>CM052543.1:119793767-119819432 GCA_028533065.1 Trachops cirrhosus
AGGGGAATGAAGGGGGGTGGGGAAGGGAGAACTGTAATAGCATAATCAATAAAATATTTTAAAAAAGAAATCAAAGTTAGGGAACAAAACAGATACTAAAAAACATACTTCAAGAAAACATTCTTGAAATTAAAAGAAAAAAAGAATTTAAGTTATATATTGAAAGATTATACCATGTATCTGAGAATATCCACCCCGAACAACCAACACCAAAATATGATATAGTAAAATTATTGGACTTTAAAGAAAAAGCGGGGGGGAATCCTTTGGTCTTCCAGGCAAGAGGAATGTGAGATTTATTATTTTTCTCTTCTTTTTTCTTTCATTGTTGTTCTATTATAGTTGTCCCAATTTTTCTCCCTTTGCCCTCCCCTGTCCCACCCACCCTCTGCCCCATAGTCAGTCCCCACCCTGTTGTCCATGCCCGTGGGTCCTTTATACATAGTCCTTGATCAGACCCTTCCCCTTCTTTTTCCCCTTGTCCTCCTCCCACCTCCCTTCTGGTCACTGTCAGTCTGTTCCTTGTTTCCATGCCTCTGGCTCTACAGAATGTGAAACTTATATAACAAACACAGTTAGATTATGTCAGACTTGTCAGCTCTTATGCCAGACAAAAATGGGGTAACATATTTAAGGAACTCAAATAAAACAAATGTGAACCAAGAAGTCAGCAAAACTGACCTTCAAATATAAAAAAAACTGAGACACATGTTTATCAACATGCAAGAATTTAGGAAATAATGTTTTCTTTTTCTTTCTCAGGAATCTTCTAGAGAACAAGCTTTAGACAACAAAATGGCTAGATAGACATTGACATAAAGGCCTGTTCGTGAGCATTAAACAAATACTTATGTGTAGGTCTAAGACTAAATAATCGCTAAAAGGGAAAATATGGTGTGTAATGGCTATCTGACAATGTAAATTATAGTACAACCATTAAAACTGGGAAGAGACTGGGGAGAGAATATACAAAAAAAAGTTAGCTGTTCTTAGTGATTGTAGTTTTCTCAGCATGTTAATACATATGTGAGATAAAGTAAATAGCAATTATGGAACTTTTGGATTTTATTTTACCCTCTGTTCTTGAGAACAAAGATAAATAAAAAACCCATAGTCCTGAATTTGAAGTAGAGATATCACTATTAATTCAGAGGTATTTTATGTTTAAAATGTATGTTTTTCTCTTTGTGTTGTTTTACAATAAAAAGTGTCTTTTAAAGGAGTTTTCTTTTTCAATTTGCATATCTCTGTCCGCTGACGAGGTTTAGAAACAGTGACCAGTCCTGTAGCCGTGAGCATCCTAACAGCTCTACTGTGCTCCTGAAATACCATCTCTCCCTAGAGAAACCAGAGTTTAGTGGGGGAATGGCTGATTTCAGCTCTTCAGCAGTGTATTAGTTTGCTAGGGCTGCTGTAAAAAAAGTACCACAAACTGGGTGGCTAAAGAACAGAAATTAATTGTCTCACAGTTCTGGATGCTAGAAATTAAAAATCAAGGTTTTGGCAGGGTTGGTTCCTTCTGAGAGCTGTAAAGGAAGAATCTGTCCTGATTTTCTCTTCTTGGCTTGTAGATGGTTGTCTTTTCACTATGTTTCCTTACATTGTCTTATCTCTCTACATATTTCTGCTTCCAAATTTCCCTCTTTTTGTTAGGATAGGAGTCATGGATTGAGGCCCACTTAAATGACCTCACTTTTAATTTACTCTGTAAAGACCCTATCTCTAAATAAGGTCACGATCTGAGGTATGAGGGGGGAGGGTTAAGACATCAACATATGAATTTTGGTGATAAAATTCACCCCATAACAAGCAGTAAAAAAAGTTTTCCCCCATCTAAAACTAGAGTGTTCCTATGAAAACTTTCATTAAGTCAAATGGTTGGTGTAAAGTGAAGAAGCAATTACCTTAAGACTCATCTTGCTAACAGAATACACAGAATAAATTGAGATAAAGTGCAAATGCTCACAGACACAGATCAAAGCTATGGCAGCTTGATGCTGAAATGCTGTATGTAATAGTTCCTAGGGAAGGGGCTTAGGGGTACCACTCTCGCTTCTCTGGGTGTGTGCTGCCTCTATAACAGCTATCTGCAAAACAACACTGCACACTATTTTCACTTTTTGCCATTTTTCTGTAAAAGCAAAAATCCTCTTTCGATTCCTTTTGTTTAGCAAAATCAGATACTAATGTAGGTCTTCTGTAAAATCAAAGTGTTGTAAAGTGAACTTTTGAAAAGGTGGAATACCTGTATACAGAATGAAGTTCAAAATGTTATAATACATAGTGAGGACATTATCAAGACTTACCAGTGTCATGTCAGAAGACCCAAAAGCCAACCAAACTAGGCTCCCACTGGCAAAATAAAAAAAAAAGGACAATTACAGTTTGAGCTTCAAAGTTTATACACACACAAACACACACAGAGAAAGAGACTGTTCAGAAAGTATCCACCTATGCGCTATGAAAAATAGAGACATTTATTGAAGAAGATACAAGAAAGACTGCACATAGGACAATGATGCCTCAGTCCCCTTCAAAGTAGGCACCCTGGGACCCCGCACAGTTCTCCCAATTGCCATCAGCTGCCCCTGAAGCTCATTGATGGTCTGAAATTTCTTCCCTTTCAAAGGTGATTTCAGTTTTTGGAAAAGCCAGAAGTCACAGGCACCAAATGTGGGCTGTGGTGGGCTGAGTCACCTGGGTGATTTGATATTTTGGCAAAAACTCTGCACAAGACGTGATGTGTGAGCAGGCAGGTGCATTGTCGTGATGAAGCTGCCAATCACCAGTTGCCCATACCTGCATCTTTCTTAATCATCCAAATAGTTTCTGCAGAGGAATGTTCAAACTTAACAAAATTTGATGCAGATTCATTGCTTTCCTCACTCAGTCATTTTTAATGCAGTGGTCACACAGTACACATGTTCACTCAGTGGTGTCTACCACCACCACTAACTAGTGCAGTGAAGCTGTCATTGTTCACACATGCACATTCCAGTCCATTCTCCTTGGCTGCCAGGTTATATTAACAATGGCTGGACTTTTAGAGTATCATCATTTTTCAACTTTCAACAAATTAATGCACTGAGCATCAATAAGCTGTGCATATCACAAAAAGCGACAACCAGATATATACCTCCTGGTGAAAGAAAATATCAGTACCTAGTGTCTTAGTCCATTCAGGCTTCTATAACAAAATACCACAGACTGGGTGGCTTATAAAACAGCAGAAATTTATTGCTCAGCATTCTGGAGGCTAGAAATCAAAATCAGGATGAATTCTGGTGAGAGCCTGCTTTATGATTCATAAATGGTCATATTCTTGCTGTGTCCTCACATAGTGGAAGGTGCTAAGGAGCGCTCTGGGGTCCAGCACTAATCCCATTGATGAGGCTTCAACCCTCATGACTTAATCACTCCCAAAATTCCCCACCTATGAATACCATCACCTCTGAGGGTTAAGCTTTCAACTTACAAATTTGAGAAGGACTCAAACATTCAGATCATAGCACCTAGTTTTCTGATAGGGATCAAACTTGAATTCGATCATGCCTTTGGATCCAGCTGCCAATAAAATAAAATGACAGAGAAACTTGAGCTGCACTATGAGTGTTTAATAGGCAGCATTCAGAATGCAGGAAATGTACAGGCTAAATGGTGTGGATTCTTCCATGGATAGGGTCTAAAGAAAAGAAGTGGAGGAGGAACCTATAGATTAACAGAGACTTAAAAGAAAAACTTTCCTAACAGATAATACTAAACAATAGTCTAGGGATACACAATATGGATATTTTATTACACTTGGGTGATAATATTGTAAAAAAAAAAAAGCCAGGACTCATTTAATCCTCAGAATAGTGGATACTTTTGGAGAGAGAAGAAATTATCTTTTTTTAATTGCTTTTAGAGACAGAGACACAAGAAAGGAGAAAGAGAGAAATATCAATTAGTTGTTCCACCTATTTATGCATTCATTGGTTGCTTCTTCTATGTGCCCTGACTAGAGATTGAACCCACAACCTTGGTGTATAGGGACAATGCTCTAACCGAATGAACTAGCTGGCCAGGACTGAGAGGAGTTTATCTTTGGAATGAGTATTATGGAGGGACTTCTTGGTGGGAATTAGGGTTGGCAGAGTTCTATTTCTTGGCCTGGATGGTGGTTACAATGGTGTTAACCTGAATAACTAGTAAGATGTACATTTATTTTGTGTGTTTTGCTGTTCCTGTTTTGTTTTTCAATAAAAAGGTTTGTCTTTTAGTGTACTTGTGTTTTAAGTGCAGTGCAAACATGAAGATCTTTAGAAGAGACTTGTGCTATATACTGCTTTAATTTCAGGATACTTGTCAGTGTCTTTTAAAAGTCTAACGTGACCCCATTTTTCCATTAAATTCAGCAACTCCTGTTCTTGGAATAACAGACACTCATTTCTGCTGCAACCTGACTTAAGGACAGGGTAGGAAGAAAACACAGTAGAAGAGGCAAACATTTGGCACCCAAGCATATTACAGTAAAACATTATATTAAGTAAAACTGGGAGGGCATAGGTATAGGCATGGCAGCATTCTTGTCATGGTGTAGCAGAATTTCTCTGAGAAGCTAGAGAATCTTTCACTCTCAGTTCAGGTTTACAACTTCACTCCATTCAGATTAGACAAACAAAATGGCTTTTATCCATTCAATCCATTGCTCTTTCAACTTTAAGCTGCAAAGGGCTGTCTGGAGATAAGTTTGCAACCCAAATCAATCTTTAAGTTATCAGCAAAGAGCTCTCTGAAAGCTAAATTTCCTCAAGTATTCATTAAATCAAAAAGAACTGGAGTCCACTGTGCAGAGCAGTAACACATTGCCTGCAGCAAATGAGAAGAGGGCCTTGGGATCTGTATCAGACAATTTGCAAGTATTTACTGAGCACAGATTTTTCTTTACAGTCTCAATTTCAAATATGGAGTTGGAGCTCCAAACACATGGTCATTATACCTATGCTACAAAATCATTCTTTGTCTTCTTTCTTCCACTTCTAATGAAAACAGTGCTCACTTTCAGGTAGATCTGACAGATGGATTTAACACATTCTTAAATTTTAAATTATTGGAACAAGCTCACAAAATTCTAAGGATGTGCCCTAGAATCCTCAAAGTGCCACTTGGAGAAGTGGGGTTAGTAAGCAGGCAGTTATTTAAATCCTATCTATTCTTTAAGGCTCGACTCAGCATCATCTTTCTGCTTAAGAGCATTATAGACTGAACCACTCCTAACCTAGCTGTCATTATTGCTGCTATTGCATATTGTTCTCCAACTAATTTTTTCCCTTGCAGAAGCACTTTATTCAACTTTTCCTTTCTTTGAAATTTTTTGGGTGAGATTGGTTAATAAAATTATATAGGTTTCAGGTGTCCAATTGTATAATACATCATCTGTATATTGCATTATGTGTTCACTACCCAAAGTCAAGTCTTCCATCACCATTTATCCCCCTTTCCCTCTGGTAATCACCATACTGTTGTTTGTGTCTGTTAGTTTTTTTCCTTTGTTTAATCCCTTCACCTTTTTCACCTAGTCCCCTAAACCCCCTCCAAGTACTTTTTAATTGTTAACTTTGTGACCATATCTGGTTACAAAGCTTCCTGAAGGCAGCAATTATGTCTTATTATTTTCCTTTATTCTTTGTAGCCTATAGCAAACACTCAATATTCATTGATCTTATTGCTTTGATCCTTTAATTCATCCATTTATTAAATCAACAATGTTTATTGAGGACCAACTATATGCTGTTCTTTATGCTGGGGCTATAGCTATGAGCAAGTCTATTCATGGTCTCGTAAAACTTCCATTTTAACGATTGGTATAAGGAAAACCCCCAGGGTACCTTTTATTATTTTTCCAGTTTATGAACTCTAAAATGACTAACTTTCCAGAGGTAGCAGGGGCCAAACCACCCTTTGTCCATAAACAATCCCCAGCTCATTCTGCTGCTTAGTGGTAGGCAAACTATAAGAAAAGAAAAAAACAAAAGAGGTTTAGCAAGTATGAATTCTGATTGCTCTCTTCAGTGACCTGCTAACTTCAACAAGCCAAGTGGAGACTTTTAAAATCCTGAGGTGGGCAAGGATTCAGCTTCCCTTTGACTCCCTTCCTTCTCCCCATCACTTTCCCTTTGACATATTCTATTTAACATTATATATGTATATACACATGTATTTATGTATGTATATAAACACATGTGTGTATATAATAAGGTTTGTCTCTCTTCCCTTCTGCATAGTGTTTCTAGGGAGACTATTTTAAAGCACTAGTCACCCTAGTGCCCTTTGCCCTCTAGAAAGATTTCTCAAAGTCAGGGCTGTGCCAAAGCTATAAACCTTTGTCTTTGTGATTCTCTTTTTGATGTCGGAGCTTTCTCACCACCTGCTCTTTTTGTCTAAGCAGTTCCCAGTCTTGTATTTGGCTACTTCTTAATCATTCTTCCTTATTTCATCAATAGTATTGAAGTGGCTAATTTTATAGTACTGTGACAACAGTAACATTGATTCTCAAAGTATATTACGTGTTTTTCTGGTTTTATTTGTTTTGACAAAATAACTTTTGAGAGAAAGAACTAAATACAATTTCCCCAGGTGAGCTGCTTAAGCTTTATAATGGATAAAGAATTAAAATGATATAACTGTCCTTAATATATAATTAGAGTACAAATTAGGACAATGCTGAAGATAATGTTAAAAATCATTAATAGGTAGATACATATAATCAGTACCTTCTGAAGGAGGAAAGAAGTTAAAAAGTCACAGTGTCTGCCTTTAATAAATATAGAATCATCCCTGTATCCCAGTGCTGCTACCAGATCAATATATAGTAAGCACAATAATACTTGTTGAATGAATGAATTCAATTCACTTCTTTTACCCACCACTCCCAGATTCGTAATATGTTAAGAGTGAATTATCTATGGAGGTAAGGAAACATGTTATAAATATAGATAATAATAGGATCATAGCAAATCATGTATCAAACTAGTGTCACTATGATCAAAATTTAGTGCTCTAAAGCCAAGGCTCATGTAAATAATTACTCACTCATTCTTAGTACATCATCTGAGTAATCTGATTAGAGACAGATGGAAAGAGAAAAGTTTCCAAAAAAAAGGAATTAGGTGTATTTTTCTTATGGAAATGCACATTCTAGATACTTTCAAGGTTTTCTCTAGGTGATCCATTCTTGATACCTAAAGAATTGCTGTCAGGGGTGTTACTGCTTCAAGGTGGGGCTGAGTGTCTTTGAAGGAATATGAATGAATGGGTTTTCATGTAGGGTGATTGTTTTTATTTGTCCAAGCAGAAATAGCACGTGGGAAGCAGATGGCTCTCATTCAGTACAGAATGGCTCCAGATGATTGTACTGTTCCCAAGTTAAGCTCTGAGGAAGCTCAAACCAAGTTGGCTGTAGTCAACCAGTGAAACTTGTGTGTAACTGTGGAGAGTCTTTTCTACATGTACTCTGACCTGAACTTCGTTCTGCAGCATCTCTTTGGGTAGAGACATTTGTTTACCTCACAGGACTCTTTTGAATGATTCAGTGTCCTAAAGGACTAAGAGATTTTAGTCAAACAAGTGCAATTCATGTCTCTTTTCCATACGGAAATGACATAGAAAATATTGAAATTGCTTAGGTATCCTCTTTATTCATACCAATGGAACAACAGCAATGCAGTGACCCTGTAGAACATTCAGCTGAATTAAACAGTTGGTCTAATCAAAGCAGTTTCTCTAAGAATAGATCATATTTCTATCCTGTGGAAGGGAGGCCTAGCTGAACAGCTAGAGGCCTAATCCCTAAGAGGTACTAGGAGCCAAGAAAGCACCTTAGAATTTCCTCCCTTCCCCCTTAACCCCAAGTCTTCATTCATTATGCTATGTCTTAAGCCTCCCTGATACCAAAATCCAAAGCAGCCACCCACAAGCCTATGTTTCTGTATAATAGTGATAACTAGCATTGGTTGAGTGCTTACTATGTGCTAGGCTCATACTGCTAATTACTTTATACATATATTATCCTGCTCTCTCCTCCGAACCTGATAAAATATGTACTGTTATTACCACAGAGTAGCTCTGATTGGATATATTTCATTTACGACTGGGCAGGAATATTACACAGATTTTGGCTCTGGGGGGGCTGAGATTCAAGAGTGAGAAACTGTTTTGTATTAGTTATGTCTTGCTATATGCCCCCTAAAACTACCTCAAATTTAGCAGCTTAAAATAACACACATTTATTATCACACAGTTTCTGAGGGTCAACTTAGTTAGATGGTTCCGGCTCAGGGTCTCATTCTAAATGTTGGCCAGGGCTGCAGTCATCTAAAGGTTTGACCGGGACTGAAGAGTTAGCTTCCAAGATGGCTGACAGTCATTGCTCTTGGCAAGAAGCCTCAGTTCCTTGCCTCCTCTTTTCACAAGGCTGCCTCAAGCAATGGCAGCGGCATCCTCCAGAAAGACTTATCCAAGAGAAAGCCAGGCAGAAGCCAAAATGTCTTTTATAATCTAGCCCAGTGACATTCTATTACTTCTGCCATTTCTATCTGTCACAAGAAAACAATATGAGGGTATGAATACCTGGAGGTGTGGATCTATGGGTTGACTACCACACCTTTTAAAGCTGAAAATCACAAACTGGCTCTTTTCCATATTAAGAAAATAGTCTTGGAGTGTCTCTGGTTGGCTGGCAATATCTGGGTTTAACATTTAGGTGTTAGGTAAGTGCTGTGCTGGCTGGAAGTGGTCTCTGCCAACTCAGGTGAAGTGCCCACTCAGGATTAGGGCTGTCAGTTGTCTTTGCTGTGTAAGTGAATTACCCAATAGGGGATTATTATATCAGTTGTTATTTTAGCAGAAGTCAGGTCTGTTTACCAGTGTCAGCCTGGCCATGTCAAGGGTTTGTGATTCCTATTTTACAGGCTTTGGAAAAGCAGACATTTGTTCAAAATAATACTGTATTATTAATGCAGGAGGCAAGGATTCTAAGGCAGGCTGTCAAAATGCAGAGGCCACCCTCATAACCAGAACTCCATAGGGCTCTACCCTCAAACGGCAGGCCATACTCTCATAGCTCCTTCTAGTCATGAGCCCAAAGTCAAGGAACAGTGAAGGGGAGCTAAGGCAGGAAATGGGGCATATCCAGAGTGTTACTCCAGATTCCCTTGGCAGGGCATCCCAGAAGAATGGAAGGTAAGCATGCATTTAGACCAAAGAATACTCAGGGCTGGAGATGGAATGAGAGAATTGAACAAAGGGATTTCCTGCTTCTGATGTCTTTGTTTGAATGTCTTTGTTTCCTAATGTATGTGAAAGTGACGTAAGAAATTCAACATTGGTAAAAAAGTAATGCAAAGATGCTTTTCATTAATGCTGAATAATTAAAAGAATGGAAGGAAAAGATACAGACACTTGTGTTGACAAGTCATTAACATGAAATGTTTGCCATTTGTGTCTAGCTAATGTAATCATGTTCAGGAATAAAAGCAAGGAAAGGAAGTCGTGGGCTCTGACGTGCATTTATGAGCCTCTCAAAAGTTCTTCAACTGTATATTTCTCTTGAGAATGGATCTGCCTTACCTTCTCCTTTCAAAAATTAAATAAAAAGTAGCTGAAATGATAAAGTCAGCCCCATTTGCTATTGTGGCACTATTTGCTGAGCAGGTCTATGGCCTTGTTAAACATGACTGCTATTTTATTCTTCTGAGCTTATGTCCCCAGGACTCAAAATTATTGGAAAGCAAGAACAGACTATAACTAACTGCTCCCCATAGCCACAGGCAAAAGATAACTTTGGAACAAACTGCAGCCTGTGTTACAACCTACCTCACCCTTTCTTAAGCCAATTATAATCCAATGAAAGCTCAAAGCCCCTATCCCTCAATGCTGGTGTATCTCTCCACACCATATTTACTTTCTTGGAGAGTGAATAAAAACTTTACTCTCTACACTTTCTTCTCTTTGTGAATTTTTTTACAACCCTCGTCACCGACCACCCTAACAGCAGCTATTCCTTTTGAAAATGATGTTAGCTCTGGAGATTCCATGGATGCTGACACAGAAGGGTGCTGAATCATAAAAGAATTCTGTAGAGATGATGCCAAATTAAGAAATGCATTTGTATCTTCTTCTTCTGCAAAGCTTCCTAGATTTTGCAATGGTAGTCCAGGCATTCCCTGTTTCTATTTTGCTTAAATGGGAATTCAGGTTAAGGATAAGAAAGAAAGGCTATTTGAAATCATGGAGCACCTAGCAGAGGACAAGCACTGGGGGATGGAGGGTTGTACTGCCCTAGGGATTGTTGGGGAACTCTAAGGCTCTCTTCCTAGTCAGACTTTCAGTGACCTGCCCCCTTGAACTTTTTTCTCCTGCACATAGGTCTAAGAAGTTCAGCTTGCTTTTTTTTCCTCTTTTCTGAGCTGTTAGCACCTACTTTATTTCTTGATTCTCATTTTCCTCCAAGAGTGGATTTGGAGTGGGATATATCCTTGTTCTGTGCATGAAAATAAGTTCACAGGCCCTTTCAGTTTTAAGGGCTTTTTTGAGGGCATCATGGGGAAACAGAAGGGGATAAAAAAATAACAAGATGAAAAAGTTATAAAGTTTCCAAAAACCTTACATGATGTGCAATTTTATTCTTATCTCGTACCTAGAAATGTAGATGGCTCCTTTTCTGCTCCTGTGGGTGTAGCTCTCATCAGGGCTTCTCCTTTCTGCACATTTTCCCTCCCTTATCTTGTTCCTACAGATCCCTTCCTTCTTCCCTGAGAGCCTCTCTTTCAAGATGTGCAAATACAGTTTGGGTGTGGACACATAGACACTCAAGTAGTCTCAGACCCAAGATATCATTTACTGTCAGAGTCACTCCAAGACAGTTCTCTTCATCTCTCTCAATGCCTCCCTTAAGCCACCTCAGAAGTTCTTCACTAGAACTAAGAACATAAAAACTGAAGTTGAGGAGAAGGAACCATGGGAAGAGGCAAAGATGTGGTCTTTGGGGAGGCACCAGTAACATACCATACCTACTTTGCCATTTTGCTGAGGATAATTGGTGCCAGAATCTGGTCTGGGTGCTCCTGGATATCATCTCTAGGTGAAGCATTTAATAGGGTGTTCTAGGTGGGTGTTCTCTATACATATGAATCTGGACACTCCCCACGTTAAAGGTATGAATCACAGGAATCCAACTTGGCATAACCAGGAAGCCAGTACTTTGCAGGACAGCCCAGTGACTCACCAAAACTTGATTCTATCACAAACAAGGACAAAGCTTGGAGGCTTTGCTTTGCTAAATGGAAATAAAAAATACAAGTCATTTTTAAAGCATAAGAGAGAGTGCATCTAAAGTCAACTTTTAAAAATGTTTCCAACTGTTGGTGTGCTTAATGCATTCGACAAGAAGTTCAACAAAGAATGGAAATCGGAAACTGAAATATTGATGTTACTTCAAAGGGCTGATAAGTAGTTAAGTGACTTGGGTATAGCTTGTTAGTAATTAAAGCTTCAATGTTGTGAAATACACTTTTTGTGAAAAAACCTCTTGAAAATTATTCATATAGCTTATGCTCTCATTTACATAGTAACAGCATATTTGGTGCTAAGTTACTCTTGCCATCATCAGTGATAACTGAAACTGGTCTCCCTATTACCCTGGATTTCAGCCCCTCCCCATGGGGGCAGTTATATTCTGCACCCAGCCTTAGAACAGGAAACAAAGGCAGATCCAGGGACCAAAAGGATTCATGATAATGGATAACCTAAACTGAAGCATTATATAAAAGTAATTATTTTTAAAATTATAAAATTCTTATGAGATAAAACTTTCATATGATATGTATACTTCAATTAAAAAATCAATCTTAAATTTTAAAAAAACCCTCTACATCAGAGAAGGCAGCTGATGACACAGTTGTTTGGAGAAGTTTTTTTTTAAAGAACAACAAAAGACAACTCACTGAAGGATTTTGAGAAACTCCAGATGGTCTCGAACATATTGATGGAGGCAGTGGGCAGCAACTTGACAGATGAGGTCTGACTTGAGTATCCATAATTTTCAAAAGGAAGTTTGAAATTCTCAGAAAAGCTAAATTTTCTGAAAGAAGGAAAAGTCTCTAGAATTCATACTTCTCTATCCATGGGTTTTGAAGAACTATTTACCAGTATGGAACAACCCTAAGGGTAAAATGGGAGCAATAGATTGCTGCCCTGTCCAATACAGCTGGGCCATTTGTTCTTAATTGGACACATGGAAATGGTTATGGGTCCTAGATACTCCATGCTGTGATTTCTCCCCCCACATCACCATCCCACTCTTATCAACCCTGTTGGGTTCTTATAGCACCATATACATTGCTTGGTGGCAATTAACCTAGTTTGTAATTAGATATTTACTTGTTTGATAATTTGATTGTCTGACATCATCATAATGCAAACTTCAAGAACAGGGACTAAGTCTGTTTTGTTCAGAATTGTATCCCCAGTGCCTACTTAGTACATGGTATCTAGTAGTAATCAATAAATACTTTTGAGCAAATAAATAAATGAGCCTTAGCAGATGGTTCTCTACTTGGAATTTCTTTTCTCTTCCATTTAGCTGGTGATCTCATATTAATGTTTTTCAAAACCCAGCTGTATCACCACTCCCAAAAATACTGCTTCTGCAGAGGAAATTACAGCCTCCTTTCCCTCCACATCTTTTAAGCATCTGGATTGCTATGCTCACAATGTTCGCCTGCAGTTGTTTATTTATATGGCTCTCTTGACAATTAGACTGTGAGCTCCTTGAGGTTAGCAACTGGGGTTTATTGATCTTTTTATTCCCAGTATCCAGTGGCATATAGTAGATGCTCATAGATGTTTAGGAAGTGAAGTAACAAATGAACATTATGCTTTCTATCTACCTCGTCAAAGGAGAAGTCCATTTAGGAAAGTGGTGAGCATCACATTAACAGTTCAGTGAATACATTGGACACCAGTAATGCCTCCATGTAACATTGATGTTGCTTCCCTTTTGTTTCAGGGCTTGCCACTTTTTTCCCTCATTTTGTGATCCAACGGACCTTTCCAGGCCATTGTAGGGCAAGTTCATAATGAAAGCTGAAACAGTCAAAGAATTTCCCCAGGTTTTTTCTTCCAAGAGCTGACTAATTGATAGCAGTCTTTCCTCTCTGATGATACTAAGGTCAAGGAATGAGCACAAGTCATTCCTCACCGCTTGAAGAATGTAGCAGTCTCCAGAGTGAGTCCTGAGAGGATCAGGTGCCTAGTTCTAGTAAGATCCAGCCATCCCTGTCTTTTCAGTGGTTTGGTTATATAAGTAAGTACATTCTTCTTTGACCTAAACTAGTTCAAGTTATAAGACTTAATAACAGAGGCAGAGTTTAGCCTCTCTACCATTGTTGGTCTTCTTTCCCCTTGCACCCCTCAGCCTCTCATCTAAAAATTTCTTGAACAGCTCTGACCAGTGTGACTCAGTTGGTTGGGTGTCATCCTGCAAAGTGAAAGGTTGCTGATTTGACCCCTGGTCAGGGCACATGCCTGGGTTGCAGACTGGGTCCCTGGTCGGGGCATGCATGAGAGGCAACCAATAGGTGTTTCTCTCTCACATCAGTGTTTATCTCCCTCTCTTTCTCCCTCCTTTCCCCTCTCTCAAAAAATAAATAAATATTTTAAAAATAATAATAAAGAATATCTGTGAGATAATAGAAAAATATATATTAGGCTCTGTCTCCAGTTCCTGACATAGAACTCATAAAACCCTTATAATTCCCCAAGTGATAAGAGTACTAGGAGCATCTTTTGTTCTAATATTTGATCTTTGACTCTAGTTCCTGATACAGAGTTTCTAAATCCGTTAGGATTTTCTGGGTGAAAGCAGTAACTCTTGGTTGGTTCATAGATAGGGGCTGGTCACCAGAATGACCAAGCCGCAATTAAAGCTTGGGATTTTCAGCCTAACCTCCCATCCTCCAGAGAGGGACTGGAAATGGAGTTAATGATTGGTCATGTCTATATGATAAAGCCTCCATAAAACTCCCCAAAATACTGAGAGTTTCCAAGTCAGTAAACACATCCACATACTGGGAGGGTGAGTCACACCCTCTGAAATCCAGGGGGACAGAAGCTTCTGCTCTCACAGGACATTCCCAAATCTCACCCTATATATCTCTTCATCTGACTGTTCATCTATATCCTTTATCATATCTTTTAATATCATGGTAAACGTGTTTCCCTGAGTTCTGTGAGTATGCTAGCAAGTAATAGAATCCAAGAGAGAGAGTATCATGGGAACTTCCAATTTACAGCCAAGTCAGATGGAAGTTGTAGGTAATCTGGAGACCTACTACTTGTAATTGTCATCTAAAATTGGGGGGAGTGGCAGTTTCATGGGGCTGAGCCCTTAACTTGTGGGATATGATGCTATCTCCAGGTGTAAGGAGCAAGGAAAACTTAGCAAGTACAAAGGATTGTAAAACAGATGCAACCTAACATGTTTGGTTTGTAAAGCTACCTCTGTTGAGCCAATCCCCAACCCTGTTCCCACCTATGGTCTTTGTAAGTGAATGGCTAACTGCCACGTCTGCTTCTGTATAATGCTTGCTTGCCGGCCCATATATAAGGACTTAGCTGTAAGCGCACCACGCGACTCTCATCTGCAGCCCTTGCGGGTACCATGTCTTCGGACACTCTGAGAGTCCGCCCCTGCGCAGGTAAAACTTGGCCAATAAAGTAACATCTCTGAAACCCTGAAAGTCTCCGGCATCTGTTCTCGCGGTTGCTGAATGCAACACAGGTAGATGGTGTCAGAATTGAGTTAAATTGTAAGACACACAGCTGGTGTCACAAAATTGCTTCATGTGGGGTTAAAAAACCCACACACATCTGGCATAAAAATGTTGTGAGTGTGGTAGTAGTAAGAGAGTAAAATACAGTGTTCATTTGGAAGGCTTCCAGTTTTAAGATGACAGAATAGAGATGGTTCTGCCCCCCTATTTTCCCCAAAAAATTTCCTTAAAACAACAAGAATTAGAAACATAGCATCTATCTTTAGTAAAACTAGGAGATAGTGACTCTGAATCAAAGAGGAAGAAGGTCAAACTAAAGTTTCTGCATGGGGCCATGTTAATCAGAAGGAGCTGATTCACTCTGCCCACCTGCAGAAAGGCCCAGGAATCAGTGGTGCCAAATATCTGGAAGGCAGAGGGGACATAAAGGAGTGGAAAAGGGACTGTTTAAGAGTGTGTAAGAAACAGATAGACCTGTAGGATCTCACCTACTCTATATGGGGACTACCTTTCCCCTACCCTCATAGATGAGTGTAAGGTCTCTGGAAAAGCTGAGCTAGAAAGTGTCAGGAGATCAGGTGCAGAGTAGAGCTGGTGGTGGTGAGGCCCTAGAGTCTAAAAAGAGGGAAGTGTGGACTTTGGTGCCAGGTTCTAATGGCACTACCTCTCTGCCCTCCTTCTAAAAAGAAATTAAACACCATCAGAAACTGAAAAGTAGGAATACCAAATGAAAAAGTTGGCTAGCCACCTGCTCATATTACAGGACACCAGAAGATAGGTACATCCTATTTGGAAACAGGTTCCAAATAGCTTTTAAGTTACTTCATTTTAAGTTGTAAATGGGTAGACAAAGATCACTGGAGATCTGAGGAAAATCTCCAGTGTGGAAATTAGAAACCAGAGCAATAAACAACAAAAACTCAGAGGGGGGAAATCCTTTCAGAGATAAAGGAAAATATAATTCCAAAGGATTGGGAAAAAGAGTAACACCAGATTTCTCAGCAATGATATTGACAGCTAGAACCTGATGGAGTAATACCATTAAAAGTCTGAGTAAAAGTTACTTTCAACCTAGAATTCTACACCACCCACCCAAACAAACCATTCATTATGTGTGAGGATAGGATAGACATTTTTGTAAAATCTCAAAAAGATGTTTCTTTCACATATCCTTTCTCAAGAAATTACTAAATGATATTTCACCAAATGAGGAAATAAACCAAGAAAGAACACTCTGTATCCAGAGAACAAGGAATCCAACACAGGAGTGAGGCAAAGGGCATCTCCAGGATGATGGCAAAGGAAGTCCCAAAAGACCTCAGATAGACTAGGTGATGTCGTGGGCTTAGAGGTGACTCGTATAAATTAAGTGGGATGAAGGGCTTCAGGAACGATGCTATCAGGGAGAACAAAACAGAACTGCTAGATTATCTAACAGGTTTAGTAATGTGAAAATTTTTAGTGAGAAGTGTTTTATGGAACTGTTTGTGGAGGTGGGAACACTTACATTTAGTTCAATGAAATCTAAGCAAATGAAAAAACAGAGTCAGTTATCAACTTCAAGAGAAACCAAAAGATACACAAGAGAGAAAATGCAATTACCATATATCTCTTGACTCATGAGCAAACAGTACTTAAAGTCATATTAATTAACACTGGATATGGGTTTAACCAAAAAATATGATACAACTATGTTGGGAGGATGGGGGTATAGGCAGGGGAAGAGGAAGAGAGCTAACTGCCTCACCTAAATGAAAGAATATCAATAGGTAATATCTAACTTGATGAATAGAGAGAATCACACACCCAGAAACTTGGAGGCAAATAGAAATAACTATAAAAGTTGGAACTGATGGTATCTGGATCATAGGATGGTGGGGGTGGGACAAAGGAGGTGTGAAAATATTGCTGTTTTTTGTTATAAGCATTTTGGCACTACTTGACATTTTAAATTATGTATATGTATTGCTTTAATAAGTAAAAATTAATTTAAGAAATATCATATTGAAGGGGCACCAAATTATTAGCCAGCTCAGTTGCCCACATGTGTCTTTACAGCTCTATGCTTATGCTTGGGGAATTGAAAATGTGGTCAGAGAGGGCAGATTATGGAGCATGTCATAGGCCAAGCCAAAGAGCTCAGATTTTATTGTACAGGGAACCCTTCAGGATATTAATGGAATAATAACATGCTCTCTGAGCATTCATTTCCTAGGTTAGGTTGGCCTAGGAGAGACTATTCTGCTTTTTTCTCCCTTATTATTTTATTATAAATTTTTCAAGTGTATTAGTTATTAGTTTTAAATTTTATTTATTTTATTGGTATTTATTATCTATTAGTATATAAACATAAATTATTTGTATGTACCATGAAAAATTTTCTGAAAAATTGAATTATACAGTGAACATCCATATAACTACTTAGATTCTACCTTTTGCACTTCTCATATAATGATCCATTTATCTATCCCTGTCTGTCAATCAATCTGATATTTTTGATACATTGACAGACATCAATACACTTCATTTCTATACACTTTAGCATGTATATAATTTATTAGAGGGATTTTTTACAGTTTTGGGGGGTATAATATACATAAAATGGAATTCACAAATCTGTACTGTACCATTCCAGTGTTTTGACAAATGCATATGCCTATATAACCCACATTCTTTTCAATATGTACAACATTATCATCACTCTAGAATGTTCCCTCATTATTCTACCACTTTTTAATTTCTCTGAAACCATAAAGTTCCCACAGGGCTGGATGCTGACATTGAAGACATTGCAGGAATGTAGGAAGGAGTTAAGTGTGGGATATGGGGTTGGGACTATCAACACAGCTACCCTCATTGACCTGGGTTCCAGGAAAATTAGAGACATTAACAGAGTAGGAAATGTTCATCTTGGTTAATATCTTTGTTAAGAATAACAAATAAATCTTTAAAGTCTACTGGTTGGCAAAGCCTAAACTAGATAACCTCTAAATGCCTTCCAGCTCTGGTGCTATTTCACATATTTGTTTCTGGGGTTTGGAAAGTTGACTTTGTTTTTAATGAATTTCACAAGTATGTATGTATGTATGTATGTATGTATGTATTTATTTATTTTTAGTTAGAAACATTTTATTTAGATGTGCCAAATAAAAACCCACCATTTTCAAGCCATAAGATGTTAATACATTCAACAAAAATTTCTATTATCTTAGTGCTGTGAATTTACAGAGTAATAATCCAAATCCATTTTGATTAGGTGATTGAAATAACCTTCCTAGATTACACTTAACAAACATCACAAATCCCTTAGAGTAATGTAAACAAAATAACTTTTCTCTAAAATGTGAACTTGAGAACTTCGGTCTACTCTTTCAGGACTTGCACTTCTTTGTGGACTTCCTGATAGGGAACGACTTCTTTTGGGAGATGGAGATCTAGACTTTGATCAGCTGCTTCTTGGTAGTGAAAGAGACCTGGACCTTGATCTTGACCTTGACCTGGTTCTGGATCCTTTCATAGAACCAGGCCTAGATCGTCTGAATAAGGCTGATCATGATCTACAAAAAGACACAGATCTTGATTGTTGAGGAAATGCTGATTTTGACTTCCTTCCCCTGTACCTGCTTCGTGAGCAAGAGTATCTTCTACCTCTGGATCTCAAATGTGATCTAGACTGTGACTTGCTTCTTCTTTGGCAGTTATAGTGATGACAATCATAAGCATAATGTCCCTTTTCACCACACTCATAGCATCTATCATTGGGATCAAAGGGATGTTGAGCAGGTGATCTATCAAAACGAGATCTCTGAGGCATGCCTGTTGATAGTTCAACCCTCACTTGGGAACCACAAATCACCTTGCTATGCAGGTCTTTCACTGCATCTCCTGCATCTCTAGGGTCTTCAAATTCCACAAAGGCAAATCCTGGAGGATTTCTTGCAATCCACACAGTTCTTAAGGGACCATAATAACTGAAAGCCCTTTCTAACTCTTCTTTGCCAGCACCAGTTCCCAGGTTACCAACATACACCTTGGTTTCTCCTCCACATGACCTGTAACACGACATGATGACTGACCCACGAGCTCTGCTTCTTCAGCTTACAGTGCCCAGGGATCCAGCAACACAAAAAGCTGCAAATCCCTCACGTGCCAACACTCCCAGCGGCGCTACTTCACATGTACTTATTAAGTGTACAACTGTAATACACCCTGAAAGGCTCAATATATTTAGTACTATTAATGCCATCTATTAATGGGCAGAGTTAGCAAGCTTTTGCTCTGGCTTGGGTGTTGGTTATATCTTCCTGATTCTGTAAGGTTGAAGGTAAGTTGAAGAGCTTCTGTAATATACCATTCCTGGTGATGGCACCTCTTACCCAACTTGCGTAAACGTTACACAGTGAAAAATTGCTCTATCATGACCAATGATGAGAATTTGTGAGATTGCTGGCTAGAGGTAGAGTTTTCAGCACAGAACTTTTCTCAATTAAGTGATCTCAGGACTATAATCTCATGCCCTTCTAACCACACAAGACTTTAATAAATACTCAGTAAAAACTATTTGGTAGAATTTAATCAGAACTCTCTCTGGCATTTCTACAAAACTGGATTATTTCCAGAATGGTGAATATCCAGAAGTGCCTTCCCCAGCATAAAAGAAGAGACCCACTGTCTCACTGTCACTTTCTCCAAACATAATCCTGTCTTAATTCTGGGTGAATCAGTCATTCAGTTGTTCCTGGGCTACTAATTACATTCCCCTGGACCTGGGCTAGGCCCTATGGGTGATTCAGAATAACTGTGAGAATGGTTCTACTTTCAAAAAGACAGAACTCATGCCAACTAGACAAGCACCTAAGTTTTCAGCTGTGTGCTAACATCTCTGCTCTGAACTAGGGCAAGTCCTCTCTGTTACAGACCCACTCTTTCTCTACCACAACATTCTTCACACTTAAATTTAGTGTCAAAGTCTCACTGCCAGACTGTGAGCAAAGATCTGTCCGGTTCGCTGCTGCATTCTCAGGACCTAGGACAATGTGTGGCACAGAGCAAGTCACTGATAGATGTTGACTAAATGAATACGTTATACAAAGATATTTCTATTCAGGGGAAAAGGGGAAGGGTCTACAGAAACAAGTATAAAAGACACATGGACAAAAACTCAGGGTGGGGGGTAGAAATGGGAGGGAGGTGGGGAGCACTGGGGGGGTGGGCTGGGATGGGAGTAAAAGATAGAAAACTACTTAAACAACAATTAAAATAAATTAAAAAATAATGAAAAATAATTAAAACAGTGCAGACTTAAAAAAAAGATATTTCTATTAAATAAAATCATTTGAAAATGCATATTGTATCAGGTTACATTTCGCAAGGCCTTTCCTTTACAACACAGTTATGCCTTTCTCTGAGGCCTTCCTTGATCCCTGACAGAAACCTTATCCCCACAAAAGCTGGTCCCACTTCTGTGCCTTTACCCTATTATATCTTAAGCATCTGTTAGGCTCTTTATTACTCTCTACCAAATATCCTTTTGTTTTCTTGTTTGTATTCCACACTAGACCTGGAAGGCAAGATCCCTACATCTATGCATCCTAGAGTCAGGAGATAGTGGTTGAATAAATAAGTTTTCTTAAAGTTATTAAAGCTGAACCCATTTATAGAACATGCTATAGACAGGATTAACCAGAAGCAAGAGTTTATAGCATTTTTATAAGATTTCCCTCAGTAAATATTTATTGAAAACTGTTAAAGATAAATTATTAATCCCTTGCAATTAGTATTCCCAAAGGCCTCTGAGAGTTCATTTCCCATTTTGAATAAACTACCATCTTCCTAGATCTAAGCTTTATTTAACAGGAAGATAAGACAGATTCTCTCTGATGGTACATTGAACAGTGATGGTGAGTCTCACTGAGAGAATCGTTTTCCTTGTCATTGGTAAAGAAAATTTTCAAGGCTGTAACATGTCTGAAGTTGACATATTAAGGCTAATAGTTTAGGATTAATATTTAGAATATGGTAATTGCTGTTATCTGCAGACCCTGGTCCATTCACCCCAATTAGTTGAAGAGTTTAGTTCCTGTCTCACTGTCACTTTCTCCAGACATAATCCTGTCTTAATTCTGGGTGATTTCAATGGCATGCAGAGGATCCTATCCTGGCCTCTCCAAGTCTTTGATCCCTGCTTCACTTCTCCTCCAATGATCTGATCCTTCACCCTATCACAGTCACCCCCTCTATGGTCCTGTCTTGTCATTACCAATAACTACAACCTCTCTATCATCTCAATTCCAAGTAACCCACTCTTTGAACCCATCTTTTAACTTCCCATGCCCTTCCTCTAGTACACTGTCAGGATTTTACCACCATTTTATCATTCCTTATTTCCCTATGGCCTCACTTCCCTGCTATCCCACTTTTGATACAATCACCCTTTGCATATCCAGCTAGTCTCTTACTCCTCACTCCTTTCATTGTACTCACCTGGCAAAACCCCAAACCTGATAATGTCAACTTCTTACCTCCTCTGAACAACCACCCACACAGGTAAACACAATTGAAAAACATTAACTGTTTTCACTTTAAATATTTCACCATTAACCTCAATTAGACCCTCAGTACTGCCAGGTAATCCTCCTACCCTTCTTTAATATACTTATTTTCCCCATCTCTTAGATGACTATCTCACATTTGACATTTCTTCTCAAACCTCCAATACCTCTGACACTCCTCACTTGCAGCTGAGGCTCTTGCTTTATATCTTACAAAGCAAAAAGAAGTTATGAGAAGAGAAATTCTACACACTCCCAACTACATCTATACCTGTAGACTTGGCCTATGCTTCGGTCATGGATGAATTGTCTACATTCCTAAGACCAACCTCTGCACTTGGGCACCACGTTCTATCTCTTTTTTCCTCTCAAGGACATCCCCTCTCCATCTTGTATTATTACTTTTTCCCTCTCAAAAAGGGTCATTTCCTCCACCACACAGTTATTTCTCTCATCTTAAAGAAAACAAACTAAATAAAACAAAAACACCCTTTGGCAACCCCTCAGTCTTTCTTCTTCTGTCTTTATCACTCAAATTCTTCTCATTTTGCATTTGTCTATGTACTTCATTTTATTTTTGTATTTAAAGAAAAGAAATATAAAAAAGAGGAAATGGTCAGTTAAATGTGGCAGTTCTTATCTGAGCTTTTTACAAAAGATCATTAACTTAAGTAAGATGATAAGTAAATGGTGATTTTTTCCCCTGAAGAGTTGAAATCTAAAAATAATCACAACAAATGATACTTATTAAGGATTTATATCTACTGGACCTTACTAGATACATCAGACATGTTATTTCCTTTATTTTTACAACTCTATGAAGAAAGTACTAATATACCCTTTTTATAGCTAAGGAAACCAAGGCATAGAGAATTCAAGTAGTTAAAAGCTTTTTTCTCTCAGATGCACTTCAACCAAGCTTTCACCCCCACCACTCCACCAAAACACCTCTTGAGAAGGTCACTCCTGATCTCCATGCTAAGCCCAATAGAACAATCTCAGCCCTCATCTATCTTGACTTATTTTCAGGATTTGACACAGTTGTTCACTCCATCCTCCTCAATACATGTCTTTTCACTTGATTTGAGGACTCTCTTTGTTCTCCTTTTATCTCTGTGCCTGTTTTTTTCTTAGTCTTCTTTGCTGGTTCTGCCTCATCTCCTTAACCATTGACTATTTGGAGCACCCCTGAGATACCCTGTGGCTCAGTTATTAGACATTTTCTCTATCTACCTTCACTCCTTGGAAATGTCATCCAGAATTGTGTCTTTGAACCAGTACAAGACAGAACTTCCAATTTATGTCTTATGCTGCACTTTTTTTTCCTGAACTCTGGACATTTATATATAACAGCCAATTAATATCTGCACATATATTTAATAAGGATTTCAAACTTCATGTCCAAAACCAAATATCTGATTCCTACATATTTCTACCCTGAATCTGCTCTACCTAAAAGGCTTCCCATTTTAGTAAATGGCTGCTCGATGCTTCTAGTTTGCTCAGGCCAGCAACCTGGGAGTCATCGTGACTATTTTGCTTTCTTTCATATGTGATATCCAGTCTTTCAGCAATCTCACTGATTCTACCTACAGTATATATCTAGGGCATGATAACTTCAACTGCTGTCATCCAACCCAAGCCATCAATTTTACCTGGACTATTGTAATAGTCTCCTAATTGATGACATTATTTCCACCCTTGCCCCTTCCAGTCTTCTCAGCAGAGCAGGCAAAATGATCTCTTTAACCTAAGTCAAGTCATGGCATTCCTTTACTCAGCCCTCTAATGGCTTCCATCTCATACTATACATGCCAATATCCTTACAATGCCCTCAAACTCCCTACATGATGGGAGCACAGGCCTCCTCTTAACCCCCACCACTTTCTCTCCTAGTATGTTCTCCTTCCTTCTTCTACTCCAGCTATATTGTCGTCCTAACTCACCTGGCATGTTTCTATCTCAAGTACTTTGCACTTTCTATTCCCTTGACCTCCACTTCTTCCCTCAAGACTCCTTCCTTTCTCCCTGCCTTTAGTCCTCTGCTCAGGTTCTACTCTGTTAGTAAGACTTTCCCCAGTCACCATATAAAAATTAGTGACATCTTTTCCCTCATCCCAAACTTCCCTTTATTTTCCCAATACTCTGTTTTTGTCCCAAGCACATACCACAATTTGATATACCATATATTTACTTATTTATGTATTTATTGACAATCTCCTCATAAGCTCAATGACAGAGGGACTTTATCTTGTTCAGCTCCATATTTCCAGTACATAGGACTGTGTCTGGAACCTAATATTTAGTAAACTTTAGTTGGATGAATAATATATATGAGGTCTGTCCAGAAAATGTCCAGCCATTGTTAATATAATGAGAACATTTTGCACAGTATCCATGTAACCTGGCAGCCAAGGAGAGTGGACTGGAATACCATGTGTAAACAATGACAACTTCACTGTACTAGTCAGTGGAGGTGGTAGATACTGTTGAGTGAGCATGTGTACTGTATGGCCATTGCATTCAAAGTGACTGAGTGAGTAGGGCAATGAATCTGCATCAAATTTTGCATTAAACTTGAATATTCCTCTGCAGAAACTATTCAGATGATTCAGAAGGCTTTCAGGGATGATGCAATGAGTGTAGCACAATTACAAGTGTGGCACAAACACTTCAAAGATGGCTGAGAATCTGTTGAAAGTGATCCATGTTCTGGAAGGCCTGCAACAAGCAGAACACCTGAGAATGTTGAATGTGTTCGTGCTGCAACCAACAAATATCAGCAACTGAGTGCGAGAATTAGAAGCTGATCAGGGGATTCCAAAAACCATTGCATCCAAGATTTTGATGCAGGATCTTGGCATAAAATATGTCATGGCAAAATTTATTCCATGGCTTCTGCTACCAGGGCAGAAGGAACATCTTGCTGCAGTTGCTAATGACTTGATTCAAACCACTACCAATGAACCAGATTTCCTCAAGAAGGTCATAACTGGAGATGAATCATGGGTCTGTGGCTATGATCTAGAAATAAAGGCCCAATTGTCCCAATGGAAGTCACCTGATTGTCCACACCTGAAGAAGCCATGGCAAATTGCAGCAAGATCAAGATCATGTTAATTGTGTTTTTTTATTGAGAAGTTGTTGTCCATCATGAATATGTCCCTCCAGGCCAAACAATTAATAAGGAGTACTACCTCAATGTTCTTTGTTGGTTGAGAGATGCAATACCACAAAAACAGCCACAGATATGAACAACTGGTATGTGGCAGCTTCATCATGACAATGTGCCTGCTCATGCATCACATCTCATGTATAGTTTTTTGGCAAAACATCAAATCACCCAGGTGAGTCAGCCTCCCTACAGCCCAGATTTTGTGCCCTGCAACTCTGGCTTTTTCCAAAACTAAAATCACCTTTGAAAGGGAAGAAATTTCAGACTGTCAGTAAGATGCAGAAAAATACGATGGGGCAGCTGATGGCGATTCCAAGACAATTTTGCAGAGCATTTTGAACAGTGGAAGAGATGCTGGGAGAACTGTGTAAGGTCCCAAGGAGTCTACCTTGAAGGGGACTGAGGTATCATTGTCCTATGTACAATGTTTTTGTATCTTGTATCTTCTTCAATGAATGTCTCTATTTTTCATATTACATGGCTGGATACGGTCTCAACAGACCATATATATCTCTATCTCTATCTCTATATCTATATCTATATATAGCTTTATTACTATAGAATATGTTATTACTAATATTGTTAAGATAGTTCAGATTTTTTTCTCCTTAAACTGGCAAGCTTTTTATTTGCCCTTTAAGACTCAGGAATTCCAAATTCCAACAGGTACTCCCTTCATCTCCAAGGCTGTGTTAGGTATTTCTTCTCTGACTTCTCATGGGAATCTCAGCATATCTCTATTAGACCCTTGGTCACCTGATGATGTCTTTTACCTGAGGTGCTTCCCCTCTCCTGGATTATGATCAGGGCATGATATCTTTTATCTGAGCCTCCAAGGGCCTCTCTTAATGTTTGGTATGCATCAAGTAGCCTATAAATGCTTGAAAAAGGGAAGAAAAGGTGTTCAAGGAAGAAAGGAATAAATAAAAGAATGGATGGAAGTTAGGCTGTGATTTTAATTTCTAATTTAAAAAAGAATTCATTAGCTATTGTAAATTGTGCTGCTATGAACATTGGGGTGCATAGGTTCTTTTGGATTGGTGGTTCAGGGTTCTTAGGATATAGTACCAGAAGTGGAATTGCTGGATCAAAGGGCAGGTCCATTTTTAGTTTTCTGAGGAAGTTC
>CM052543.1:119819932-119873214 GCA_028533065.1 Trachops cirrhosus
CACCAACAGTGCACTAGGGTCCCTTTTTGTCCACAACCTCTCCAACACTTCTTGTCTGTTGTTTTATTTATGATGGCCATTCTGACTGGTGTGAAGTGGTATCTCATTGTGGTTGTAATTTGCATCTCTCTGATAGCTAGTGATATTGAGCATCTTTTCATGTGTTTCTGGATCCTCTGTGTGTCCTCCTTGGAGAAATGCCTATTCAAGTCCTTTGCCCATTTTTTTAATTGGGTTTCTTATCTTCTTCGAGTGGAGTCATGTAAGTTCTTTATATATTTTGGAGATTAAACCATTGCATTAGCAAAGTTTGATCCCATACCTCTTACCAATTACAAAAAATAAATTCCAAATAGATGGTGGATTTAAATGTAAAAGACAAAACAATAAAACTTTGAGACAATGGTATAGTAAAAAAATTTATTATAAATTCAGCTAACTTCAGGAATACTGCAGTACTCATTTTTAAAAAAATATAGTAAAATACATAAAACAAAAAAATTACCACCTTAATAGTCTGGTGATAGGACATTCACATTTCTGTGCGAGCATTACCACTACCCAGCTTTAAAAACACTTTTCATCTTGTAAAACTGAATCTCTGACCTATTAAACACTAACTCCCCAATTCCCGTTACACTAACCTTGGCAATCACCATCCTACTTTCTGTCTCTATGAGTTTGACTACTCTAGGTACCTCAGATAAGTGTAATCACACAGTATGTGTCCTTTTATGACTGGCTTATTTCAGTTAGCATGATGTCCTGAAGGTCTACCCATGTTGTAGCATGTGTCAGAATTTAATTCCTTTTTTTCAGTTGGAATCTGCAGTTCAGCAGATGACATTCTTTGATTTGTTTTTCATTTTCATTTTCTTTTTTAAAAAATATTTTTTATTGATTTTACTATTACAGTTGTCCCAATATTTCCCCCTTTGCCCTCCTCCGCCAGCACCTCCAGCCCCTTAGGCCATCCCCATAACATTGTAATTTTATTTTTCAATTAAAGTTTACATTAAATATTATGCTGTATTAGTTTCAAGTGTTCAGCATAGTGGTTAGAAAATCACATACTTCATAAAGCATCCCTCCCTGATATTTCCAGTACCCACCTGGCACCATACATAGTAATTACGGTATTATTGACTATATTCCCTATGCTGTACTTTATACTCCTGTGACTATTTTCTGACTACAACTTTGTTGTTCTTAATCCTTTCACTTTTCTCACCCTTTCCCCAGCACCTCTACCCTCTGGCAACCATCATTCTATTCTCTGTATCTATGAGACTGTTTCTGTTTGGCTTGTTCATTTATTTTGTTCTTTAGATCTACATCTAAGTAAAATCATATGGCATTTGTCTTACTGTGATTGACTTATTTAAGTTAGCATAATACCTTCTAGGCCCATCTATACTATTGCAAATGGTAAGATTGCATTCTTTTTATGGCTAAGCAATATTCCATTATATATATGTACAATCACATTTTTTGTACTGTAAGAATTTATGTTTGTTTGTTTGTTTTGTACCACCACTTTTTACTCCACTTATATATTGATGGGTGCTTGGGTTGCTTCCATATTTTGGCCATTGTAAGTAATGCTGTAATGAACATAGGGGTGCATATATTATTTTGAATTAGTGTTTTTGGTTTCTTTAGATATACACCCAGAAGTGAATTCATTTGGTTATAAGGAAGTTTCATTTTTAATGTTTTGAGAGACTCCCTTAGTGGCTGCACCAATCTACAGTCACACCACAATGCATGAGGATTACCTTTTCTTCACATCCTAGACAACATTCATAATTTGTTTATTTATTGATGATTGCCATTCTGACAGGTCTGAAATGGTATCTCATTATGGTTTTAAGTTGCATTTCTCTGATGATTAGTGACATTGAGCATCTTTTCATATGTCTGTTGGCCATCTTTATCTCCTAGTGTCTATATAGGTCCTTTGCTCATTTTTGAATTAAATTTTTTTTCAGGTGTTGATTTGCATGAGTTCTTTAAAAATTTTGGGAATTAACCCCTTATCAGATCTGTCATTAGCAAATATCCTCTCCCATTCAGTAGGTTGTTTTTTCATTTTATTGATGGTTTCCTTTGCTGTGCAAAAACTTTTCAGTTTGATGTAATCCCATTTCTTTGTTTTTCTTTTGTTTCTCTTGCCCAAGAAGATATATTAGAAAAAATACTGCTATGAGAAATGGCTAACATTTTGTTGCCTATGTTTTCTTGTAGGATTTTTATGGTTATGAGTCTAATATAAGTCTTTAATCTATATTGAGTTTATTCTTATATAGGGTGTAAGAAGCTGGTCTAGTTTCATTTTTTTTTGTATGTACCTGTCCAATTTTCCCACCATTTATTGAACAGACAATCAACCCTGTTGTATATTCTTGCCTCCTTTGTCAAATGTTAATTGACCATAAAGGCATGGGTTTATTTCTGGGCTCTCTATTCTGTTCCATTGATCTATATGTCTGTTTTTATTCTAGTACCATGCTCTTTTGACTACTATACCCTGGTAGTATAGTTTGATATCAGGTAGCATGATACCTCCAAGCTTGTTCTTCTTTCTTAAGATTGCTCTGGCTATTAGAGGTCTTTTGTGTTTTCACATAAAGTTTTGGATTATTTGTTCTATTTCTGTGAAAAATATTACTGGTATTTTGTTAGAAATTACATTGAATCTATGGATTGCTTTGGGTAATATGGACATTTTAACAATGTTAATTCTTCCTATCTATGAACATAGTAGATGCTTCTACTTAATTGTTTCTTCTTCAATTTCTTCAGTGTCTTATAATTTATGAGTACCATACAGGTCTTTTACAATCTTAGTTAAATTTATTCCTAGGTAATTTTTTTGATGCAATTGTAAATGGTATTGTTTTCTTAGTTTCTCTTTCTAATAGTTCATTATTGATGTATAAAAATGCAACTGATTTCTGGTATTTATTTTGTACCTGCTAGTTTACTGAATTCATTTATCAGTTTTAGTAGTTTTTGGTGGAATCTTCAGGGGTCTCAATATACAATATTATGTCACCTGCTAATAATGACAGCTTTACTTCATCTTTTCCAATTGGAATGCCTTCTATTTCTTCTTATATGATTCTTGTGGCTAGGACTTCCAGTAATATATTGAATAAGAGTGGTAACAGTGGCCCTGGCTGGTGTGGCTAAGTGGATTGAGTTCCAGCCTGTGGATCAAAGTGTCGCTGGTTCAATTCCCAGTCAGGGCACATGCCTGTGTTGCAGGCCCTGTTCCCAGTAGGGGGGTGGCAAAAAGCAATCACACATTGATGTTTCTCTTCCTCTATTCTCCCTCCCTGCCCCTCTCTAAAAAAAAAAAAAATATATATATATATATTTTAAAGAGTGGTAACATTGCTGTCTCGTTGCTGATCTTAAGGGAAATAATTTTAGTTTTTTTCATTGAGTATGATATTAACTGTGGGTTTGTCAGATATAGCCTTTATCATGTTGAGGTATATTTCCTCTATTCCCATTTTGCTGAGATTTTATAAAATCATAAATGGGTACTTAATTTTGTGAAAAGCTTTTTCTGCATTGATTGATATGATCACACAATTTTTATCCTTCATTCTGTTTCTATGGTGTATCACATTAATTGATCTGCAGATATTGTACCAACCTTGGATCTCAGAAATAAATTGCATTTGATCATGGTGTATGCTTTTTTAATGTATAGCTAAATTGTGTTTGCTAATATTTTGTTGAAAATTTTAGCATTTCTGTACATCAGGGATTTGGGCCCAAAATTTTCTTTTTCTTGTGTCTTCTTTTGCAATTGTACAATAATGTTGGCCTTGTAAAATAAGTCAGGAGTCTTCCCTCCTCTTGAATATTTTTGGAATATTTTGAGAAGGGTAGGTGTTCTTCTTTGAATGTTTGTTAAAATTCACCTGTGAATCCATCCAGTCCAGGAGTTTTGTTGGTTGGGAGTTTTTTTGTTTGTTTGTTTGTTTTTTTAATTTCTGCTTCAGTTTTCTTTGGTTATAATCAGTCTGTTCAAATTTCCTGTTTCCTTTGATTCAGTTTTAGAAGACTGTATGTTTCTAGAAATTAATCCATTTCTTTTAGATTGTCCAATTTATTGGCACATAGTTGTTTATAATATTTTCTTATAATCTTTTGTATATCTGCAGTGTCAATTGTTATTTCTCTTCTTTCATTTCTGATTTTATATATTTTGGCCTTCCCTTTTTTTTTCTTGACAGGTTAAAGCAGGAGTGTAAAACTCATTTTCACTGGGGACCACATCAGCCTCTTGGTTGCCTTCAAAGGGATGAATGTAATTTCAGCACTGTATAAATGTAACTACTCCTAACAGTTAAGGGGAGCTCAGTGCTGTTGTTGGGTAGAAATAGGATAAAACAAGGTGGAGGGCCAGATTTAGCCCATGGGCCTTATGTTTGCCACCTGTGGGTTTAAGGTTTATCAATCTTGTTGATCTTTTCAAAAAACCAGTTCTTGGTTTCATTGATCTTTTGTATTGTTTTTTGGACTCTATTTTGTTTATTTCCACCCTGATCTTTATTATTCCCTTCCTTCTAGTCACTTTGGGCTTTGTTTGCTGTTATTTTTCTTGTTTCTTAAATTGTAAGATTAGATTATTTATTTGAGATTATTCTTGTTTCTTGAAGTAGGCCTGGGTTGCTATGAATTTCCCTCTTAGGACTGCTTTTGCTGTGTTCCATAAGTTTGGGTTGTTGTGTTTTTCTTTTAAGGTTGTCTCAAGGTAGTTTTTGATTTCTTCTTTGATATCATTGTTAACCCATTCATTCTTTAGTAACATGTTATTTAGCCTCCATGTTTTTGTGTTTTTCAGTTTTTTTTCTTTTGTGATTGATCTCTAGTTTCATACCATTGTGGTCAGAGAAGATTCTTGATATAATTTTTTTTACCCTTACCTGAGGACTTTTTCATTGCTTTTAGACAGAGAGGATGGGGCGAGAGAGCCAAAGGAACATTGATTGACTCTCATAAGCACCCTGAAGGAGGATCAAACCCATGACCTAGGTATGTGCCCACACTGGGGATCAAACCCCCAACCTTTTGGTGTACAGGATAATGTTCCAACCAATTGAGCCACATCTGCCAAGGCAGATGCTTGATATGATTCTAATCTTTTTACATTCATTGAGACTTGATTTGTGTTCTTACATGTGATCTATTTTGGAAAATATTCCATGTGTACATGAAAAGAATGTACATTCTGCTCATTTGTGGTGAATGCTCTAAACATATCAATTACATCCATCTAGTCTAGTGTGTCATTTTAGGCTGCTGTTTCCTTGTGGATTTTCTGTCTGGAAGACCTATTTATTGATATGAATAGGGTATTAAACTCTCCTACTATGACTGTACTACTGTAGCTCTCTCCCTTTATATTCATCAGTATTTGTTTTAAATATTTAGGTGCTCTTATTTTAGGTGCATAAATGTTTACAAAGCTTATATCCTCTTATTGGATTTATCTCTTTATTATTATGTAATATCTTACTTTTTTCTTATTATAGCCTTTGTTTTAAAGTCTATTTTGTGTGATATAAGGATTGCTACCTCAGTGTCTTTTTTGTTTGTTTCCATTGGCATGAAATAGCTTTTTCCAGCCCTTTACTTTCACCCTGTATGTGTCTTTCATTCTAAGGTAGATCTCTTGTAAATAGCACATACCATATTTTGCCATGCATAATGCACTCCCATTTACATATGTGTCCATGTTTTTCTGTGCATTATACGCAGGATTATTATATCTATTATTATACACTTGTATGTAATCATTATACCCATGTATAATGTGCATCCTTATTTTTCCCTCAAAAATTTGGGAAAAAAGTGTGCATTTTACCTAGCAAAATACAACATATGGGTTTTGTTATTTTATCCACTCAGTTACACTATGTATTTTGATTGCAGCATTTAATCCATTTACATTTACAGATTATTGGCTGGACAAGATGGAAGCATAGGTAAACACTCTTGCCTCCTCACACAACAACATCAAAATTACAACTAAACTATAGAAAAACCACCACTCAAAACTGTCAGAAATTGAGTTGAATGGAAGTCTGACAATTTCAAAATTAAAGAAACCACATCCATCCATATTGGAGGTGGGGCATGGACATGGAACGGTCTGGCCCCACACCCACGTGGATAAAAATTCAGGAGGGATATCTCAGGAGTGGGGAGTCCCAGACCCACACCAGACCCCCCAGCCCAGGATTCCAGTGCCAGGAAGATAAGTCCCCACAACTACTGGCTGCACAAACCAGCAGGGATTGAATCTGTGGAGGAGGCTGCTGGAGCCCTAAATAGTTCCTTTTGGGGAACCCACACACAGATTCACCTATTCAGACTCACTCCCTCTGAGCTCTAGCACCATGATTGTAGCTTAAAGGGCACCAGTCATATACAGGGAGAGACTGAAGTGTCTAGCATTGGGGCAAGCAGAGGCCATTGTCCCTTTGCTGAGCCCTCCCCACCCATAGAGCCTGTGGGCTCTATCTCAGACTCCATCAACCTGGTTTAAACTGTGTAACCCACCTTGGAGATCCACAGAGGCTCTACTCCACCCAACTTATGGGCGCACCCAAGCTGCTTTTTCATAAGAATGTCTGGTCTTGGCTCCTAAATCCTATCAAACGAACAACAGCTGCCTTCAGTGGGCCCTAGCAGCAGCCAGATTAGTTACAGCTTGGCTTCACTTGGGAATCTCCAAGCCTAGTACAAGTAGTGGCCATCTCAGATTGCTTTACAGCTCAGGTAGGGTGCCCCGGGAAAAACACAGGTGGGGGCTTGCATGTGGGCCTGACCACCTGGGAAGCCCCAAGGCTAACGTACCTGTGGACAGCTACAGATGATGTCAGAGCTCCACCACCCTGCCCCTGAACAGCTGATCCTCCATGGAGGGCGGAGGGCAGTGTCAGTGGTCACAGCCAGTCTTTGCAGCTGACTTGCCTGGGTAAATCCTCCCTTTGATCTGTCAACAGCAACCAAGGCTCAACTACAAAGGTAGCGTATACTCAGCCCATACAAAGGATGCACCTCAAGTACCCAGCTTAGGTGATAGGGGAGGCCATGCCACTGGGCCCTACAGGACACCTACTACATTAGGCCACACTACAAAGACAGGTAGTCATAGCAGCTCTATGTAATATATAATAAGAAGCACACGGAAGCTGCCAAATCAAGGAGACAAAGAAACATGGCCCAAATGAAAGAATAGATCAAAACTCAAGAAAAAGAGCTAAATGAAATGGAGCAATCTATCAGATGCAGAGTTCAAAACACTGTTTTTAAGCATGCTCAAGGAACTTAGTGAGGAAGTCAGCAGCATAAAAAAGATCCAGTCAGAAACGAAGGATACACTAATTGAAATAAAGAACAATTTATAGGGAAACAATAATAAAATGGATGAAGCCTAGAATCAAATCAATGATTTGGAACATAAGGAAGCAAAAAACAACCACACAGAAAAACAGGAAGAAGAAAGAATCCAAATAGCATAAACAGCCTCTGGGACAACTTCAAGAGGTTCAACATTCACATTATAGGGGTGCCAGAAGGAGAAGAGAAGGAGCGAGAAATTGGAACATGAATTTTATGAGAGGCTTTTTCTGCATTTATTGATATGATCATGTGATTTCATACAGATATGAAATCTATCTGAAAAAATAGTGAAAGAAATCTTCCCTAATTTAGTGAAGGAAATAGACATGCACTTTCAGGAAGCACAGAGTGCCAATTATGATGGATGCAAAGAGGCCCACTCCAAGACACATCATTATTAAAAGGCCAAAGGTTAAAGATAAAGAAAGACCCTTAAAAGCAAGAGAAAAGAAGTTAGTTACTGAAAGGTTGCCAAATGGGAGGGAGGTAGGGGAGAATTGGTGAAGAGGTGAGGGGATAAAGAAGTACAAGTAGGTAGTTACAGAATAGCCAAGGGGATGTAAAGTACAGTATAGGAAATGGAGTAGCCAAAGAACTTGTATGCATGACCCATGGACATGAACAGTGGTGAGGGGATTGCCTGAGGGAGTAATGGACGCTGGGTGGATGGGGGCAAAGGGGGAAATATCAGGACAACTGTAGTAGCATAATCAGTAAAATATAATTTAAAAAATGGAATAAAGTTATAATAATTAAAAAACAAGAAATAAACTGATTATTGATAGGTACATATTTGTTGTCATTTTATTTCTTATAATTATGTTCCTTTTATTTTCCTTATTTTAAAAGAAGTCCCTTTAACATTTCTTGTAACACTGGCTTGGTGGTAATGAAATCCTTTAGCTTTTTCTTGTCTGGGAATCTCTTTATTTCCCCCTTTAATTTTAAATGCTGGCTTTGCTGGGTAAATTAGTCTTGTTTGTGTGTTCTTGCTGTTTTTTTTTTAATCCTCACCTGAGGATATTTTTATTGATTTTATAGAGAGAGGAAGGGAGGGGAAGAAAGAGAGAGAGAAAGAAACACTGATGTGGGCGAGAAATATCAATCAATTGCCTCCCATATGTACCCTGACCACGGATTGAACCCACAACCTATATATGTGCCCTAAACTGGAATTAAACCTGCAACCTTATTGTGTATGGACAAAGCTCCAACCACCTAAGCCACATAGCCATGGCTGTAGGCCCTTTATTTTTATCACTTTAAATATTTCATGCCAATCACATCTGTCCTGAATGGTTTATGTTGAGAGATCAGCTAACTGTCTTATGAGAGCTCCCTTGCAGGTACTAGGGGGGACCCAAACAAAACCAGAATTTATTTATACAATATTTTGTATTTATTCTTACAGGTTTAAACTTCAGTCACCTTCAAAGTACTCTCCACTTGATGCAATACACCTATTGAGACATTTTTTCCACTTCTCAAGAAAAACACTTTTTGAACTTGCTGATTTTGATGGCTTTAGTGCTCTGCCTTTTTTTGTTTCACCTCTTCCACTTAAGCAAAATATTTCCTTTGAGGAGTTTTTTAATCCAGAGAAACAACAACAACAAAAAGGTGCTCACAGTGAGATTAGGTAAATAGGGAGGCTGGGGCATGGGAGTCATGTATTTTTGGTCAAAAAATGCTGAACACTCAGCACAGTGTGGGCAGGTGTGCTCGTAAGTCACCCATCACCAAGTGGGCAAACAGGTGTATTGAAGGAATCTTCAAAAAAAGTCAATGAAGCCGAATGCAGCCTCTCATAATAACTGCAGCTGGTACAGATGGATTCCTAGGACACTTACCAGCGAGTGAAGCCTGTACTACAAGGGGCCCGCTGTCCAGAGGATAATTCCATTTTTGGGGGGTCCCATCTCATAACTGTCTTCTAGCTACTTTTTAAAAAAGATTTTATTTATTTATTTTCAGAGAGAGACGAATGGAGGGAGAAAGAGAGGAAGAGAAATATTGATGAGTGAAAGAAACATAGATTAGTTGCCTCTTGCATGCCCCCAACTGCTGACCTGGCCCACAACCCAGACATGTGCCCTGACCAGGCATCAAACCAGTACCTTTGGTTTGCAGGCAGGCCCTCAATCCACTGAGCCACGCCAGCCAGGGCTCTTGCTACTTTTAAGGTTCTCTCTGTCTTTAACCTTTGCCATTTTAATTATGATGTGTCTTGGTGTGGGCCTCTTTTGGTTCATCTTGTTTGGAGCTCTCTGCACTTCTTGGACTTATGTGTCTTTTTCCTTCACCAGGTTGGGGAATTTTTCATTTATTTTTTCTGCAAATAAGTTCTCGATCCCTTGCTCTCCCACTTCTCATTCTAGTACCACTATGATGCAGATGTTATCACTTGACATTGTCCCAGAGGTCCCTTAAACTATCCTAATTTTTTAAAATTATTTTATCATTTTGCTGCTGATTGTTTTCTGCTACCTTGTCTTCCAAATCTCTGATTTGATCCCCTGTTTTATTTAATCTGAAGTTATTCTTTCTAGTGTATTTCTTTTTTCAGCTATTGTATTCTTTATTTCTAGCTGGTCTTTTCTTATGGTTTCTATGTTCTTTTTTATGCTTACAATCTCTTCAAATTTTCACTGAGTTCATTCATTCTACTTAAGTTTCTTGAGCTGACTTATGACCCCTTTTGAACTCTGTATCTGGTAGATTCCTTGCCTCCATTTCATTTCGTTCTTTTTCTGGGGATTGTTCTTGCTCTTTCATTTGGGGCATGTTGGGAACCACCCTGCCTGGTTCCAGAAGCTGTATCCCCCCATGGCTAAGGCTGAGTGAGAGACCTTGGGACCCTAAGCCACTAAGGAGACAAAGCTTATCTCCATGGCAGGAGCACCACCTCTGCCCACTTTACTTCACCCTGCATGGCCCCCAGTGCATGACCGGTTTAACCAATGATGGGTAAGATTCCTCAAGGGAGAGACTATCTAAGACAGGCATGGTCACAAAGGGGCCCTCAAGGAAGGACTTGGGGGGCTATGGAGAAAGGGGGTGATGGACCCTCACCCCTTGGCTTTGACATAGTCTGAGTCCTCATTCTGTCTGCAACAAGTCGCCTAATCTCTTGGCCGCCTTATTTACCCTGCCTAACGTAAGCCTGAAACAATGCTGGAGGTGGGTTCGGCCCTGTGCTGGAAAGGGCAAGCTCCCTGGGGGCGATCAGGCCTAAGAAAGAATGCATAACATCCTGTGAAACCTGCTTTGCTAATACCCTCAATTTAAATGATAAGGGTCCAAGCATGAAATGAGTTTGTTTCCCCAAAGTGTTATGGCCCTTTAGCTATTTGACCCTGACTCAAAATAGGCCCTCAGAATGCTTTGAATGTTATCTATTTGATCATTACTGCCTGACAATGATTCATGAGCTTTCCATGTATGCCCTGTATTCCTTTGCAGATTAAAGGCAATAAAAGCCTGTCAAAGCAAGGGTCAGGGGCACTCTCCCCTCGAGAGAGGGGTCGTGCCATCCCTTTTCCTCCACAGGACACGGTAGTCTGTGTGAATTTGCCTCATCTCAGCGATAACGCTGTGGACACTGCTGGCTGGTGTCCGCATCACGGGCATGTTTCTTTATCTGCTCATTTTTGCTACCCCTCTGTATTTGCTTCTGTGTATTAGGTAGATCTGCTATGTCTCCCAGTTTTAGTATGGTGGCTTTGGTATGGCATCTTGTGGGGCCAAGTGGTGCATCATTCTCCCTGATCACCTGAGCTAGGTGCTCCAAGAATGTCCCTGTGTGGTTTACATGAGCCTTCCTGATGTAGTTGAATATTGATTGTTATTGGCCCATTTGTGGATTGGGTTGACCCTTAGGCTGGGTGTCTATGAAGTTTGACCTGACCACAGTGTACTAGCTGGTATATAAGAGCTGACCCCACAAAGTGGAATTTGCCACAGCAGATTCCTTCTGAGTACCTTCTGAGATCTCCCTTTAGGTGTGACTTAGGAGTTAATTGGGTCATGCTCTGATGTGGTCTGAAGCCAGCCAGCTGGTGTGTTGGTTTGGGGGCCTCTTGGGAGGGTCTCCAGTGAAGGTTAATGTCAGATGCAGCCTGTGACTCGCCCTAGCCTAACTGTTCCCAGCTGCTAAACAACCCATAGTTTGTGGCTGCCTCTGCTGGGCCTGGGTGCATGTGGAAGTGGCCAAACTGCATACCAAAGCTGGTTTCCACTAGCACTGAGCCTAAGGAAGATCAGCAAAAGATCCAAGGCACCCTGGATTTGTCTCGCCTTCTGGCTGCTTGTTAGGCTCAGTCAGTAAAAGAGCTTCTGATGGTATTTGACTTGTGTGAGGTTTCTTCACAGTAAGTTGCCAGGTAGGGTTGAGTGGTGGTCCCAGGTTGACAAAGATTCAAACTCAGTGCCAGTGCTGGGTCTGGGGCCACTCAACAAAAGTCTCAGTGTACACCAAGGCCAACTGCCACATGTCTGAGGTCTACAGTCTTTTTTTTGCGGTGGGGCAGGGTCTCAGAGTCATCAGGGTGAGGCCAGCAGAGTTCATCAAGCTAAAACAGACCAGTCTGGCCATGTGGTGGGAGGGCTCTTCACAGGAATAATGGCACCAGTCAGGCGTGTGAGGGAATAATGGCCCTTGCCACAGAGCCACAGAACTCAGTCCTTCCTTGTGCATTCTTGCCACCCTCCAGACTTCAAGAACCGAGAAAGTCTATACCAGGGGCCTAGGCTGGCTACACATAGCCAACTACTTCTCCATACAGCATGAGTTCAGCTAGCTGGGGCCACAGATATTTGAGAGGGTAGGGCTAGTAGATTTCTCATGGTGGAGCATTGCTGGTGGGGTGTGATGTGGGGAAATGGCTGTTACCCCAGAGTCACACAAGTTAGTCTCTCCCCAGGTGTTTCTGACTCCCACTGAGTCTGCAGGATATCCTCAAGTGCTCTCCAAGAAAGTCTGCCCTAAGGATCCAGGGTAGCAGCCTCAAGCAGAGTCCTCTGCTGGCATGAGCCTGGCAGGGTAGAGCCATAGGAAGTTGAGAGGATGGGCTAGTGTATTACCTCAGGCTGATGCCATATGGAGGGGAGTGCTTCACCCTGGAAAGATGGCATATGTGGGCAGTATGGTAGAGGGACTCAGCACAGGGAACTTGATGGCTGTCCCTTTAGCCCTCTCCCCAAAGCCACACAACCCAGTCTCTCCCTGTATGACCCCAGTCCTCTCTGAGCCTCCCTCCACAGGAGCCCAGTTTAAGTGGCTGCAAACAAGATTTTGTGCACTGGCTCTTTAAGATAGCACTTGGGTTTCTAAGACTCTCCTTTCTCCATGTCAGATAGAATCCCTACTGATTTTCACAGCACAAGATGTTATATGGGCTCCTATTCCTGGCTATGGTGCTCTCAGCATGGGGTTGAGAGCCCTCGCTCCTCAGGGGGACTTTTGCAGCTGAGATATCCCTACAGATTCTCAACCACTACATGTGGGTGCAGGGCCACACCTTTTTGTATCTCCACCCTTTCTACCAGTTGTGATGTAGCTTCTTCTGTACATCTTTGCTTATAAGACTTCTGTTCAGCTAGTCTTCAGTTGGTTATTTAGGTTGATTGTTTTATAATTTAGTTGTAATTCCAGTTTGGTCCTGGGAGGAGATGAGTATAGCTTCCACCTATTCCATCACCACTTTGAATGCCTTTTTAATTCCTTTTTAAGACTAATATTTCTTTGTATGTATATACAACATGTGTTTATCTGTTCATCTGTCAGATACTTGGATTGTTTTTACCTTTCAACAATTGTGAATAATGTTACTAAGAACATGGGTGTATGAATATCTGTTCAAGTTTTTGCTTTCACTTTTTTTGAGTATATACTCAGAAGTAGAATTGTTGTATTGTATGGTAATTCTATTTTTAAATTTTGGGGGAACTTGCTATATTGTGAATAGAGGATGTACTATTTTATGTTCCCCACAGCATTACACAAGGATTATAATTTCTGCACATCCTTGCTAACACTTGTTTTTTGTTTGTTTATTATGAAGGTAACCATACTAATGGATGTGAGGTGCAGCAGAACTCCTTTTAAAATCTGGGTATATCTGCAAATACATTTAAGTACCCAACTGTGGGTTTTTATCCTGAAAGACAGCCAGCGTTACTGAGGTGAGCTTCTGGAATTTATTTCCTGGCTTCATAGACACTTCTTCATCTCACTCCATCTGCTTTCTCCTAGCAGAGCCCCACCAACTACTGTTGAACAGCTTCAGTGGTGTAAATTCTCATGATTTCTGGCCCTCAGCTGCTTGGCAGCATTAAATATATACTGCAAACCTTACTTTCCTCTCTTCTCCTGGAGCTATGGTGCATTTTCTCTGCTAGCCGAAGGGTGGTTTCTCCAGAGTCCTTATAGGTCCAGCTCCTCCCTAAGATTCCATGGTTCACAAAATGCAACTGGGGGAAACTATACAAGGTTTACGTTCAGGAAAGTAATAGTGTAGAGGTAATAAGCAATCTGAGTGAGTTCTTAAAATAAGAGAGTGAGGGCAGATTTTGAATACTCCTTATAGTTCTGGCAACAAAGCTGAGTCAAGTAATACCTGGCAGGCTCCTTCCCCAGCCACATACCCCTTCACCCCATCAGCTTCCTACCCCCGAGTCAAACTCTGTTCTTAGGGAACTTTAGTGTGGATCATTTCCCTCATATTGCAGATAATTCTAAGGATATTTCTAAAAACTTATGTGTAGGCTAATAAAAGAGAAGCTATGATTTAAACATTTTAATTTCACAATTAACTGTTACTCTGGGCAAGTCAGTAAACCTCACTACACTTGTGTTCTCAGCTATGAAATGAAACAATTGGACAAGAAATCTTTTTTTTAATCTTCACCCAAGGACATTTTTTTTTCATTGCTTTTAGGGAGTAAGGAAGGGAGAGAGAGAGAAACATCAATGTGAGAGAGAAGCATCAACTGGTTATATCCCATACTCACCAGGACAAGGGATTGGAGCCAGGATAGGGATCATATAGTCTGAACCGGGAGTCACACACACCCACACCAGGACCATGAATTGAACTGGCAACTTAGGTGTGTGCCCTGACTGGCACTTGAACCTGCAACCTTTGGATTACGGGATGACACTCAAACCAACTGAGCCACACCAACCAGGGCCAGATAAGAAGTCTTTAAGGGCCCTGTCAGCTCAAAATAATTTTAATTCCAAAACTACCTTTGGATTATCCAAAAAAAAAAAAACTTCCTTTTAGCTTTAGCAATTTTTAAATATATTATATATATATTTTATATTTTTATCTTGGACATAATCACCCATAAGATTTTGTGTAGTCTATATTCATATAAGTTAGTGTTTCCTAAATATACCTCAGGCAGAACAGGTCACTTGGGGTTACGCTGGTTTAATTTTAAGGAAACAGTAATCCACCAAATGGATAACTCACATATGGTCAAGAACTGGAAGGCTGTAACCAGTCTGCAACAGGCCTGAGAGTCAGAAATTCTCATTCTGCCTTCAATGGTGACTTCATTAGTATTGAGTACATCTCTGAAAACTCAGAACCAGCTATTTGTTGCTGTTTGTTCTCTGCCAGAAAACTGTATATTTGTGTGCCTGCCTTTGCAGGGAGCTGTGACTTCTCAGTTATTTACTTTCTTATCCACCACCACCTCCAAATACTTCTTTTCTAAAAACACACCAAAAATGTCACTGGATTAATTGTAAGTATAAAACGCTGCATCAGAAACGAACATATATAAAGTGTGTGCTCAGTGGTACTTAGTCTATAAATGTTCTTGTATCACTTCCTCTTACTCACTATCAAATTCACATTACAAAAAGATGTGAAAAGAGACAAAATTCAGAATTGTCGTCATTTCCCACAGTATCACTGTGACTAAAAGGTAATGAGCCTACTATTGTTATAGACTATGAGATGTTTTAAAGGGTTTCCCAGCCTGCTGAGAATCATTCCAGGACACCTAGTTGAGGAGAATGAAATCTGAAGCCCCATTCGTTTCTGACACACCTCTTGATTGATGTCACCAGGCATTTCTTAGAGAGTAGAGTAAGCCACAGCCCACCTGTTAGTCATGTTCATTTTCATCAATTTAAATAATATTCATTTATTGAAAATAATCCTAATTCTTATGTATTCACTCATTCTATATTCTGGATAAACTTTAAAAATGAAGTTAAACATACTGCCCTGATTTGCTATGTATGTTTTGACATGACAGTAGCTGTTAGTACATGCAGAAGAGAATATCATAGGTAATTCTCAGTTTTTAAACCTTTTAAAACCAATTTTGGTGGCCTACAGTGTATAGGATAAAGTAAATTACTTTAATGATTCTAAAACAAAGTTTGCAGATTCTTTATGTTTAAAGTCCATGTTATCAATTCTATCAGTTAAAGTAAAGTTGCAGGAAACAAATCACTACCTATTTTAAGCATAAGCACATTTAATACAGGGAATTGGGTGTTTACAGAATTGTTGTGGAGGCTTATAGGAGTGGGATAAACTGGGTCCTTTCTAATGATCTCCAGAACATCACCACCAAACTGTCCTGCCGGAGGAGTGCCACAATCAGGAAAGTGGGGAATCAGGATGTTGCTCTGGAAGCGTTGAGTTCAAGAGCACACCACTAAGACTCTTACCCCAGGATCAGGAAGCTGACAATATAATTACCTTTTGCTATCTATAAAGCTAATCTCTGGACACGAGGTAGGACACTGCTGCAGAAAGCCCTGCTAATTCCATGACCATTAGTGTTAACAGCAACAGCTAAGAACATGAGAAGGTGGTGCCTCCCTCTTCTGCTTTCCAAATCTTGCACAACGCACCGGATTGGTGCAATCTATTTCACACCCAGAACCAGCTGCAAGGGAGTAGGAGAAGTGCGAGATTTTTTTTAAAACACAAATAATCATTATTATTGTCATAAGTATCAGAAAGGCAAAGCACAAAATACAATGACAGGGTAATACAATAAAACAGGGTAATCTGTTGCAGGGGTCAGAGACATTTTTCTCCCTGTATTTTTATAATAAATTATATACTCTCTTCTATATCTTGCCTTTTTTAATTTAATAGAATATCTTGGATATTATTCTATATCAACACATAATTAGCTTTTACATTCTTTTTTTAATGACTACAAAGCATTCTCTGTTGTAGATGTACGTAACTTATCTTACCATTTCTCTCTCAGTGAACATTTAGGCGGTATCCAGTCCTTTGTTATCAAATAATGCTGCAGTGAATGGCCTTGTATTTACAGAACTTCACATTTGTACAAGTATATCCATGCGGTAAATTCCTAAGAGTAACACTGCTCAGTCAATGGGCATGTTGTTTGTAATTTTTTAAAGAAAAATGTTCTTTTATTCATTAGTTCATTTTTTGAATAGCTAATATACAGAGTAAAAAAATTAAAAGGAACAAAAAAAGTAGATAGTGGAAAGTAGGTTTTCTTCATAATCTCTCCAGAGATATTTTATGTATATACAAGGACATAGGCACACACATATACAATATATGAACATATATATTAATGTGAAGATTTTCTCTTCTTTTAGTATTTTTATTTTATTTTATTATTTTATTCTATTCTATTTTATTTCATTTTCATTACAGTCAATGAAGGCCAGGAGAGTTTTGCCAAGACATAGAGAGACCCCAGCCTTCAGAGTACCATTGTTTTCATCAGTTCATTTTTATTGCCCATGCATAGGCTTTCACTGTGCCTATATAGTTACTCTGGAGGCAAAGGCAGTTATAGATCTGGGCCATTGACAGTCCTTGGCCTTGGATTTTCTAAAAAGACATTCTCTGTTTTGTGTAGAGCAGTCATTGAGGAGTCTCCTGTCTTGGTATCTAACAAATTCCTTTTACCTCTCTGCTGTGTTGAAGCTGCTGTTTCATGTGGCCCATTACAGGGTCTGGCATAAATAACACCCCTATTTTATTACAAAGTCTTTTATTAAAAAATCATAAGCATGTAATTCTGTAACATAATATCATACTCAAGCACACCATATGACATTTTAAGTGAAATGTTCAAATTAAAACTATAAATGATTACACTCATTTATTACCCTCAAGCAGGCCTTACTTCTGCCAGACCTGTATATTCTTTCTTGTTTTACTTACTCATTTCATGGAGCATATTTTTCTAGCAGTTTTCTTTAAAAAAAGGGGGGGGGGGAGGGTATGTAAAGGATAAATTTTTTGAGATCTTAGATATCTGAAAGTGTTTTTATTCTGCCTTCCCACTTAATTGATGAAGTGATAATATAGAATTTTAGATTAGGAATATTTTTTCCTCATTTTAAAGCCTTTGCTCTATTGACTTCAAGTTCTAAGTTCTGCTGTTGAGAAATCTGAAGTTCTGATTTCTGCTTTGCCACTAATTTTTAGTAGAATTTCTCCTTGTTCCCAGTGAGACTTCATAATGCTATGCCTCTGTGTGAGTCTAATTTTCATCCATTCTCTTGGGCACCCAGTAGGCCCTTTCAGTCTAGAAACCCTGGGTATTCTCTTAAATTATTCATTGCTGCTGTCTTCCCTCTGTTGTTTAGATGTAGGATCTCCTGACTGGGCTCCATTCTTACCATTTTTCTCCTGTTTTCCTTCAGTCCTTTTGCTCTGTTTTCTGGGAAATTTTTCCAACTTTATCTTCCAAAATTTCTATTAAGTTTTTTCATTGCTGTTTTCATGCTTTCAATTTCTAAGAGCTCTTTTTTTTTTGTTTTCTGAATTTTTCATTGCACTTAGTATGCAGACTCTTCTCAACTTCCTAAGGAATTAATATAATGTTTTAAAAGTATCTTTTATTTTTCCTGAAAGGGTTCTTCTCTCTAAGTTGCTTTTTAATAAATTTGTTTGCTTTATTTAATCATTATCTTCTATGTTAGGATCTTTCCTCAGATGTCTTGTAATTGTTAGTTGTCTGTTCATGATTTATTTTTGTTGTTGTTCATGATTTAAAGTGAGGGACTAATTTTGGGGGGTGTTGGGAATATTCCATGTTGTGTTAAGGGTGTGAGTTGCACAGCTGTGTACATTTGCCAAAATTGCTGAGTACATTTAAGATCTTTGCATTTCAATGCTATATATCAATTATACCTCCAAAATATTTTAAAAAGCTAAAACAAATGAGGATTGAAAATACTGGTAGCTCTGAGCAAGTGAGTGGGACTTACCAAGCTAGAGGTTTACCTTTGAGACATCTGGTGGACCATTTGTTGGTATAGAACCCTTCCTTCATTGGGGCTGGGCCTTTCCCAGTCCTGACATCTTGTACCTCCATAGGGAATAACCCCCAAGTTCTGCTAGGATAAAGGAGGGTTACCCAGCAGTGTGGAATGGGGAAGAAGGTGTAAGGATCTAATTGCTACTCAAACATCTTTCACTTGACCCTTCTTAGTTCAGCATTATACCCTTTCACCCCAGCTCCAGTATTATCTATATCATCTAGTATGAGTTCTTGAATCTTGAGAATTCTGCAATGTAAATTGATTTGTTTCTCTGCTTCCTTGTTGCTACCATGCAGCTTTCAAAACATTAATTGTTCTTGCCTCTTGTTTTCCCAACCCCAGAGGGTTTATGCCTTAAAAACAAAAAACAAAAAACGTTCATTGTACTTTTTCTAGGGTTTCAAGAGGAAGCAAAGTTAGATATGTGTATTCAAGCAACTGTTTTAACTCAGGAGTCAGGAAATCAGAAATATGCTTTTTAACTCTCCAGCTTCTGCAATACAGAAAGCAATTCTCTAAGGAGTTTGGAATACATGCTAAAAGTGACTCACCAAAGTGATTGTAGTCCACCCCTTTGTATTCAACATCTATACATAACCTTCTAACCATACTTTAATTTCTAAACAATAGAAATCTGAACATACATTCAGCTGAGTGCAATGATCCTCTGTGCAAATGAAAACATTTTGAGTATCTCTGAAGGGGAAATTAAAAAATCTTCTTCCTTGGACCTCTCTCTGGGTAATGTTCATTCTTCTAGTTTAGGTATAATCTCTCCTGAATATCCTATAACCTGAGAACTAAACTATAAAATTAACAACCACCAACATATCTTATATGAAATAAGAAGGGGTACTGCTTATTTATAATTATGTGTGTGTTAGGAAGAAAATATAAGTGGTTGCTATAGTCCTTGTTTCTATACCTGGTCACAAGGCCACGGTTGGTAGTTATAATTTCCTTCCTTTGTATCAGCAATTCAGCTATTTGGGATTTATATTGTCTGTTAATTCAATTAGTGGCAGGGCTAGACATTTGGGACTGTCAAAAAGAAAATTTTAAATGGATCTTCCCTTATTTTTTTAATTTTCAAAATGCAAATTTCCAGTCTTCTGGCATTGCAAGGAGTGTTTTGATATTACTGATTCCTATGAAAGGAGAAAAGAAAACAGGGGTCATGTGTTGTGTTTTCTGTTTAGATGAGAATCCCAGGTGAACATTACAGTTTCACTGGTGAGTACTTTTAGAAAATTAAGTAATAATGGATTCATTTACCAATGGAAGAAAGATGATCGGGCCTTGGATTGAAGCTAACAAGTAGTAAAGTTGTCCTTATTCTTCATCCAAACTGTGAAGCTTGATGTTATGTTCAAGAAAACCACCAGCCTCAATCCAGACATGAGCATCAGGGGTAATTGCAAGCAGAATTAAGGTAGTCCTAAAAAGCAGTCTGCAAAGGGTAATAAAATTTGTTTTGGTGAGTCCGTCTCCAGGATACTTCCTGTCCATAACAGAATCATCATGACTCTTCAGAGGCTCTTCAGGTTCGTTCAGTCTACAATCTCAGTTTGTTTGAGGAGGAATATTGGTGTTACTGCAGTAGCATTTAATAAGGAACTTGATCCTGTACAGAAACTCTTCATGGATAAGATTAGAGAATACAGAACTAAGCATCAGTTCTAGAGGACATGTTTATACTGGCCCAGAGTATCAGCAAGAGTTGAAGAGGGAGCTTTTTAAGCTTAAGTAAATGTATGGTAAAGCAGACTGAATGCGCTCCCTGACTTCAGATTTGAAGACCCCAAATTTGAAGTCATCAATAAACTCCATTTGAGGATAAATATAAAATTTATCTGGTAATTTCCACTAGATAAGTTGTACAGACTGATCAGAACACATATACATTTCAACAACCATCATATGTTCTTTAATTCTGATTCTAAATAAATTATTTGGTGATGTTGTGTATAAAAAACATTTGTTTTGGTGACTCTCTTTCTCTCTCTCTCTCTTTCTCTCTCATTAGCCTCAGCTTTCCCTCCTCTTCCTGACCAACCTCTGCTAAAATATTAACTTTTTATAATATGTTAGCTGATAAAAGATTGGAATAACCCCTGAAAGAGATATTTACATTTCAATAGAGTATTCATCAAAATCCAAAAAGTTTTGATAATAAAAAGAGTAGTACTTTACTTATGGAATAACAGATTATGAGATTCATCTGCCCCATCCCCCTCTTATTTGAGCAGAAGTTTCCAATAGGAAACTGGTTCTGTAAAACCATCCCACTAAATTGATCTGTAATATAGATTATAATTAGTGATGGGGACAGGGTTATATCCATATCTTATGACATATGGCCCACATTCAGACCTTATTATCATTGAGCTCAAAGGTGGCTTTAATAATTGATAGTTCTGTTATTATCAAGCCCAGAGTATGTGAGGAATAGTTAGCTTGATGTTGAGGACATACAGCTACAACCTGTCAACACCAGTTATATCTCAGACTATCCAACTTTCTTCCAAATTCAATAGCTGGTCACTAGGAGAACTGGCTTAGGACCTAATGATACTGTTCCCAGGTCTCTTTTCTCTGGCAATTTAAGAACACTGGGAGCTGTTTTCACATTGGGGAATTCTTCAGCAAGTTTGAATTGAGAAACAAGTGCATTTTAGGTATGATGTGGCCTACATTAACAATGGGGATTTTCTGGGGCAGAAATAGGCAAATATTCAGTAATACCCTAGACTCCAGGGCCAAAAGAAAGGAGTGATAAAGTGTGAAAGGATTACTCTAGGTCTGCTTTAGGGGAAGGGGATGGGGGAAACCTTTGGTGATCCTTGGGAGAACTGAAATACACACTGACCTCTGCCCTGGGCAAGCCAAAGGATGCTTCCTGCCCTTACATTCAGAATACACTAACTTGGAGTTTGTGATCTTATGACTTTGCCTTTGTGCCATTTCTGAAAATATGATTTATCAAATGATTGAAAGGGGAAGTTTTCTGAGGGAAATAATGGAACTCTTTTCACAGAAATAATTGATATACTAATTGAAAACTGTTTACTTGTTCATTATACAGGCCTAGAAGGCCCTTCCCTTGAAATGTTTTATTACCTTTAAATGTACTTACTCTAAATACTAACAATTAATTATGTTACAACTCTATGGCTGAGTTTATAATTCATACCTGCTCCTGTCCTCCAACAAGCAATTCAAAAGCTCTATTTTATAAAGTAAAAGCTCTGATTTCAGACTGAAGAAAACCTTCATCCTTACTCAGGAAGAAAGGGGCTGGTGGAGGCAATTAAAAAAACAAAAACAAAAAACTTTGAGTAGGAAGGAAACAAATGACTTAGGTAAAGTATTTGGTTAGTCTGTCAAATAACAAACCAGAGGAAATTGTGGGGTGGGTCAGGAAAAAGGGTAACTGAAAAGACCTTCAAAGTAGATGTAAACAACCTGATAAGCAGTGGGTGTATTTGTGGGTTTGGGTTGCCCCAAACTGTATGTTTGATGAATTTGAGAAAATGAACAGATTAAGAATTAAAAAGGCCATTGAAATCTATGTTTTTGAAAGCTTCTGGTCTTTTTGTAATCTTTAAACCTTGCAGATCAGGTTGGGCCCAGGGAAACTAAATATAGGCATACCTCAGAGATATTTCAAGTTTGGTTTCAGACCACCACAATAAAGCAAGTCATAATCTTTGCTAGTGATCTTTGCTTGTGGAGGAACTCGCCTTCACTTGGTAAAAAAAAAAAAATGGAACATCTGTGAAGTACAATAAAAATGAGGTACGCCTATACAGACATCTGGAGGAGGTTTACTCTGAAACTTGCCTTTAGAATGAAAACACATTAACATCAGCCTAGCTGCATAATGGGAGACGAACCCTGTTTTACTGTAGAAATTACACCAATACTCTGTTATCTTGGTCTAAAAGAGTTTTATACTGCAATTTTTTAAAAGTATTTGCTTTAGTTCTACTTAAAAGTATATGTGTTAGCACCTTTATTTAGAGGTTTTATTAAAAGAGATAAAGTAAAAACAAAACAGCAAAAACCATTTTCATTGCAGGATCTATCTAGTTGGATGCTTTGCTCATACTTCATGTGCATACAGGTGTTTAGCACCAAGCCCTGTGCCAAAGAGGCAGGTCAGAGAATAGATTAAGAAAAACCAGGTCACTTGCTTATTTGAATATTTACTCAAGAAATGTGTTTAATAAATAAATCAGGGAAAGGAGAAGAACAAAAGAATTTCTTCTGTTTTTGTTCACTTTTCAGATCCAGGAGTCTCTACTGATCTCTGTTATAGAAACAACTAATAATGATAATACTGGAAATTAATTTGTGTTCATTGCATTATTTAACAAATATTTAAAATGTGTGATTTTTCCATTTGGGATGCTTTATTTTGGCCCTGAGATTTTATTTATACCAACTAGTTTTTTGGTTGTTCACAAATGTATCTCACCAGCTAGACTGGAGGCTCCTTGCAGGAAAATTTCCATCCTCTCAAAATACTTTGATTTGTTTCCTTTATTTATTTATTTGAAAAAGGGGCCACATACTAAACCTGACAAGCTCAGGGGAGGCCTGCATGGTGGCACTTCCAGAGACCTAAAGTAACCACATAGGACAGTCTGAAATTAAAATTCCCTAACTAAAAGCCTGTCCCAGTAGGTACTTATGTTCTAGGCCAGTATCTTCCTTGACAAAGGTCAAGCTTTACCTAAACTGAGCCTGTCTGTTGTCTTTTTGCATCTATGATAACATATCTTTCAAATGTCAGGATAATTTCCTTTTTCCAGACCCCTCAGGGCACAATTTCCCACCAAAGCAGGAGAAAGAATCCCTCATTTTTATTGTTATATGTTAATTGTTAACTGTCAACTATCCTATACACACCAGTGTAAAAGAAGTAGGTGTCTTTTCTTTTTACTTTATATCCAATCTCAGACAGTCCCCTGGTTTACTTTCTCCCACCTCCCTAATCTATCACTAATAGATTTCATGTGACCACCTTAAGTCTTCTCCATTGATTCTAATGTATAAAATAAGGTATAAAACTGCCACTCTCTGGAACATTTTCTCATTCCATTGAGACTTTGCTTCCCGGCAATTGTCGTCAATTTGGCTCAAATTAACTCATAAAAATTCTTATACGTTTGGTCATTTCTTATGTCGACACCTGTAAATCAACCACAGATAGTGATATGTCAACAGTGCTTTGATGCCACCAGTCCTGGAGGCATTGTTTTAGTATTGGAAATTGCTGGAAAGTAGCCACTATCCCAAATAGCAAAACTAAGCCAGCATCTGAAATTGTCACTCAGACAGTATCCTACTCACACTAGAACCCTTGAGCGATTTTCAAAGAATTATAAGGAAAATGCAGAATAATCACATCTTCAGGTGAGCATGCCAAGGTGCAGATGAATAGAAGCCTTCTTTACTACTGCGTCACCACTGTCATTTATGGCATCTGTTAACAGATGCCACAAACCTGGAAATCAGCACCCCCATGTGCTGTGTTTTGGAAATCACTCTATTAACACTGCTTCTCTAGAACATGGAGGAAATAAATTCATTTCAAAAACAGCCCATAAATAAATACCATCAGGTACTCTTTTGACTGCCTGAATAGTTTTCAACTTGGAAATAGAGACAACAGATGCCAATAGAGGAAATTACACCCAGTGTTCTGAAATTGGGATAATCAGGTCAGGCACAAATCTGAAGGGTTTGAATGGCTTTCAAGACCTCCAACTGATGAACCTAGAGGAAGCCAGGACCATCTGGAAGCCCAAAGGAAATTCTGTCAGGTAAATAGAATGAGTAGAGTTAATTATAGCAGCAACTAGAGCTCAGACCACCTGACTTGAAGGAGCCATGCCGAATGATACTTCATGTTTCTACCGGTGCTGGGTGAACACGGCTACGTGGCTGTTTCATTTGGAATAACAGTAATTTGATTTTCTCCCTCTGTAGCTAGAGTTATTGTTTAAACTGCAATATTTGGTGGAGAAATGATGATGTCAGCAAGCCCTTTCAATATTTTCTTTTTTATTTCTCTTGGCTGTGAAGTCCTTGCTCCCCAGTACCACCACCTAATTATCTCAGGAAGAGCCTTATAATTGCTCCAAGTTTGGTGCTATCACCCTTGCCGTTCTTCTGATGCATTATGAGTCATCTAGGAGGACTTTTCTCATGTAACCATCCACCCCCCCACACACTGAAGCACATGCACACACACACAAAGAAGCTCCAGAAATTATTGCCTCTTGCAGTAGTTTTCAAAGTGTGGTTCCTGGTCTAGCAGCAACAACAACCCCTGAAAACTTCTTAAAAATGCAGATTATTCATCCTCACCTCAGGTACACTAAATCAGAAACTGAAGAAGTGCCCCAGCAATCTGTGCTTTATCACGTCCTGCAGGTGATTCTGACTCATGGTAAGGTTTGAAAACTATTGGCCAATGGGATCAAGTGTAATCTCTTCTGTCCTTGAGGGCTCTTGGCCATGGCCATCTATTCTGGCCTATCAATTCAATTCTGTTGGTTTTAATAAGTACCTATTCTGTGTTGGGGATTTATAGTTGCTCTCTGGCTACCTTGAACCCTAATCTGTCAAACTTTTTATTGCACAGTAAGTTTTTTTTATTTATTTACAATATTAAGAAATAAGTTGTTCCTTATATATGAAAAAAATGCCATATGACAAAACCATATTCTTTTATATGCCAAAATGTTAAAAACTGGTAAAGATTTTGCATGAAGCATTTCTGTATTAATTAACCTTTGCCAAGTAACAAATTACCCCCCAAATTAGAAGTTTTAAACAACAAACATTATGGTCTTATAGTTTCTATAGATCAGGAATCAGGAAGCTTAGCTGTCCATTAAGATACCTCAATCAAGGTGTCTTAAAAGACCCCAGTCAAGGTGTCAGCAGGGCTGTTGTCTCATTCTCTTCAGATGCTCACTCATGGGTTGTTGGCAGGATTCAATTCCTTGTGGGTTGTTGGCCAGAGGCCTCCCTCAGGTCTTTGCCCTGTGAACCTCTCCATCAGCAGCTCACTACATGGCAGCAAGTTTCCCTCAGAGCAAGCCAAGAAGAGAGCAAGAGAGGACAAACAAGACAGAAGCCACTGTCTTATTGTAACCTAATCTGGAATGTGACATCCCATCATTGTTGCTGTATTCTATCTGTTAGAATCAAGTAACTAGGTCCACCTGGCTGATTCTTAAAGTATTTGGACCTGTTCCTAAGTGTCTATGCCAAATACTTCAACTCCTAGAAAACATGATTTTTAGTTTTCTGCTCTTTATCCTTTACTTTTTAAAACTTCTAAAGGAATTTTGATGTAGCAGGTCTGTGGGCCAGTATTTGAGAAACGCCACTCTAGAGCCATACTTCTTGAAATTTTGGTGTCTATAAGCATTACCTGAGAACCTGTTAACAATATATATTTCCAGCATTTAACCCAAGAAAGACTGGTTCAAGAGTTGGGTGGTGAATTGATTGCCTCTCGAGGGCTGCTTCACCTCCTCACATCTGCCTTCAGCCACTGCCATGGTGTTATCAGACAGGGGACCTGGCCCTAAGTAGGTCTGCCTAGGGCCAGCCAGTAGTGTGTGAGTTCTTGACTTTGTGTAGGAAAGATTTTATAACATGAGTTCAGGTGACTATGAGAGTACGTTTATTAAAGCTGTGACAGTGAAACAAGGAAGGGCTTAGCATAGAAGAAGCAACAGGAGAGCCTGGGCTGGGCTGCCTTGGAACTCAGAGAAAAGGGATCCTTGGGGACAGGTTCAGGGGATTAGCATAGGATGAGCAGCTGCTGCCCATTAGTCTCCTGGTTGCAAGTCTTGTGTTTCCCTTAGAGTTTAGAAGATGTGTGCCTGGGGGAGAAGAAGAGGGAGAAAGGAATAGTGCGGGCTTCTCCCCAGACAGAGAGAGCACACTGGGTCCTTTATCTTAAGGCTCCTGTCTCTTCCAAGTGGAAATCTTAGGGGAAGTCTTAGGGAGGGTTTCAGCAGAATAGGCATCAATTTTCCAGGTGTGCCCTTTCAGGATACGGGGGTCATTAATCATTGCAGTTGGTCCTGGCGTCGTCCACCTAGTTTTGCTGCTTTTCTGGGCCTGAAGCTAAAATAGAACTGAAGCCTAGATGTTATTTCTAGGGAGGTGACCTTCTATATCTGGCTGTAAATTGCTGTGAGTCTGTTCAACTATTTGTCTCATTTTCCCTATTCCACTTGTCCTGGCTCAACAGAGACCAGTTCTGTGGCTTCCACAGCTTCATGTAGGTGTGACCTTAATGGTACCTTGCACTGGTCCCATGTACCTGTATCTCTTACTTTCTGTTCCAGAGCTTCTCTGAAAACCAGGGTAAGGAATGTCTGAAGGAATCAGTTGGCACTCACCTACAACACTTTACTTCATGTACACAATGAATACTCATGTATTCATTATAACCAATTTTTTATTTGGATAGTGAATTTTAGTAAACATTTTTACCAGGTTTTATACACATATTTTGATTGCTAGAATCGGGATGATAAAGCGTGTCCACACTTGTGGAACCCTCCCATAATCCTACGGACCTCTGCATTCTTGTATGCCTAGTACCCCTTGAATTTTATTTTCTTACTTTTCTCTTCCAACATGATCCCCTTAGCTATTTATTTTATCATTTGGTTTTGTTTGTTTATAATTCTTTTTAAATCTTATGTGATAGAAAGAAAATAGAAAATCATTTAAGATAATGGAGTGCTTGCATATTCATTCAAACCAAGCCTGGGGATTGATATTATAAGTGAGCTTTAGTAAATATTAAAAAAATAGAACTTAACTAAACAGATCCATAGAGGTAGAGGTTGGAGAAGGCAATTGATCATTTGTATGCAAATAGCATTTGCTATATGAAAATATTTATGCCAAAAAATTTTTACATAATGATTTTCCTTGGTAAATGTTTCTGATGTTCAGAATCATATTTCATAGTGAAGTTGGTATATTCTTCTGGTAGATACTGCTAGTCTTCTAACCAGCATCCATCTGAACTCTCCTCCTTACTAATATTAATATAACCCAGATTTTGTTTAGGTAGCCATGTGCCCAGCTGAAAAATTTAGGGACGGTCAAGTTTCTACTAATGAGCTGTAAGTGGGAATTGCTAGGTGAGACTTCTGGGAACACTTTGTAAAAGGAGGCATATTAAGATGTCTATTAAGTTTTACCCTTTCACCTTTGTCTTCTTTTTGCTGGCAACATTGGTGCAGTGTGATAGGAGGAATTTCCATCTGCCGTTTTGCAACCACAACACAAGCAAGTGTGAAGCAGAAAGCCCATGGTAAAAAAGATCAAGAGCAGCTTGCCCCGCAAGCATTGTGATGCCATACCAGCTTTGGAGGAACTGGCTTTTAACTTCCTGATTTACGAGAAAAATAAACCCCTTATTCTTTAAGGCAGCAATTTTTAACCCATGTGCCCCAAGAATTTTTAAAACATGCAATACCTGACTATTTAATCAGGGGCACCAACCTCTTTTCCCTTAATTTGTCAAATATAAAAATGACAACAGCCAATACAACAATAGCCATCCAGTGTGAATGAATAAAAATTACACCTATTTTTGTCAGATCTGCAAAGAATATCATTTTTTTGTGTGCTGCAGGATTTTAGTAATTAGTTTATGTGTGCCATCAGATGAAAATGGTTAAAAATTGCTGTATGAAGCCACTGTTATTTTGTATTTCTGGTTGTTACATGCAGTCAAACCTATTTCCTAATAATATAATCTCCTAAATCCTTTTGTTTGAAATTTATAAAGATTTCCTTTGAGATTTCCTATAGTTATAGCATTTATTTCTATTTTTAAGAAGTACAAATTTATCCACAGCTTTATCATACATTAAACTAATTCAGTAAAAAAGATATAATATTACAAAAATGACTGGTATTTTATAATTTTTAAGCTGGAATAGATCTTCGAAATCACTTAGTTACTAAATATTTTATCGCTACCTGAAAAAAATATGTATAAGCTTGTTTATTATATGTCTTCCTTATTGCATAGAGTACCATAATGACCTTGCCATGTTCTTTACTATATAGTCATCACCTAACACAAATGCCTGCCACATAATAGTCCTCTGATAAATGTTTAATCCATGAACAAAAGTAATTCTCCAATTTTAGAGAGATTATTGTTTATCCTGCACCACAAATCTATTCAACCATTTGTGACCTATAAAATGATCATTTCATATGATTCAACCTTAAGGTAGCAAAATGGAGATGAGAATCAAAGTCTTCTGGTTATTTACCTAGTGCTCTTTCATTGCAATATACTGACTACTGGTTATGATTCAGATTGCAAAAATTATTCTTCATTAAAAAATAATTTACCATAACAAAATTGAAACAGACTCATAGACACAGAAATGGGAATGGTGATTGCCAGAAGGGAAAGGGGTGGAAGGACTGGGTAAAAGAGGTGAAGGGATTAAGAAGTACAAATTGGTGGTTACAGTATAGCCATGGGATGTAAAATACAGCATAGGGAATAGAGTGAATAAGATGGCAATAACTATGTATGGTGCAAGGTGGTCCTGGATATATCAGAGGGGGGGGATATTTTGTAAAGTATATGATTTTCTAATTACTATGCTATACACCTGAAACCAATATAAAATAATTGAAATACTGAAAAAAAATAACTCACCTTATATTAGAGCTTGTATTCCTGTATATTTAAAATAGGGTCCAATTAATAAAAATGTCACACCCAGCCTTTTAGGAAAAAGGAAGGAAGAACATTAAAATTACTTGAGGAAGGATTTAACACTTAATATGTGTATTTACACTTAATCCTCACAGTAGTTTCATTTCACCAATGATAAAGCCAAGTATCATTTGGTCTAAGTAGGCTTGCCTGGGTTTTCCCAGCTACTAATGGTGAAAAGATTCTGAGGCTGAGTGTGTCTCATTCTAAAAACCTTTCCTAGTGGACCAAATACTATTTTTCAGATTATAATCTATAAAGTACTTGATAAATGTAAATTATTAAATTACCCACATCTTTCCTTTAACTGCCTTCATCAGCCTCAAAAGCAGTGTTATTCATATCTAATAAAAACCATTCTTGCCACCTTTAAAATGGATCCACATTTTTAACTACGGACAGCTGCTTTTAGTTAGACAAATTTCAAAGTTAGAACATGAAACATTGTAAGGCAAGGCATTTAAAATTTTTCTCTGGTTCTTGTTCATGCATCAAATCTATGATATCTTGACCACATAAGATTTGTACAGTTATACACTTGAGTTACTTATCTAGTGGTTTAGAAAAAAGAGAAATGTGAATTCAGAAAAGCAGCTGCTTCTAATTGGAATGATATCAGACAGTCTCAAAATAAGTTTGGTCCAAGATTGCTTATTCTCCTATGAATTGGTTGGTACTTTTTAAAACTTCCTCATTTTGCAATGCTTATGTTAAATCACCTTTCTATTTCTGTAGGATTAGGCTATTGGTGGCTTTAGACCTATTTGTAAAAATAATGCCTCTTTTTCAAAAGCAATCTTATGTGGAACATTAATATGTAAATCAGATAAGAAAAAATGGGTGAGGGCTGAAATGGGAGCACAGAGGCTCATACCAGCAGGGCTGCGGTTTGGGCTTAGAGAGAAGGTTGCCCAGGACCTCTGCAGAATCTCCACATACGACAACCTCTAAGGTCCCTTGCAAGTCGAAAATTCTATGAAGCAATGGCTCTGTTGGGTATGTGTTAGTTATCTTATTGCCATGAAAACCAGTTGTAGTCAACAAGGGGAGAATAACAATTACTGCTTTTCTCTGGGAACATCTGTTCTGGAAATTAGAACATTTTAGTTCTAATCCCAGCTCTACCACTATTTAAGTCTGTTACCTTGGACACTGTTTGCCTATCTATGAAATGAAGATAAAACATTTCCTACCTAATTTATTTTCTTGTGAGGTTAAAGATTCCCTCACAATGCATTTTCTTGTGAGGTTAAAAATTCCCTTTGACAAACAAAATTAGAGTACAATTGTAAAGTATTAGCCCCAGGGAGGTCTAAAACAAGGGGTGTGGATATTGACTTCTCATTCCAAAGTCTCTACTGTACAGTTACTGCCTTTGTTTATGATTATAATAAAATTAAAATCTTCAAATATAAGTGTGATTAATGCCTGGGCATGAGGCAGGTGTTCATTTTTATTTGTGCATAGTCACAAAGTATTTCCAGAAAAAAGTGAGAGAATTTGTTTTAAAAAAAACTTAGTTTTTTACAGTTGATATATTTTATCAAATTAAAACATGATCCTTATTAAAATACCAAAACAAAAAAAAATTGCCACCCTTTAGATCTATAACAAATGACATTTATTGAAGATCTTTCAAGACCATACACATACATCTAAGATACAGACAGAAAGATAGTAGGTAGGTAGACAGGTAAATATACGCAGAATGAGAAAGAGTCAGATTGGTAGACAAAAATGGGAATTTATACTCTATATGCTGTTTTAAAACAAAATATATGTAATAACTTCAGAATTTCATTTAATGATGGTGAAGGAAATTGAAATGAAACTAAGAACTGATGAACTTTAAACACATGTTTCTTCACTATGAACATTATTAGTTGCTGGGGGAGGCATCCAGCAAAAAGGAGAAAAGGACTCATGGTGATAGACAAAGTATGGTGGTTGCTGGGGCGAGGGGGTATAAGAGGACTAAAAGGTAATATAACAAAAATACAAAAAAGGTTAAATTAAAAAAGAAAGTTATTAATTACTAAATTTCTTTAAAAGTTATGAAAAACACTAAGAGGTTGGAATCATTATGTAAAAAGTTTTTCTTTAAATTCCATATCTGCTGATCTCATGTGATGCAAGATGAGAAAATTAGCACATTTACTTTTCTACCATATTCTTTATTTTTGTTTTATCACTTACATTCTGTCCTGTAACCATAATTTCCATAGTTATTAATCTTATTTTTATATTTAAGTGAATTAAAACTTCTTCATTAATTCTTTTACAGTGGCTTCCCTATTTCCTATTCCTGTGTTATTTTGATGTGCTCCTTGCTGACAGTTTCATCATCTAGTTTTCTTCCCAAGCTTGAGGAGTCCTGTGCATTTATATCTGAAGGACAGCTGCCCAACATAATCATTTAGAGTTTAGTTAAAAATAAAGTACCTTCCCTGAATGCCCCCCCTGCAACACACATACACATAAGAGATTTTAACAAGTTGAAAGTTTATTGCTCTCTTACATAACAGAAGTCCAGAGCTGGCATGATGGATCTGTGAACTCATCAGAGACCTGCAGTCTTTCCAGCTCACTGCTCTATCATTTCTTGGAAGGCTACGTGAGTGCCAGCCATCATATCCATATTTCAGGCAGCAGGATGAAGGAAAGAATCCAGAAGGATAGGCCCCCACTTTAAGGAGACTTCTTTGCTGTAGCATATACAACGTTTCTCCTTAAATTTTATGAGACAAAATTTTATTACATGGCTATAGGACATAGTCTTTTAGCTGATGGCAATTGTCTAGCTCAGAATCTGGGTTCTTTGTGTTAAAAGGAAGAAGAGAATGGACATGGAGAAATAGCCAGCAGTCTTTGCCTATCATATCTGGATATGGAGTTTGGGGTCACAACTTCATGCTCTCAAAACCCACGCAGTCAGGCACCGCTATGTTCAAACATTTGATTATTACTGTAGAGATGTCTGAAGTCAACCTAATTTTTTCCTCTTTGTAAGCAGCCTGCCTTTTTTGCTTGGATTCTCATATGAGTAGTTCTTTATTTTTGAAGATGAGTAGTTTCTGTAGTATATTACTTGGGTTCATCTTTTTGTATCAGTTTTTCCCAATATATGCTGCATCTTTTTGATTTGAAGATTAAGGCCTTTCAAGAAACACTTCTTTTATTATATTACTAAATATTATTTCAATCACATATCTATTTTTCAAGAAATTGAATCTGCTTTGATTAACTTCTCTATATCATTTTTATATTTCTTTTTATTTATGCTATCTCTCTCCAGCCTGTACCTCATGTTTTAACATACTTTTATCACACTTTACCCCTATTTTTTGTTGTTTCTAATGTAGCATTCATCTCTAAGATGTTTTTGTTTTCTCTGTTATTTTTATTTTTTTACTTTTATTGCTTTAAAATTTATTGAATTTATGTGGTGACATTGGTTAATAAAATTATATAAGCTTCAAGTATACAGTTCTATAATACATCTGTATTATAAATCATCTGTATATCATACTGCATGTTTACCACTCAAAGTCAAGTCTCCCTCCATCATCATTTACCCCCCCCCTTTACCCTCTCTACCTTCCCTCACCCCTCTTTCTCTCTGGTAATCACCATACTGTTGTCTGTGTCTGTGAGGTTTTTTTTTTTCTTTGTTCAATCCCTTTACTTTTCTCACTCAGCCCCCCAACTGCCCCACCTTTGACACCTGTCAGTCTGTTCTCCTTTTCTATGAATCTGTTTTTATTTTGTTTGTTAGTATATTTTATTCATTAGATTCCACTTTTAAGTGAAATCATATAGTATTGATCTTTCTCTGACTGGCTTATTTCACTTATTTCACAAAGCATAATACTCTCCAGGTCCAGCCATACTGTCACAAAGGTAAGATTTCCTTCTTTTTTACAGTCAAGTAGTATTCCATTGTGTAAATGTACCACAGCTTTTTTACCTATTCATCTACTGATAGGCACTTGGGCTGCTTCCAGATCTTGGCTATTGTAAATAACACTGCAAGGAATGCAGGTACGCATATATTCCTTCAAATTAGTGTTTAGGGTGTCTTTGGATATATTCCCACAAGTGGTATCGCTGGGACATAAGGCAGCTCCATTTTACTTTTTGAGGAAACTTCATAGTATTTCCCTTAGTGGCTGCACCAGTCTGCATTCCCCCCAACAATGCATGAGCGCTCCCTTTTCTCCATATCCTTGCCAACACTTCTTTGTTGATTTATTTTTTAAATTTTTTTATTTTAGATTATTCAGTACAGTTTCTATCCTTTATTCCCATTTCAGCTCTTTGTTGATTTATTGATGACAGCCATTCTGACAGGTATGAGGTGATATCTCATTATAGTTTTAATTTGCATTTCTCTGATGATTAGTGATGTTGAGCATCTTTTCATATGTCTGTTGGTCATCTGTATGTCTTCTTTGGAGAAGTGTCTATTTAGATCCTTTGTCCATTTTTTAATTGGATTGTTTGCCTTTTGGTATTGAGTTGTTTCAGTTCTTTATAAAGTTTGAATATTAACCCCTTATCAGATGTATCATTGGAAAATATGTTCTCCCAATCTGTGGGTTGTCTTTTCATTTTGTAGATGATTTCCTTTGCTGTGCAAAAACTTTTCAGTTTGATGTAGTCCCGTTTTTTTTTCCCCCCTTGCCTGAGGAGATATAGCAGAAAAAAATATTTCTGTGAGAAATGTCTGAGATTTTACTGACTGTTTTCTTCTAGAATTTTTATGGTTTTGAGTCTAACATTTAAGTCTTTAGTCCAGCTTGAGTTTATTCTTGTGTATGGTATGAAAGGTGATCTAGTTTCATTTTTTTTTTTGCATGTATTGTCCAGTTTTTCCCATCATCATTTATTTAATAGACTGTATTTATCCCATTGTATATTCTTGCCTCCTTTGTCAAATAACAATTGACCATAAAGGCATGGGTTTATTTCTGGGTTCTCTACTCTTTTCCATTGATCTATGTGTCTGTTTTTATGCCAGTACCATGCTGTTTTGATTACAGCAGCCTGGTAGTATAGTTTGATATCAGTTAGTGTGATTCTTCCCACTTTTTTCTTCTTTCTCAAGATTGCTGTAGCTATTTGGGGTCTTTTGTGGCTTCATATAAATTTTTTAAATATTTGTCTTAGTTCTGTGAAATATGCCATTGATGTCTTGATAGGAATTGAGTTGAATCTATAGATTGCTTAGGGTAGTGTAGACATTTTAAAAATGTTAATTCTCCCTGTCCATGAACACAGTATATGGTTTCACTTATTGCATCTTCTTCAATTTCTTTCTTCAGTGTCTTATAGTTTATGAGTACTGTACAGGTATTTAACATCCTTGGTTAAATTTATTCCTAGGTATTTTATATTATGTTTTGATGCAATTGTAAATAGGATCATTTTCTTAGTTTCTCTTTCAGTTGAATAAAAATGCAGCTGATTTCTGGGTATTTATTTTGTATCCTGTTAGTTTACCGAATTCATTTATCAGTTCTAGTAGATTTTTGATGGAATCTTTAGGATTCTCTAAATACAGTATTATCTCATCTGTAAATAATTACAGTTTTACTTCTTTCTTTTCACTTTGGATCCTTTTATTTCTTTTTCTTGTCTTATTGCTGTGACTAGGACTTCCAGCACTATGTTGAATAACAGTGATAACACAAACATCCCTGTCCTGTTCCTGATCATAAGGGAAACTCTTAGTTTTCACCAATCGAATATGATATTGGCAGTGAGGTTTCTTCTATTTCCACTATGCTAAGAGCTTTTATTATAAATTGGTGCTGGATTTTATAAAATGCCTTTTTTGCATCTATTGATATAATCATATGCTTTTAATCCTTCATTTTGTTTATGCGGTATATCATGTTTATTGATCTGCAGATATTGTACCAACCTTGCATCCCCAGAATAAATCCCACTTGATCATAGTGTATGATCTTTTTAATGAATTACTGAATATGGTTTGCTAATATTTTGTTGAGGATTTTAGCATCTATGTTCATGAGGGATGCCAGCCTATAATTTTCTTTCTTTGTAGTGTCTTTATCTGGTTTTGGAATTAAGATAATGCTGGCCACATCAAATGAGCTTGGGAGTCTTCCCTCCTCTTGAATTTTTTGGAGTAGTTTGAGAAGGATAGATGTTAGTTCTTTGAATGTTTGATAAAATCACCTATGAAGCCACCCAGTCTAGGACTTCTGTTTTTTGGGTGTTTTTTGATTACTGCTTCAATTTCATTAGTTGTAATTAGTCTATTCAAATTTTCATTACTTCTCTATAAGTCTGCTTTTATCTTCTTCTGTTGTGTTTTTTATAACATTCATTGAGATCTATTTTTAGAACAATCATTTCTGTTTAATACATTTTGTTCTCATTATTTATTTATTTGTTTGTTTGATTAGTTATTCCAAAATAATATAATAAACACCTGACAATCTAACATAAAAACTACTTTTGGCCCTGGTCAGGTAGCTTACTTAGTTAGAACATTGTCCTGATACACCAAGGTTGCGGATTCAATCTCAGGTCAGGGGGCATATCAAGAAGCAAACAATGAACGCATAAGTAAGTGGAACAACAAATTGATGTCTCTCTCCCTCTCAAATCAATAAAATAAAAATATATTACAAAAACAAAGCTAGTTTTCTGACAATAATCTATATCTAAATATTTGTTTCCCTCATTGCATCCCAATGCCTCCTGACATCCAAAGTGAGCATCATCCTGTATCTTATGTCACCATTTTTTATTTCTTTTTATATTGTTTTTTGCATCAATATGTACTCCTTAAAAGGATTATATATTTAACATATAATATAAATCATACATATATTTATGTTGGTTGTTTTTAACTTTATAAATAGGATACCATATGATATGCAAGGGACTCACTTTTTTAACTTATGTTGCTGTCATACATCCATATTATAATGTGTCATTGCAGTTAATCTGTTTTGGCTATTGTATAATATTTCATGGCCTGAATATACCACAATTTATTTATCTACTTTTTGTTCATAGGCATTTGAATTATTTCCAAGTTGTTGTTTTACTGAAGTGTTTCAGTGAACATTCTTTTGCACCTTGTTATACAGGTCCAATAGTTTCTTTGGGGTTTATGCCTAGGAATGGAATTGTTGAGCTATAGAGTACATCCAAAACAGAGTTCATTATGATACCCTCAAAACCAGCCTTCTCTCTACCTCCCTACTTCTGTTAATAACATCATAATCACAAGCTCCTTTGACTCCTAACCCTTCCAATTCCTTATATGCAATTGATTGCCAAGCCTGGAAAGTTCTTGCCTTCCCATGTTATTATCCACCTCTTCTGCTCAAGCCTCATTAATTCTCCCCTGTACTCCCTACTTCTAAACATAATTGTTAATACATTCCAATCACAGTTATGGATAGTGGAGTGAAATAGTTGTAAGCAGGGATAATGAGCATGAGTATATTACATTGAGAAAAACATTGAGATACTGGGCTGGAAGAAAAGAACCACAAAGAATATACTGTTATATTATTATGTTCAGTATAATAATTATTACACAATATTATGACATTGTTCTTTGTGACTGAAAGAGTGGAGCTATTCTCTTGAAGATAGTCATTGTGCTTGAGAGGCACCTTTCAAAGGTTTCCAAAGAGGAAACCAGAAAGTGGTGATGGAGGGCCCTAGATATATAGTCTGAGTAGTAGGGTTGAAACTACAATCTCTTTCTCTCATTCCCTCTCCCTAACACCCACCCCTTTCTCTCTCCTCATCTGTCAGTCTTGCTTGTGAAATAATAATCAATAATATTTAGCAATTCCTTTCCATTTGCTAAGTACTTTACTTAGATAATCTCATTCAATTCTCACATCAACTTTATAAGGTAGATACTATTATTACACTCATTTTACAGATGAACACACTGGGCAAAGAGAGAATATACCTAAGAAGTGAGTAATGAGTTATAAAATGTCACTCTTTACCTTTAGACAATTTGAGAAATAGAAAACAAGAATTCAGTATTTATGTCTAAAAATTGTGCTGTTTTTATTTAAGGATAGAGTGTGGACACTGCAGATGCCTTTTGGAATTGGACAGGTCTTGAGCACCTTGATTTTGAGCTTATGTCAGAATTATTCAAAATTTATAATATATGAGTCTTTTGAAAATTTTTTCTTTGTGTTTGTTTTCCTTTTGGCTTTCCTTAGTAATTAATAAAGCCTATCCATTTTGTGCTAGTTGACCTAAGAGAAAATCTATTTGTTTGTTCACCTGATCAGAGTGCTCAAGAGGCAGCAGCACGCTCCTGGAGGAAGAGAACTCAGGAGAAAGGTGAGAGTCAAGCAGATAGCCATTCTACCACTCGAAGAGCTTTTCTGTCTCTCCTGTAGAGTCCCCTTCCAGTGCTACCACCTGAAATTCTAGACAAGTGCTAACCAGAAATTAAAAATGTTGGCCTTTTGGAAATGAAATAGTTTATGATAAAAATCAAGTAGGAAAGCTTATGGGGAAAGGTGAAAGCAAAGGGTTGCCATATTTTAACTGTCAATCACTTAAAAATTGGTAAATATTTATTGAGTCCACTCTTTGCTAGTTATGACCCTTGCCCTCAAAGTGAAACATCAAACATGAAAAGGTAAATATGTACATGAGTGGAATAGAAAAACAAGTTAAAAATACAAGGCCTGTCATAAGACAACATGCCAAATGAGGGGAACAGATAGTAAAGAGATCCTATAAGCTTAACAAGGAAAAAGAACTCGGGTTAGGTGAGCTTTCATCATGAAGGAAGAAGGACTTGAGCTACATATTTAAAAAGTTACAAATGTTGCATAAGTGGAACAGAAGCAGAAATGGCAGGAGTACAGATGAGGTTAGGAATACCTAAGCTATTTAACAGGAGCAGTGAGCAGATTTTTCTGTCTTGCAGTAAGAATTCCTTTAGGGGACCAGTAGGAGATACGGCCTGATGGTAGAGGACTTGAATGCCAGGGTGAGAAGCTTGACTTCACCCTGTAGAATGTGGATACTTTTTAAGATTTTTGAGCTAGGCAGTGAAATAAGGCAAGTTACTTTTTTTAAAAAAGATTTTATTTATTCTTTTTTTTAGAGAGAGGGGAAAGGAGGGGGAGAGAGGGAAGGAAACATCAATGTCCAAGAGAAACATCAATTGGTTGCCTCTTGCACGCACCCATCCTGGGACCTGGACCATAACCCAGGCACGTGCCCTGACCGGGAAGCAAACCAGCAAACTTTTGGATTGCAGGACGATGCCCAATCCATTGAGCCACACCAGCCAGGGCACAAGTTACTTTTTAAGATGATTGGCTAGTAGGGAGATGAGTTAAGGCATCATTGTAGAAAACCACAACATTTCAACAGTAAAGGTGTCTTGAGGAGACTTTTAAATGTGCAAATGTTTAGAAATTGTGAATTCTTTCTTTCTTATGCTGACTGCTGACTATGTCAAGGAGAAGGGAGAGAAAAGAACAGGCAGAAATCTTTTACCTAAAGCAGAAGACAGTTATTTTGCTAGCATTTACTTGCACTGCTGACATTTTGGGGACAACTGTGGCCACTTCTCTGGAAAAAGTAGAGCACAGTTCTCAGTCCACAGATTGCATATGAGAAGACAGAGGACCTTCAAAATTGGAAACAAATAAAGCCCTCAAAGGCCAGTGTGATGTTTCTTCCTCTTTTAAAATATATTTCTGCTTCAATAAAAAACAAACAAAAATAACTTTATTTAAAAATCTCTTTTTATACTATTATAACCAAGACATTTTATAAAAAGAGAACTGGTTCCCTCTTCTTAGCTAGAAGTTTCTATAGCCTCAATCTGTGCCAAGATTTCCTTTGGAAATTAAACACTTCATAGGCAGGGCCTCAGCTGATAAGCACACAAGGCTGTCACCCTCAGGGATCAGTGTTGCCAAGACTGCTAACAGTGATGTCTTCCCAGTAAGCTGGGAATGCTCCATTACTAAACAGACCTAAAGAAGCCAAGTATTGGCTCCAGGCCATCAAAAATCAAGTGGGGAATGGATGTAGAGCAAGTCTCTGGAACCAAGGATGCTAAGTGAAAGCAAAAAGGCCCCACTGGGCAAGATTTGGGATCAGAATGGAGGTCACTGGATCAGGAGGATAGAAAGGATTTAGGAGCAGCACTAAGGGCTTCTTGTACCTAGTCCAATGCTCTCTCCACCACGCCAAACTGCATATAGGAGGCTGGTCTAGAAAGTATCCAGCCATGTACTATGAAAGGAAAGACATTTATTGAAGAAGATACAAGATACAAGGAACATTGTATCGCTTCAAAATAGGCTCCTTGGTACCTCACACAGTTCTCCCAGTTGTCATCAGCTACCTGGTTTTATTTTCCTGAAACTCATCGACAGTCTGAAATCTCTTCTCTTTCAAAAGTGATTTTAGTTTTGGAAAAAGCCACAAATCACAGGATGCCAAATCCGGGCTGTTGGGAGCTGAGTCACCTGGGTGATTTGATGTTTTGCTAAAAAACTCTGCACAAGACGTGATGAATGAGTGAGCACATTGTTGTGATGCAGCTGCCAGTCACCAGCTGTGCATTGCTGTGGCCTCCTGAATCATCCAAATAGTTTCTGCAGAGGAATGTTCAAGCTTAACGCAAAATTTGATGGAGATTCATTGATCTATTCACTCAGTCATTTTGAATGTGATGGCCACACAGTACACATGCTCTCTCAACAATGTCTACTACCCCTACTAACTAGTACAGTGAGGTTGTCATTGTGCACACATGCACATTCCAGTCCACTCTCCTTGGCTGCCTGGTTATATAAATGTCGTGCAATCCGTTATTGTTATATTAACAATGGCTGGACTTTTTCCGGACAGATCTCATACACTTATTGTGAGGTCTAGAAATGTATCCTACTTTCTTGACTCTTCCTTGGCCACCTATGATTGCTTATCTGAGTGAGAGTTTTGAGCACACTCCAGTAGCAAACATGCCTTGGCACAGAGTGGTCTGGGACAGATGTTGACTTAGAATCAGATTTATATATCACAGGACTCTGATTGCTTGATCTGACATATCCTGTTCTAACCTGTGCTATCCATTATTCACTAACCGACTTTTCCTCCTATTTTTCTGACATCTGCTAAGTCCTGTACTTGATACTAGCCAAACCTTTGGTCTCTTGGTGCCAATTACCCTGAATTAAATCTGTGTCAATATTCACTTTTCATGTGGTTGTAAATAGTTGTGTTCACAGACCCAGTCACTCCAGGCAGGGTTCACGTCTAACTTGGGATGTAAATTTCAACCAATAAGCAGGTGATGAGGCCCCGTGGGGCTTGAATCCTTTCAGGGATAACAGTAGTGACCTGGAGTGTTGGGATCTAGGAACTATATCAGACCAAGGGTCCCTGGAGAACAGACTTGAGTTGCTGGTTCTAGAAGTAACTTCAGTCTTAAAGTGTATCCTGACAGATTGGAGATACAGGCACATACTTCATTTTCTTTTTAATTAGATTTTTTTTCAGTTACTGTTGGCATTCAATATAATATTAGTTTCAGGTGTACAGCATAGTGGTTAGACATTCATATAACTTACAAAGTCACCCCTGCCCCCTCATAAGTCTAGTATGTACTTCATAATTGGTGGGAATTTAGAAATTTAGGAACATTGGCAGATAGCTCAGGGGAGTCTGGAATCTGGTAGCAGAGGGCCAGCCACATTATTTAGTTCAAGGGTGGGTACTGGTGATGGTAGTGGTGCTTGGAAAGAGAAGACAAAGCTTTAGTTCTAGAATAATAAGGGATCTGAACTTGTTCTCTAGTTTTCCCAACCGGAGGCTTAGTTATTGGCTTTCCTTCAGTTCTGTTACTTCAAGGGACACTATAATACTTCATCAGTTCCTCTATCATCTCTGCCCTCTGCTATCAACCCAAAACTAGGGCTCTGGTTTTGCTCTCTGCTTACTCACTTGAACCGATCATTAAGTTTTTCTCTTTCTCCAAAATGTTGCCAGCTTTTTGCATGTTTAAATCAATCCTGGTGCCAGATACCCTGACGCTGGTCATTGGCCCAGGACCCCTACGATACCAGAAAAAAAAAGTTTGGGCAGGATGGAGGTAATGTCATAGAAACAAGGAACTAGTTACTAGAACTAAGGTACTTGGAGAAGGTAGACTGCATTTGAGAAACAGGGTAAAATTCTGACTGTTGAAACTGGGGCAGCAAATCTCAAAGTGCTTCTCAAATTTTTTCTCCCTAATATCAGTGCTTATCAAATTTAGTAAGCTTCAGAACCAGTACCTACACAGATTTGGCCTATACGTCTGGGATAGGGATTATAGTCTAGGAAACTGCAATGTTTCTCATACAGCTCTCCAGAAATATTTTATATATATTAAGCAAAAATTATGTATGTGTATTCCCCCTTTCATTCACGTGGTAACATACTATGCACACTTTCTGAACCTTTTTTTTCTCTTAACAATGTTTCTTTGCAATTATGCCATGCCAGTATATAAAGTTTTCTCATTCTTTTTGATGACTACATAGTATTCTATTGTGGGAACACAGTGTAATTCAATTAACAGTTAGCCACTGATAGACATGTAGGGTGTTTCTAAGTTCTCCCAACTAAACATTATAGCAACAAGTACCATGTACATATGTCATTTCAAAAATAAGTGATTACATCTGGATAAAATCTTAGAAATGGAATTACTGAGCCAAATGATGTCATTTGTGATTTTGATAGATATTGGCAAATTGCACTTCACAGAAGTTATATCAATTTATACTCCTACCAGCATGAGTACCATTTTTTTCGCAAACTATAGTCAATGAAGCTTATTATCAAACTTTTTAACTTTGTCAATATGATGTTCAAAATAGTATCTCAATGCTGTTTAAATTTATAATTTCTTTCTACCATGAGAGGAAGATGAGCATATTTTAATATGTTTAATAGTCACTTGTATTTTCTTTCTACGAAGTCTGTTCATTTCCTTTGACCATTCTTTAAATGAGTTTTTTAATTTTTGTTTTGCTGGCTGGTTTGTAGGAACCCTTTATACATTAGGAAAATTAAGTCTTTGGCTATGATATGAGTCGCAGGTATTTTTTCCAGTTTATCATTTATTTTTTAACTTCCCTTTTGGTGGCTTCTGCAGGATAGCTTTTTATAAAGGTTTGTTATTGAATTTATTGATATTTTATTTAGTGACATCTGGGTTTTGTGTTATACTTAGAAAGGCCTCCCCTATCCTAAAATTATAAAAAATTATCCCCCAATCCTTCTTGTACCTTTATAAATTAAAAAAATTAAATGTTCAATCCATATAGCATTTATTCTAGAATAAAATGTAGAATTTGTTTGCAACTTATTTTTTCCAGGTAGCTATGTAGTTTCCTAATATCATTTACTGAATAACCTATTCTTTACCTCACTGCCCATGATTATAACTACAGAACCCTTTTATTATATTCTAGATTTCCATATGGATTTGGGTTTAGCTCTGAATTTTCTCTTTTGTGACACTACTATATCTGTCTCTACCACACTTTTTAAATTATATTAGCTTTATAAGGTCGTTTTAGTGCATGTGATCCATGGAGTGTACTTTGAGGAATACTTAGGGGCTAGGGCAGTACCAGCCCTGTGCAGAGTAGGATTATGAGTTGATTTCCACAATGAAGAGAATACTACAAAGAAGAACATTTGGGGGGAGAAAATGAATATTTCATACTTCAAGTTGAACACATGTGTTTCACAAATTTGAGGCAACTCCTATATCTTGATAGCAGCAAGATATATAAATAGATAATGGGTCATACCCTTCTATGCTCTACCTTCCAAGTCAGTAATATTGACTGTTTAGCAGATCAGAATGTATAGTTGAAGACTTGGCTGTGGCAGTGGCTATAATACATTACTGGCATGACTGATCAATTCTGACAGTTTCAGAGAGAATATGAAGCAGATAAGACAGACCACTCCTTTTGGAAAAATATTTACATTCCTCTGTTTAAAAGCATGACTTCATTTTTACTTTTTTGGTAGGATTTTTGTTAATTGTTATTTTTATTTGTATGTCTGTTTAGTTCATGTAAGAAGTAGTTTTATGTGATGCACATTATTTATTCAGTCCACATACATGGGTTTATAGATTAATGGGTCCTTCGCAATAGTAAACAACTAAAATAAATCAGAAAGTATATCGATATACTTCTATATAAACAGATTATACACGTACATAATCAATTTACCCCTTTGTTCAACATGTGTTAATTAAGCTCCCATTTTGCTGCCGAGAACTTTGATAAGTACTGGGGATGCAATAGGTAGTAAAACCAGAAAAGAAAAAAAAAGATGGATTCATGTGAAAAAAACCATATTAGTTTTCAATATGTAAAAGATTACTATAATAAAGTGCTACCAACTGAGTGGCTTTAAAAAAGCAGAAATTTATTCTTTCACAGTTTTGGAGCCTAGAAATCTAAAATCAAGATGTTGGCGGGCCATGCTCCCTCTGAAGTCTGCACAGGAAAATACTTCCTTGCCTCTTCCTAGCTTCTCATAGTGGTCTGAAATCCTTGGCATTCCTTGTCTTATCGCTGCATCAATATTTTCATACAGCCAATTTCTGCCTCCCTCTTCACATGACTGCCTTCCCTCTGTGTCTGTGTCTCTTCACAGCTTTCTTTATGGACACCAGTCATTGGGTTTATGGCCCCTTTTCATCTTGTATGATCTCATCTAGACCCTATTTCCAATTAAGGTCCATTCAGTTATCAGGGGTTAGAATTTCAACATATCTTTCTGGAGGACAGAACAGCACTTACCAAATACAAGGCAGAAATAATATCTTTAGTAATCAGACTCTACTTATCATATTTTTAGGACTATAAGACACACTGGACCATAAGACTCAGTTGAGTCTTTAGGTTTTAGAGGAGGAAAATAGGAAAAAAAATTTTGAAGCAAAAAATGTGGTAAAATATTTAATAACATAAATAACATAGGCCACTGCCCCCCGCCCCCGACACACACACACAGTGAGCCAGGTAAGCTACATTCGGACTATAAGACATACCCCCTTTCTGCCCAGATTTGGGGGGTGCGTCTTATAGTCCAAAAAATAAAGTAACTAATCGAGTTAGTTCTAAAACATAACTTAGCCCTGACTGGTATAACTCAGTGGTTTGGGCATCATCCTGCAGACCAAAAGGTCACGGGTTTGATTCCTGGTCAGGACACATGCTTGGGTTGAAGGTTCAGTCCCCCATTGGGGGCGGTGCAAAAGGCAACTGATCAATGTTTCTCTTGTACATCAATGTTTCTTTCTCTCTCTTTCCCCCTCCCTTCCCCTCTCTCTAAAAAAAAAATAAATAAAATCTTTAAAAATATATGTAACTTAAAAAGAGTTGCCTGATTAACTATTTGATTCAATCAAGTGGGAGTGAAGACAGTGGATTAAGAGATGGTAGAGTTGTCGAAATCATTGGACCTGCCATTGACACAGACCATCTTGCTGAACACAGATGCCACATTTACCATGTTGGTGGCCTGGGGTGTCAGGAGTAGTAGGATTTGGGACACCCAGAGGAGAATGAGGCCTTTTAGAAGGGGAACTAAAATGAGGCCAACAAGAAATATCTCCACAGTGTCATGGAGGGTCTGCAGTTTGCCCTGTTTAAGGCACACTACCCCTACTTGTATGAATGAGACACCAACCTGGGCTGCTTTTTCTCTTCGAAGAGGTAGTAGAAACCAAAATACACTCTCCCTGACTTCCTTATTTCACTGAGACTGCAGAAAAACAAGCTTCTCAGCTTCCCCCCATTCCTGCCCTTGGGAACCTTGGCCACAGATAGGAATATAATTCTCAAAACATATTTCTATGCCTTTGGTTTCCTACCAGGCTGTCTCTTTTCTAGAGCCAATATTTTCATACAAACAGCAAAGTGACTGTGGTTGATTCAATTTTATCATATCGATTAACATTAGTTTTAAAAGTGTAGTGACAGATTCAGAATCAAGAGTCTAGGAGGATCCCGTATTTTCCTACTGGTAACATGAAGAGCTGTAACAGAAGTTCTATCTGGCAGCAGTAGATGGAAAAAAATTTAGTTGCTACATTGAGAGCTAGCCCTCAGCTAACAAGTGAAGTTGTTTTCATTTGCCTCCAGCTGCACACAGCTGGTTTCTTCCCCTGCCCTACTGAGGGTCTCAATGTCCCTATTCTGTCTTCTCCCTCCATGCTGTGAAAACCTGTTTTCAAAAAGCACTTGGTAATCTCACTTGCACATTTGTGATAAATGGTAAAAGGAGATTAGTGGAAAGTGTCTGAAAGCACACCTGAGTAGGAATCCAAAGCCCTAGGGTTGAGGGACAATGCTCCCAAACTTTGGAGGCAAGTATGCCTGAGTTTGAATCCTGGCTCCATCACTTATTAGCCATATGACTGGAGATATTTAACCTTGGTGCTCCTAAGATTTCTATTCTATAATGTGGATAAAGTTATACTTACTTTAGTAGATAATTTTATGGATTACAGTAGTTCCCACTTATCTGTGGATTCACTTTCTCAGTCTTCACTTACCTGCAGTCTACAGCTGTCCAAAAACATTAAATGAAAAGTCCAGAAATAAACAATTCATAAGTTTTAAATTTCTCACTATTCTGAATAGAGTGATGGAATCCCGGTCCCACCTGGGATGTGAATTGTTCCTTTGACCAGTGTATCCATGCTGTATATGCTCCCTCTCCATTAGTCATGTTATAAGGCCAACTGTTGCAGTATTGCAGTGCTTGTGTTTAAGTAACCCTTATTTTACTTAATAATAGCTCCAAAGTGCAAGAGTAATGATATTGGCAATTCAAATATGCCAAAGAGAATCTATAAAGTACTTCCTCTACATGAAAAGGCAGGTATGTATAGGAAAACACATAGTACATACAGGGTTTGTTACTATTTGTGTTTTCAGGTATCCACTGAGGGTCTTGGAACATATGCCCTGTAGAAAAGGGGCAATTACTGTACTTGTCAGGCAGCACAGGACTTGATATTTAGAAAAGCACTAAAATGGCAATCACAATAAGTTGGTAATAGAAGAGGATTGAGGACTCTGTACTGTTTAAGAGAGAATTCCCTTGCCTTTTTTCCCTAGCCAATTAGTAGGCATTTCTTCGCTTCTTATAACAAATATCAAACAGATCATGGCTCTAGTGACCAGTGACAACTTTCTGTAAAACTAGCTAATATCGAGCTTGCCTATAGACATATCTAGGGAGGCAGAGATCCCCTGGCAGAAAGACAGGATGTTTTCCCTTTAGAAAACTTTGGCAACCCTTAGCCAGGAAGCAGGCTATACCTCTTTGATCAATTACCACACAGTTATAGCTCAAGAGCCTTGATTTTAACCAAGAAGCAGAAAGAAATGTGGAAACAAAAAGGAGACAAGCAAACACCACCTGGACAGGTCCTTTCTCAGTTCTTCTCTATCATCAGCTTCTCTCTTACCTCTGAAGAATCCATCTTTTCAAAGATTAAATTAAGCCCTTGAAGATGGGAATGTGCTACTTCACCTCTTCAATCCAGTTTCTCCCATGGATCACTGGTATATGATCATAAATATTTTTCAATGGTCATCCAGGGGTTCTCCCAGGTGGAGTGGCTGGAACACACAGCTCAGTCCAAGGTTTAAAGAAAGAGAAATGGCAGAAACTAGCAGGTGACAGAGCACTTCAGGATTCAGGGTCAGACTCTGAGCTCAGCAGAGAACTAATATATTAAAGAGAAAACTGAGGTAGAACTTAGGCATGTGACAGGGCAGGGCAGCAGCGAGGAATAACCAGGCCTCCGTGGGCACAATAGTGTTATGTCTGACCACTGGTGTGTGGGATGACAGGCCTCCGGCCATGTGACTAGTTAAAGACCTTCCCAGCTGGACAACCTGGTTTTTAAAGCATCAGTTACCTGCCCAGGATGGGCTCAGGGACAGGAGGACCAGGCCTCTGACTTTTGCTAAGTGAGTCTGGGTCAATTCCTTCTTTATGAATTGTGCCATGTTCAGACTCTTGGCTCTCTGGATTATTAAAATAGCATTCTAATTATGTTAGCTGTCTAACACACATTTCTCTGATCCATCTTCCAGACAACCCCCAGGGTGCTTTTTCTAAAAGGCAAATCTGATGTCACTTTCCTGCTTAAGATCCTTCAGTAACTGCCCATTGTTTGCTCCCCCCACCCGCTACCCTCCACTCTTTAACAAGGCCCCTCACAGTATAGCCCTGCCAAGGGAAGATGTTTCAGGAAGATTCTGAAGCTGAAATGTCAAGGCTTCCCAACTTCAGTTCCTGTGAGGCTGCTAGAGGTGTATTTACAAGGTCATTTTGTATTGTTTTGTAAGGAGGGTCTTTCAAGTTATAAAAGCTCCAGGCCCCATAAAACCTAATTACCCCCAGGGCCCCTGCCCATATCTCCAACCTCATCTCATGGTCTCTTTCTCTCCCTCTGCACTAAGAGCCTGAGTTTCTCTGATCACCCAGCCTGGAACATTCCTCACTAAGCTGTCTGTTCTTCAGCACCCTTATGAGGCACCTCTCCTGAGGAAAGGCTGCCCATATCCCCCTACATCCCTGAAAGTTTACAACCTCCTGCTCCATGCCACCGGGTATCATGGGTATACTGCCAGACTCCAGCAGGCATCATGCTGTCTGCCGCACTGAACTGAGTGAGACCTGCTCTCGCTTAGGTGTTTGCAACATGAAAACTGCACCTTGGATGAAGAGGGGGGTCTGAAATAAGACTTGTTGAACTGACCTGAAATGAAATGTTACTGCTGCCTCTTATAACTCATATTAGTCACCATTTATTGTAGATATACTAAGTCTCATGGATTAAGTAAGACATTTAAAATAGGTTATCTGTAATCCTCACAATAACCTGAAGGGTGACCAATGAGAAGGTGATATTAGGTTGACCCACACCAAATTGCCAAATGGTCATCTCTGGTGCAAGCAAACAGTAAATTCCCGTGGTTCACTGTAATAGATTTAAGTCAGGTCAGTCTGACTCCCAAGTCAATGTTCTTTCCTATAGAGAAAAAGACTCATCCTGACTGGCCAAGGTGAAGAGGAAAGATCTTGGAGCTGCAGTCTCAGGGTAAGTCCTGAAAAGCTCACTATTCATTGTGTGGAGAGAAGTGCATGTGATAATTCTTTTTATTTCTAATTTTTATAGGCCATATTTTAACAAGCACAGTCAAAATATCAAGATATTGTTTTGTTTGTTTGTTTATTTTCTTCCCCTTCATTTAAAAAGATCCCAAAGGGAAAGATTCTTTTTTTGAAGAAGGAGAAGGAGAAGGAAGCAAAAAAAATAAACAAAACAGAATGGACAGTGTAGTTTTCTCTGTTAAGATCTTAAATAGCAGCTCCTTGCTAGTCTTATGAATAGAAGAGCTCCCCTTTATTTTTTTACAAGGTTATATTTTTAAGTAAAGCAACTTTCACATGACACTCCTTGCATAATGATTTTTGAAAGACGAAATTGTGTTTATGTTTTAGGATAACACTTAATTGCCAAAAACATAAAGAAGCTGAGGCAGCTTTGCTATTGAAGCCTGAAAGAAAATGGAAAGCTTCCAGTACTATTACTGCAGTGCATGCAAAGTCATAATTAATATAATTCATAAAGAAGTTCTATCAAAGGGAGTATATCACCAAGACATACTATCCGCAGTTGTTGATCTAATTGAGCTAATAACTGCTTTGCCATAACCACTCCCATTACAGGCAGAAAAAAATTGACATATTCACATGGGTCATACCATAGATCCTTCATCAGCTCTGCCAAGACATTTTGAGCATTGCCTGAGGAAAAATTTTGAATTGATTGTCTAGAGCAGAATGGGAGAGAACAAGAACTGAAAATGGAAATCTGCAGTTACAGCTCAGAATATCTTTAGGGAAGGTGAACCATTTCAAACCACAGGTCAGGCACACCAGATGACAAATGAGAATGGCAAAAGACTTCTGACGGCTGGCACCCCTCACAAGTCACAGAACGACTTTTACTTTTCCCTGGGACCTTTCTAATCTCTTCTAGCCCACCCCTAGTGGCCATCTAGACAGGGCAGTGGTCATTTCATCTTCAATGCATACATCCAGTAAACCTTCTATTAATAGAATCCCTCCCAGGTCTCTTTCCTTCCTCATCACAGGAATGTCTCCTATCATTATCAGCCCCAAACATATGTGAATTGAGCTGTGAGCAAGACCAAGTTAGGCAGCTGCTACCCCTGCCTTCACATTAATCTGGAGTGAAGGGACCATCTGGAGTGAAGGGACCACAAGTTTAGTCCTATGAGGAAATGTTTACTCTTTCTCCTTTGGTGTCAACCTAACACCATCCTTTCTTTTTCCTCATATTCCTTTAGAGACTCCCATTTCCAAGCAAAGTTTCATCTAGAGCAGAAGAGAAAATCTTGGTTTATAAACAAAATATAAATAGTGAAGACTGGAAGTGGTGGGCACAAAGATTTGACAACTGATGAAAGACATGTCAGTAAGGATAGCTAGATCCAAGATAGTCAATAATTTGATTAACATCTTCAGGACTTGAATTCTGCAAGAAGCCTGGGTGGTGAGACTTCATAATGCAATGGACTGAGACCTACACTGGCATTGGAAGATGTGGGTTCTAATCTCCCTTCTGTCATTATGTAGCTAAGTGGCCTTGGGCTGCCACTTTGTTTCTTAGAACTTCCACTTCCTCACCTGGAAGATGCCTGGATCGGACTAGATCAGTAATTCTCAACATTGCTTCCTCCAGTGACACATTCCCACAACAGTCCTATGATCATATCCCCAAATTTCAGGTTCCTCCTATGGGATGTGGCTGTGTTTTTCTCAGAATCATTTTTAATCCGTGCTGTCTTTTGATGACCATAACAATATAAAGAAGGATGACCCCATACCCTTCCAACTTTAACATCCTCCAATCCCAAGCAGAAATGGTAGAATTTTAATTTGTGCACTTGTTTCTGTATCTGGGTGTGTCTCAGCTAGCCTCCTAGAACAGTGATTTTCAAACTTTTTCATCTCATGGCACATAAACTAATTACTGAAATTCTGCGGCACACCAAAAAATATGTATTTTTTGTTGATCTGACAAGAAGAAATAGGTGTAATTTTGATTCATTCAAACCAAATGGCTATTGTTATGTTGGCTGTTGTCATTTTTTAAATTTGACAATCTAAGGGAAAAGAGGTCAGTGCCCCTAACTAAACAGTCAAGTTTTGCATTTTTAAAAAAGATTTTATTTGTTTTTTAGAGAGAGGGGAGGGAGAAAGAGAGGGAGAGAAGTATCCATGAGTTGCCTCTCAACACCCCACCCAGGATCTGGCCTGCAACCCAGGCATGTGCCCTGACTTGGAATTGAACCAGTGACCCTTCAGTTCGCAGGCCAATGCTCAATCCATGGAGCCATGCCAGCCAGGGCAGGTGTTGCACGTTTTTAAAATTCTTGAGGCATAACCGTGTGCCATGGCACATCCGTTGAAAATCACTGTCCTAGAAAGTATTTGAATATTTGTAGAACACAATTTAACTGAATGTCTTAAATGTCCTTCTGTTTTTGGGGTCAGGGAAGGACTGCCTCACTTTTTTTCCTGTTCACTGCCTTTTATCTCCTTTTCCCTCCCATTCCTTCCATAATCCAAAAAGTGCGTGGGCTGTGGGACAGGTGCAATTTGGCATAGAAACTATACTCATCGCTTTAATCCTTAGCTGATGAGGCACATTCAACCCCCAGGAGATCAGGGATTTGCTTAGTGAGAGAACCAAATGTCAGTTTCCCTTTTTCTTTTCAGGCAGCAGCAAACAAGAATGTCCTGCAGAGGGCCAAAGCTGATAGACTTACATGGAACACACTGGAGTCTTTTTGTTCTTGTCCTCCCTATATTTTGGAAGCTCCAGCGGGAATGTGGCCTGAATTTAAACACTTGGGGCCGTGACCATTAACAGTGAGTACTTTTGTAGATTCATACAGCCTCTCCTGCTTTTCCTCTCCCATGGCATTGAATGATCTGTTGTTTGCAGACAATTTGCCTGTTGTACTCTAGAGAGCAGGCTGATCCTGGCTCTCCCATTGTCTCTTATACGGCAAACAAAAGCAGTCTTCTTCGGCCAGAGCATCAAGCTGATAAAAGACTGATTAAAGCCTCTTTTGTGGTGAAATTTAATAGGTCTGGGTTGGGCATTATATTTGATTAACCCCAACCAGTCATTACATGGCATTATATATACAGCACAGCTATGTCCAACAGTCCTCAGCTAAGCAGATCTATCTTTGAACTCCTGAATGGAGCCAATACACTGTAAGCAGAACTGGCCATCGGCAAAATGGAAGTCAATAAACTTATTTCTGGGGCTTGCAATTTTCCCTTTCAGTGTCTTTCCTTCTCCACACACCCTTTATGTTCATTTATTCGGCTCCTTCCGACAGGCAGGAAGACATTTAATGAACTCATTCACACAGAGTGATTTAATGGGTTACCCTTTCCAGCAGTAGCAGCAGTTCAAAATAGGAGCTTGGATTAGGTATTGATAAACTTGCAGAGACAAAGCTCTTATGGTGGTGTCAGAGCCTGACTGCTTCCTCAGCTCAGACTCTCCTTTCTTCCCACAATTGGGCCAAGTGTCTTCTCCCTTCTGGTCTCAGTTTGAGAAAATTTTAAAAAACTCTGATTTGACCCTCAGGTGACCCTCAGGCCTCTCTAGCCAACTGTCCTGCTTTGCTCAATGACTACCTAAGTGATGGGCTATTAGCCTTTTTGTAGTAACCGGTCTTCTTACCTCTGATACCTGGCCCACCCAGGATCCCCAGCCTTCTAAGAATAGGTCTGTGCCTTCATGTTGTCAGTTTTGCCTCTAAACTCTCTTTAACCCTCCCTATTTCACCACTGACATGAACCCTGAGCTTCCTAGCCAACTTCCTGGATTTCCAAGTATTCCCTCCTCCCCTGTTCTTTCTACTTCCATTCCTTATCTCTTGCTAGACCACCCTCAGGCTGACGACCTGAGCCTGACCTATAATTTGCCACCCATCCAACTGGATTTCCTCCTGCTACCCCAATCCAGTGAGAGTGATGGGGTCCTAAGCCCACCTCACTTCTCTGTCAGTTAACTTTTTTCCCCCTCAATGTTGCGAGAATACCTGAGCTAAGTGTCAGGAATCAAGAGTAGGAGGCCAGCTTGGATTATCAGGGAAAATTTTTCAATAGTTGCATGAATGGAATACTCTTCAAAATTCCACTCAAACAGCCCCCTCACTGTCAGTGTGTTCTCAAGGTTCAGTAGGCATCCCTCTATTACTGCACTGAACGCATCGTGCTTTAATTGTTGATGTAGTTTTTTCAATATGTTTTATTGATTATGCTATTATAGTTGTCCCAGTTCCCCGCCTTTATTCCCCTCCACCCTGTGCACCCCCTCCTACATGCATTCCCCACCTTTAGTTCATGTCCACAGGTCATATATATAAGTTCTTTGGCTTCTATATTTTCTATACTATTCTTAATTCTCCCCCTGTCTATCTTCTCTCTACAATTTATGCTACTTATTCTCTTTGGCTTCTACACTTCCTGTACTATTCTTAGCCTCCCCCTGTCTATCTTCTGTCTACCATTTATACTACTTATTCTCTGTACCTTTCCCTCACTCTT
>CM052543.1:119873714-119892518 GCA_028533065.1 Trachops cirrhosus
TTCTCCTGGGTTAGAAGGGAGGGACAAAAAGCCTGGATGAGTAAGAAGCCTCTCTCTCTTATCAGATCCACTGCAGTAGAGGTGTTTTGTCAGTGGGCTGAACATTATGGTAAGCTCCTCAGAAGTTCTGAGTAGACTAAATAATTTTTCTTTGGTGCACATCAGTTAAAGCAAATATTTTATAAGCACCTACTAAGTGCAAAGTACTGTGCTTAACAATTTATGCTGTAGTTTCAGAGAGGTATTTTTCTCATTCTCAATAAACAGTTAATGGAAGGTATGTCTTTGAGGGGAAGCAGAGTTTGCCACCAAAAAAGATGCCTTTTAGGATATTGATTATTTTAAGTGGGTTATTTTCAGGAAAGGAAAACCTCCAGAAAAAGATTTGACCTTGACCCTAACTGCCTAAAATAATTTAGATAGAGTATCTGATGCAAGAAGGGAGCTATGTTACCATAGATAACTATAGTTTTGAATAGCATGTGATAAACAGGAAGGATCCTAACCAGGTTCTCCGTGTGTCCCTTTGTTAGAGGCCCAGCAGACATTTGTTTTCCAAATGTTTGCTTTTTTTATTTCCACGTGAATTGCCTTTCTCTCCTTTGAAGTCTCAAACCACTACCCACCCTTTCTCCTTACGAAGATGACATATCAGCCTCCACTGCCCAACTTGTCCTCAGGTTCCCTATTCCTGTGGAGCCCCCATATGTACATACATAAATAATTTGGTCATTTTCTCCAGTTAATTAGTCTCATATTATTTTAATTATTTGACCAGCCAGACGGATTTAGAAGGGTAGAAGGAAAATTATTTTTTTCTTTTCCATATTGTAATACTTTAAAATTAATCCACTTCATGTATACTTCCTTAAAACCCTGTCATTTATGTCAAATGGTTATTCTTAAATACTTCAATGACTCAGTATATTTAGGCTCTCCTTGATTTAGCGATGTTCAACTTTTATACACCCTGCCCTTTCTACCTTTTACATGGATACCCCTACACCTCCTACATTGTACTATGTATGAAAAGGGGTCACGTGTGAAACCTGACAAGTTCAGGGCCCTGTGTGACAGCCTTACAAACTCAGAGACCTAAAGTAACCACAAAGGATGGTCTGAAATTAAAACGTATTAACTAAAAGCAGGTCAGGGCGGGCAGTCATTGCCCAAGGCAAGAATCTTCTGTGACAAAAAGTTAATCTTTACCTTAACTGAGTCTGTCTATTGTCTTCTTGCATCTATGATAACACACCTTTGGAATGTCAGGTAACTTTCTTTTTTCCAAAGCCCTGGGGAACAACTACCACACCAGAGCAGGGACACCAAAGCCCATCATCGGTGCTGTTATCATTTTAATTGTTGACTCTTAACTATCCTGTACCCACCTATATAAAAGAAGTATGTGTCTATCATTTTACCTTTTTATCCAGTCCCAAAGGTTTCCCCCCTTTGCCTTCTCCTGCCTCCCTAATCTATCAACAATGGATTGCATGTAACCCCCTTATGTCTCCTCTTTTGATTGTAAGGTATAAAATAAGGTGCAAAACTGCCATTTTCCAGAGCATTTTCTCAATCTGTTGAGGCTTTGCTTCCCAGCAATTTTCAGTTTGGCTCAAATAAACTCATAAAAATTCTTGCAGGTTTGGATGTTTCTTACATCCATAGTACATTGAATTCAAACTTTCTTTTATTAGATGACAAATGAGCAATTTAAGTTTCTGTGTGCACTGCTAGTCTATTAATGCCTTAATTTTGGCCAAGTCTCTGTCTTTGCTTGTCCAGCACTATTTTGCAATTATTTGAATAGTTCTTTTGCATTTTGCTCTAATTTTATAAATTAAGTCCTAAGAGGGAAAAAAGATTGAAAAGAAATAGATCTCAAAATCAACATAATGAAAAGATGGGAATTATTAGGAATGTTAAGAGCAAAGCAGTTTTAGCTGTAATCTAGTGTTCATTGAACTTAAGCCAGTGTTATGTGTGTTTGAAAGGAGAGAATAAAACTGAACAAGAGTCAAAATTTGAAGATTTTATCTGAAGAAAGGTATATTGAAATGGTTTGGTTTTGTTTAGCTTTCTGCAAACAGACCTTTCCTTGTAACAGAAAAGATGATACAACTTTCTAATATTCGACTGTGTGTGTACATATCAGGCATGCTATATCTACATGTAGAGGATTGCAAAGAATCCTGCCTGTAAATCTTTTCTAGAGAAAAGGAATCATTTTAACAATGAAAATTCGTGTTGGTGGAATAAGTATCAAGTTTGCTTCTTGTCCCTCTTGGGAGGGGCAGGTTGCCCACTAATGAGAGTTTTCAAGAGATTTCTAAAAAAGAAAATTGACAAAGGAAACCTGTAGGGAAAGGAGAGTGGAGCAGGAGCTACTCCAAGATAAGAGCACTTCCTGTCTTTTGTAAAATCATAAATGAATTGAATAGACTTTGCAAAGTGTCTTTAATGGCAATAAGACAAGAGGGGTAGAGAGTGATTTCTTCCAGAATAAATGCAAGGATGGAAGAACAAAGAATCCCTCTGACCTTGAAGAGGGAGCAAGACCAGAAAGGTAGAGAGGGTTACTGTTTGGTTCCCTGAGGTTGACTGGGCTCCAGCACCAGGGTCCCCACTCTGGCCAAAGGATCCTATACTCCTGGCATAGAAGCAGAAAGCCACTGAGCCTCACAGAACTACATTTTTCCAACAAGAACAGAGGTCTCGAATGTTGATGGCAATTGCATTGTAAACCCACTGTGAGGCATGTTAAGAATCTGATTTAATTGTACTAAAAGAAAATAAATAGATATTTCTTTAACAAAGGAGCCTTCTTTTAAGAGTCACAACCTCCACATTAAGCAGGAGGAGTAGTAGTTGTACCTTGAATAACAGTAATTTTGAGTATCCTGTAAACCCACAAGAGAGATCCTTTTGGCCTTTTGACACCTAAAATTTAAAGAAGTAATTGTCTGTTATCCTTAGAACCAGCTTGTCTTTCAGCTTTCTCTCTCCCTGTAAGCACCACCTGTCATGGCTAGGTATGGATGGGTTCTCTCTGAGTTTCCCACCATGAGTCAAATACATTCCATCAAGTTACTGGGTACAGGTCACCCTTTGTACCCTCACTGGGAATGGAATGGGGATACAAGAAGGGTATAGGGTAACAGCTGCCTTCTTAAGAGGCAGGTGGGAGACCAGGAAGTTCAGCTTGACACTTTGCAGTCAACATGTGAGGTCTGGATTAACTCAAACTTCCTCCCAAATACCTTAACCTTTCTTCACTCAGCCCATTCTGCATGCTGCCTCTCATGTTATGTCTCATACTGTTCTTTCTCTGAGGTGTCATTGTTCAGCCTCTGCCTTTGGACTTTAAGGTCCTGGAAAGCAGAGCTGGTGTCTCCTCTCACGCCCAGTATAAGACTGGCCTGCAATAAGGTGCTCAAGGAAAACACTCCAAGAAATTTGATTTTGTAAGAGACATTTGAATCTGACTGAAAAACAGTCCTACTCACCAGAGTTTTTATTTCTTCTGGTGGTGATCTCTACATCTTCAATTATGCTTATACTACTCTTCTTAATTCATGAATCATTGGTGATGTCTGTTGACTTATTGCTATGTCAGACAGTAACTCAGCTTGTTTATATACTCTACTTATACCCCTGTACCCCTCCTCCCAATGTTCCATTTCCCCACTGGTTTCATCTTTGACTTCAAACAATGTACATAGACCTCCATTTATTGTTCTACTTAGACAGTATCTCTAGACTTCCTTGTTTTGACAGGAGGTCAATTATGTTCAGCCTTTCCCCTCTCCTCTTTACTCCTTACCCTTTTCCATTCTTCTACCTCTGCCAAGATTGATCAGATTAACATTTTCAAGTTTGGGGAACATTTACATTCTGTTCTGCACCAGATTGTCTTCAGTGATTTGCCATTTCACTCATTCATTCATTCATTCATTCATGCAATAAATATTTATTGATTTCCTATGTGCCAAGCACTGTTTTAGGCATGGGGGATATAGAAGTAAATACAATAAGCAACCTCCTTCATGGAGCCTTCCTTCCAGTAATGGGAGAGAAAACAGAAAAATATATTATGTTATATGATGGTAAGTCCTAAAGAGAACAGCGAGCAGGGAAGGGGAAAGCAGTTACATGAGCACACAGATACACACACATGGTCACAGTGGCCTGAAGGAAGTGAGGGAATAAGCCATGTGTATCTGGAGACAGAAGGGGTAGAAGTGCAATGGTCCTGAGGGGGGAACATGCTTAGTTGAAGAAACTGAAAGGAAGTCCAGCGAGGTTGAGGGAGATTAACAGGAGATGAAGTCAGAGGAGTGATCAGGAGTGTGTGTGTGAGATGTGTGTGTGTATGTACCACACACCGGCAGCTTGAGTAGAACCTTGTAGTCATTGTGTGGGCTTTGGCTTTGATTCTGAGTGACACGATGTAATTGTGTTTTACCAGGGCCACTCAGGCTGCTGTGCTGAGGAGAGACTGTAGAAGACCATGGGTGAAGGCAGAGAGACCAGTGAAATTCCATAAACCAATTCCCCCAATTCTGATACCAGTAGGGTATCTAACAATTCAATTTAATTCTGGCACTCAGTACCTGGAGTTAGCCCAGGCTGCAGGCTAAGGGTTCCGTCCCACAAGACTGCCCCCAGTTTGGATGCCAGCCACAAATGGAGTAACCAGGCTACCATAGCTTCTTCAACTTAGGTTTGATAATTGCCTAAAACAACTTATAGAACTTAGAAAATCTCTTTACTTACTATTACCAATGTACTGCAAAGGACACAACTCAGGAACAACCAAATGGTACAGAGGCATAGGACAAGGTAGGGGGTAAAGAGGGGCACAGAACTCTCATGCACTCTCTGGGAGTGGCACTCTTCTAGCTCCCTAACATGTTAACCAACCCAGAAGCTCCTCCAAACCCACCATTTAGAGGTTTTTATGAAGGAACCATTACATAACCTTGATTGATAAATCATTAGCCATAGTGATTACACTCAATCTCCAACTTCTTACCCCTCCCCAGAAGCAGGTTGTGCAGTAGAGGTAAGGTGGGGTAAGGCGGCAGGGTGAGAGAGTGGGGTTGAAAATTCCAACCCTCTAATCATGGCTGGGTCTTTCTGGTGGCCAGCCTCCATCCTGAAACTATCTAGAGCACCCCCCACCCCCCTTAGTCATTAACATAAACTCAGGTATGGTTGAAAGGGGCTCATTATGAATAACAAAAATTACTCCCATAACTCAGGAAATTCCCAGGGTTTTAGGAGCTCTAGCCAGAAACTGGTAACAAAGACCAAATATATGTTTTTTTAAAATTATTATTATTCCACACTATGGTTCTAATGCCATGGTTATGTGGGTTACTGAAAGGTTGTTTCTAGGAAGAAGTCCATCCACATGGATTCTTTCTTAAACTCCTGCTACCTTTTCATTCGTTTCAGATTATTTTTTAAATAGATAACATATGCATATGATTCAAAACCCAAAATGATATGTTATATGGTGAAAATCTTTCATTTATACCTATCTCATCACTTTCATATTTAGACCATGACTTTTTTTTTTTTTGCACTACTGTGTTTTGTTTTATTTTAATTGCTGCTTTTTTTTTTCCTGGAGTTTCTGAACACATGCCTTCTTCACCATATAGCTAACATTTTGCAATTTCTTACTCCTTTTATCTATAGCTTAGAGTAGATAATTCCACTTATATGAGGTATCTAAAGTAGTCAAATTCATAAAAACAGAGAATAGGTGGTTGCCAGGGGTTGGGGGTGGGAGTAGGGGAGAAGGGGAAAAGGAGAGTTATTATTTAATGGATATAGAATTTCAGGTTTGCACAACAATGTGAATGTACTTCACACTACTTGAATGTACACTTAAAATGGTTATAATGGAAAAATTTGTTATGTGTAATTGAAGGGGTTCAGAACAAGCCTTCCCCAAATGTACTTCTTTGGCATGTGGACTGTTTTGACCTAAAGACAATCAAGACCCAGAAAATTCAAGAAAAACATTTACCTCTCCCTTAGCTACTTAAAAGCATTAAGATGGGGGGCCTGGCCCATAAAGCAAGCTGTTATAAGAGATGACTTTTTAATCTGAATGACTTATCTGTATGGCAGAGCAAATATCTCATTACCAAACATCTGTTCTTCTTATCTTCCTGTAAATTACCCTCCTCCCCTTGGAAGCCCCAGGTCCTCATCCCATTCCGTAGCTCAGAATGGCATGTAAACCTCAACTGCCTGACTTGCCCTGGGGTGTCATAGTCTTAGGGGGCTCCCATACATACATAATTAAATTTGTTTTTCTCCTATTAATTTGCCTTATGTCATTTAATTATTCAATGTGCCAAAAGAACCTAGAGGGGTAGAGGAAAAAAATTTCCTCCCCAACCTAATTTACAATAATTTAAAATAAAGTTCTAGAAAAGGTTAACAAAATAGAAGTTTTACTAGCCTTCACTAATTTCTATGGAAGTTAGAAATCTGGGCTTGAATAATAATTATAATGATTATGATAAATTGCAGCTATTAATTATTGGGCATTTACTTGGTGATAGTCCTTAACACAATTTCCTGAGGTAGGGATTACCACTGCCTTTTTAAGATAAGAGTATTCACAAAAATACCAGGGCCATTGAATGGTCTTCTCACACTTTCAGATTACTAACTAATTTGGGTGGCAATAGGAAGCAGAAAAGGACCAGATTAGTAATTAGGAGTTTAGGCATGTTGCTTAACTTCAGTGAGCCCCTCTGGATCAGAGATTTCTGCACTGTGTCCTAAGGAACTCTAGGAGTTTCACAGAGACCACTCAGTGCCACCCCAAAAGTCACCTATGTGTGGGGGTAGAGAGGTCAGGTGGACATGGCTCAAAGCCTGCCATCTCTCCCCTCTGCACCAAAGCAGTTTGTATTTTTCTTTTCTGCAATTTGGATTTTCACCCTGAAGAATGGGTTCTGCTCCTAAAAGAGTTTGAAAATCACTGGATTAGATTATTCCTAAGATCCCTCTGAGCTTACACTTTATACCTCAAGTGAATCCTGTTGTATTGCATCTCTGGGACCTGTGGTGGGAAAGATCAGCTACAAATTTGCAGGATCCAGAACAAAATGAAAATGTAGGGCCCCTTGTTCATAAACCAGTAAAAAAAAAGTGTCATTAAAGGCACTAAAACATAAAACTTCCTCACCTCTGTGGTCTTTCTCTTGATTTGTCATGTGTTTTTATTTTTATTTGCTATTTTAAGTCATTCTAATAAAGATAAAGTAAAATTTTAAATTATTAACAAAATATACCATTCATCTTTATATTAGGCAATGCTCTTTCAAATGCAAATATAAAAGCATTTAACTCGTAATTGAACAATAAAGTAATTTAAAAAAGCATTTAACTCATATGCAGAGTCACTAAAATTATATAATTATATAATTTGTTTCTTCTTACCAAAACTTGTACATGTATTTTCTTCTTACCAAAACAGTAGAAACACAGCACAAAACTAACTTAACTGTTTCTATTTCACATCTTCATATGCACACATTCTACCAACACTCTTTACCTTCTATTGATAAATAAGAAAGGACTGAAAAGAAGGGTTGCCCTAAGTTTCCCTTTTCTTCTATGTCATTTTTTTTTTCAGCAATAGTGGTTAGTTAGATAATGCAGGGATCTCCCGTTAGCTAATACACTCATCTCCCACTCGTTGTGGGTCCAATGAACTTCTGTACTCAGGGGGCATTGTCAATGCTATACGCAGAGCAGGTAGTAAGGAATGGCAGTGAGCATACATATTATATATCTCCTCTGTTCACACACATGCTCCATTGTCCCACTGGACTTCATTTAAGAATATGAGTTTAAAGATAAACTTACCAAGAATTTCAAAACAGCAGCCAGCAAAACACTCAAGTCAAAATGTGGGGCCCTACTGAGCAGGGGCCCTGTACAGGTGGCTCTAAAAGCTGGTAGTATGGGTGGGTATGGAGCATGAACATTTTGGTAGGCAAGTACTTTCTTCTTTGGATGTGTCATTGTTTCAAAAAGTTGAAAGGCTTATAAGAAATGGAAACAGTTACAGTAGGCATTTACTACTGTTCTCCAATATCCAATTCTCTTCTCCTTCTAGCCTAAACCCATCTTGAAGAATGTCCATGTGACTTTGGTAATAAAATGTGCATAAAATGACATGTCTCTTTTGGGCAGTATTTAAGAGTTAGTGTGTGACCTTTAACTCTCTTCTTCCCACCAAAATGACCAACGATATCCAGATGGAGTCTCCAACAGTCCAAGTCCCTGAACGAGAATAAGGGGAAGCAGAGTCCCAACTCTCCCACCACCCATCTCTTCTGACCCAGAGTGGGCATGTACCAAGAAAAAAACCTTTGTAAAGATTTTGGGGTTGTTTGCTATTACCCAAACTAATAGAATGTTATTACTATCTCACCTCCCCTGAAATGTAACATTCATAACTACACCATGGCTTAAAATTATCTTTGGAATAACTATAAAATGTGTATTTTAAAACCATAATCTAAGATTTTTTTCTAAAGGTGACTCAATTTTTTTCTTGAAATAGAAATTACCTTTGGTAAATTTTGTGGGTGTTACCATATTTTTAGGACAATAAGACTCACCTAGGTTTTAGAGGAGGAAAACAGGAAAAAAATTTTGAAGTAAAAAATGTGGTAAAATATTTAATAACATAAATAACATAATATTTCGCCAATGTAAATGTAAACAGAACTCAACAGTTTTGCACAACCTGTGTGGCTCTGCAGCTGTTGCCAAATTACAGCTCCCATCATTTCAACCTGTCCAAGCATGATGGGAGTTGTAGTTTTGCAACAGCTGCAGGGCTGCATTGACAGGTGACCCTGCAGTGGAATTTGCCTATGTTGATGTTAATGGAGGACACAGCAGTAACGTGATGGAGGCAGGTACGGGCCCTGCAGGCTTTCTTCTCCTAATGTGCCTGCACCTCCTGTACCCTCCTCCCTAGCACTATAGTATGCGGCAGTGGGGACTCCGCCCCTGCCTCCCTTGCTTCACACCGCCAGGATACCCCCTCCACCCATCTCCCCACTCCTGCTGCCACGGGCTCCCTGCAACAGTGACCCTGCTCCTGCCTCCTGTGAGCCCGCTCCACCACTGCCCCTGCCCCTCCCCCTACCCCCATCAGCGAGCCAGGTAAGCTACATTCGGACTATAAGACGCACCCCCTTTTCCTCTCAAATTTGGGGAGTGCGTCTTACAGTCCGAAAAAATACGGTGGTTGAGTATTTAACCATTGTTAATTTTTGTGTGTTATTTGAAGAGCAAAACACAAGGTTAAAGTTCTAAAAGTTGAACCTAATTTTCATTTGTATCCAGGGATCTCCTCTGATATCCCAGAGTCACTATAATATCCTAGAGTCCATATTCATGCTATCAGACAAAGCCTTTTCCTTTTAGCCCACTTTGACAAACAGAGAAAACAATAACTCTACTGAATATTTTCTCTTGCCTTACCTCCAATAGTGGAGTGATCAGGAAAGGTGTTTTCCCCAAAAAAGGATACAAAGAAAAACCAAAGACCTGAACAACCAGAGCCTGAATAACTCTATATAGCTGAAATTCTTGCCAAGATATTACATATATGGTAAATTGACAATTTGTATTAAATTTTTCTTCTTTCTCTGACCTCTGGAAAGAAGGACTCAACTGGGGAGAGCTATTTATAAGAAGGAAAGAACATGGAAAACTCATTTTAAAAGCAACAATAAAAACTGGCATCAGAGATATTTGATGGATTCTTTGTATTCAGAATTAAGGCTCTGAGGAGAAGAAAAGCCAATGAATATAAAGATCCGAGGAGCAAATTAACAATTCTCATGGTTGGTCTTGATATTTGATGTCAGATAAATTTCAGTGAACTAAGTCTCCAATTTCTTTCTTAGAGCAAATATAGAATCTGCTCTCTATAGACTTCAACAGATGGAAAAGAAATATACTGAATTATGTAAAATGTTAACTCTGAGATCCAGTTATCTGAAGACTCATATAATTCCTAGTAAACTCCATATGTCTGGAAATGCATTTGTAGATGTAATGTTTTCTAGCTTGAGTATCTTTGGGTGACCCTGAAGTTTCATTATAGTTAAAACCTTGCAAATTTGTGAGAGCACATATGTGAATAAATTGCCACAAACTGAGGATATCTGCGTTACTGCAGAAGAGGTGTACCTTGCCTGCTGCCCAGCAGCTCCACCTCAGCGCATCCTTGCTGTTCACATATCCAGTAAATACAAAAGGTATGAGAGAGAGAGAGAGAGAGATTGGTTTGTGAGACTGTTTTCCTTCCCAGCCAAGGCACAACTACTTTTCAAGTGAAAAACAAAACTTCAGTGAAGTGTGAAATGCCTTTAGCCAGTAGTTGAGGAAATGCACTGGAAATAATTTCCTTTGACAGAAATGGGACTCAGGAGAAGGTATATTTAAACATGTCTGTAGAGGCATGTTTATGAAGCAATAGGTGATGTAGCTTCTATTGCCACAATCAAAACACCAAAAGTAAAAGATGGTTCAACAATCTGCATAATGTGATGCCAATAAAAGGGGAGGAGGTATCAGCTGACCCTCCACTCAAACTAAAGAAATTTGCACAGGAAACATGCCCTAGCATAGAAGTATATAGACAGCGAATCTGCCTATGTTCAAAGGCAATGTTATCTTTATGCCAAGAAATGGATACAGTTGCAAAGGAGACAAAGGCAGTTGTCAATCTGTTCTTTAAGGATGTGCTTAACAACATTAAGGATGCCTTCCCAGATGGGTCCTTGGCTTTCTGCTTTCATAATCCTCTACAATCCCCTTCCCACATTTCTCCCAACTCTGATGCTGGAAGACCACTCAGAAGGGTGACTTTTCTTTTTTTTTTTTTTTTAATTTTATTTATTTATTTTTAGAAAGTGGGATAGGGAAGGAGAAAGAAAGGAAGGAAGAGAAACATCATGTGCAGTTGCCTCTCACGTGGCCCCCCTAGGGACCCGGCCCGCAACCCAGGCATGTGCCCTGACTGGGAATCGAACCTGTGACCCTTTGGTTCCCAGCCCACGCTCAGTCCACTGAGCTACACCAGCCAGGGCAGAAGGGTGACTTTTCATTCTTCCCTGTTCACAGTACTTTTGAACAACCACAGTTACATTGTCTCATCAGCATAGACTGGATTTTGCAGTTTCAGACCATGTTTATGATTAGAGTTCCTTCAGTAATTATGCAAGTAGGATTGGCTTACTTTAGTTTATTTATCTTAATAGTTTTATATAAGACTCTAATCCTGTATTTAGAAACTCTTTCCAACTTTGAAGAAATTTAAAATTTAAGTAATGATTTTCTGTAATTCATGGGGAAAATTATATCTGGTGGTAGTATTTAGAAATTTGGTTATTCACAACAAATTCATGACTTTAGATGTCCTAACAGATACCAAAGGCCTATGTTTTCTGTTTATACTATTAACCATTTATACTGTCAATGTAAGAAACATCCAAACCTGTAAGAATTATTTTGAGTTTATTTGAGCTAAACTTAATGACAATTGCCAGGAGGCAAAACCCCAAGAAGTTGAGAAAATGCTCCAGAGAATGGCAGTTTTGGACCTTATTTTTTTTTACACATTTCAATTAAAAAAAAGAGGCATAAGGGGTTACATGAAATCTATTGGTGACAGATTAGGGAGGCTGGAGAAAGCAAAACAGGGGAATGTTTGGAATTGGATAAAAAGTAAAAAAAAAAGATACATAACTTCTTTTGCACTGGTGGGTATAAGATAGTTGACAGTTAATGATTAACATGGTATCAATGGCAATGAGGGGATTTGTAGTCTCCCCCTACTGCATGCTTTCAGGGCTTTGGAAAAAGAAAATTTGATATTCCAAAGGTACGTTATCTAGATGCAAAAAGACTACAGGCTCAGTTAAGGTAAAGGTTGACCTTTGTTAGGGAAAATTACTGGCCTAGGACATCACTGCCCACCATGACTTGCTGTTTAGTTAGAAAGTTTTAAATTTCAGACCATCCTGCATGGTTACTTTAGGTCTCTGAATTCCTGAGGACACCATGCAGGCCTCCCCTGAGCTTGTCATATTTACTATGTGGCCCCTTTTCTTCATCAACATATTGTTACTTTGTTTCATTCTGTATATTTTTAAAACCACTCTCAGTTTAAACATTTTTTAAGTAACAAAAAAGGTTTACAAAGATGCAAGGAGAAGAGAGTCAATATAAGTCAGCCAGAACTCAGCTCTGCTGCTGTGTGCCCGTAAGCCCAATAGAGACACAAGAGACTTGAAAATTAAGTTGCTGTTTGAGCGTTAATCTTATAAATAAAACACGCATTAGATTGGAGTTCTGAAGAGCTGGATTAAGAGAGCAAGAAATACCTAATAAAGGAAATCTAATAAAGATTTGCCCAAAAGTCAAAAAAGCTGTAGCTTTATTATCAGTGTTAATACTCCTACAGAAAAGACATTCATTTCCAGCAGTAAGGCAAACTAGGTAAACTTGTCAACCCTTCATGTGAAAACAAATAAAACAATAAAATTTACAGCCGTCTTTTTAAATGCATTAGTGATCTAGCAAGAAAATAAGGAATACTCAGGCCAAAAACTAAGTGATAAGAAGTAAAAGAGCCCAGAGATATAAGCTGAGCAATACAATTGATTTTTTTACCTTCAGAGCATTTGCTGAACTGGGTAAGCTTGAACTTTGGTTTTCAGAGCTTCATAGGTACTAAAGATAAGAGACAAAGCCCAGGAACCCCAGGGGTTGGGAGGGAGCATCTATTATGAGACCTAATGAAACTGGGACATTAAACGCCTCACCCCTATTCTAGTTACGAGGAGCAAGCAGTAAACTTACTCTCCCCTTCCCTTACCCCAGAAGACTACAGGGAGAATTCTCTGCCTCAAACCTTATTAAAAGGCAAAAACAAACAAAAAAAAATCTCACTTGAGAATTTGTAAGCAAACAAATAAGCTTACAGCCTGAATTTACTTTTCATGGGTGTCCAACCTACAGCCCAACACAAAATCATAAATTTACTTAAAACGTTTTTTTGCTCATTGGTTTTTATTAGTGTTTGTGTATTTAATGTGTGGCCTGAGACAACTCTTCTCAACCCAGTGTGGCCCAGAGATGCCAAAAGGTTGGACATCCCTGAATTTCTAGATGGTCAACCTCATATACCTTTAGCACCCGGCAAAAGGAAACCTACCTTCATTTCTGTCCTCAAAAACTTCCCAGAGATGAGATGCTATAAAATATAATATGTAATAAAAACTATAACTGAGCAAACTGGGGCTCATCCATGTGGCACCTTGATGCATGACCCAACAATCAGTGTTGAAGGAAACAGGTTTGTTTTTTTTTACAGGATTCTGACCTCGAGGGGACTGAGAGCACTCCAGCTCGGAGCCCTGTTCTCCCATGAGCTCTAGCACTTCCCCTGCTCCACACCAGTCTATAAGCCAAAACCATTCCCAGAAGTTCCCCCATATCCTTATCTGTTCTTAAGCCAGCTGCACAAACAGGTCTCCATCCTCTCTGGAATGTCCTCTTGTGGGTTTCAGAGTTGCCATCCTCTCATAGCAGCTCTCTCCTTCAGGATCTGGGGTACGTTGTCCTCAGCTTCCACGCAGTGGTTCAGGAAACATGTGCCATGTTACACTGGATCATGGTGGAGTCGAGGGAGGCACACATTCCAAGAGAGTGTCTTCTCCATGTGTCCTTCACAGAAGCAGAAGTCTGCGGCTCGGCATTCCCAGTTCGGCTCCAAGCATCTCCCATGAATCCGTGCTTGGTTAGGCAGGTCTCCACACAGCACCATCAGCTCTCTCCTCACACCCTTTCCTCCTGCATGGCTTCTACCCCTCTCTTTTAGACCTCATGGTGCAATACTACTTTTTCAGCCCACCCTTGTTTTAAATGCTCGACCCGGAACTTCTTATGCGACCTCACATTCAACCCCTTCTAAGATGTGCTACTTTTACCAGTTCCCCTGTATCTTTTACATTTTTTCAGCTGTTAACTTTAGCCAGGGCAAGAGTTCTCAGTGACACAGGGGTATCTGGCTCCTGCCTCTCACAAAGATACTGTAGAAGCTCCCCCCAGCTATGTCATGAGTCCCTGAATGCTCTGAAAGTCACATAGACCTTTTGCCTAGGGGTACAACACAATTATTAACTTGCCATTGTTATTCAAAGTATCTTAACTGCCATATCATCCCTTTCCCTTTCCCCCAATCCAGGTTTGTGGGGAAAATGCTCTGCTATTTTCCGAGGATCCCCACTCTGCACTCCATTACAAAGTCATAAAATACAAAACAAACAAACAAACAAACACAACAACATACCTTAGTTGAAAACTGCAAGAAATTAGAATTAGCAGAATCAGATCATCAAAGACTTCAAAGGAATTATCAGAAATGAATGTAAACTAAAAGAAAGGTATGGGAAAAAATAATAAAGAACAACAGAACCAGAAATTATCAAGCATATTAGAAAAGGAACCAAATAAACCTTACAGAAAGAAAATTTGGTAATTAAAATTAGAAGTCTAATGAACAAGTTTAACAGCAGATTAGATACAAGTAGAGAATTAGTGAAGCAGTAGGCAGGTCATAAAACAGAGATATAAAAAATAAAAGAGGTTGGAACAACTGTAATAGAATAACAATTAAAAATAATAAAAAAGAGAGACATGGAGTGAGACAAAGTAAAGTCTAAAATGTGTCTAAATAGAGTTCCAAAATGTGATAGTCAGTTTTATGTGTCAATTGACTAACTTAAGGTACCCATATATTTGGTAAAACATTGTTATAGATATTTCTGTGAAAGTATTTTTTTTATAAGAGTGAGACATTTGAATCACTAGACTTTGAGTAAAGCAAAGTACCCTCCATTATGTGGATAGGCCTCATCAAATCAGCTGAAAACCCTAATAGGAAAAGACTGATTTCTTCAAGCAAGAAGAAATTCTACCAGCAGACTGCCTTTGGACACAGACTGTAGCTCTTCCCTGGGCCTTCAGCCTGCTGAGTCAATTGCTTAAAATAAATCAGTCTCTCTCTCCCCTCCTCTCCCTTTCTCCCTACACACACACACACACACACACACACACACACACACACACCCTGTTGATTCTGTTTCTCTGAAAACCCTGAGTGATAAATGCAAGGAAAGAAAAGAGAGAGAAGCAATATTAAGGAGATAACTTCTGAGAATTTTTCAGAACTGATGATAGACACCAATGTACAAACTTAAGAGTATTAGTGATTACCCAAGAACATGGGATAATAAATATAAAGAAGTCCATAATAGTCAAATGTTCTTGAGGCAAATGTGACTTCATTAGTCTTTGAGTCCCTTCTTTCACTTAGATATTTGGCCTAGTCAGTCCTTGCTATTTTACAGTTCCATTGAATGCTTTTAAAAATAGGTTTAAAAATATTTTTTATTTTGTATTTTAGGGTTTTTTTTTCTTTTTTTCTGGGGACTATAAAACACCTAGACATTTATACTACTGGAATAGAAAACCAGTTCATTTGTTTTTAATTTTCTTTTATTGTATAAAGGGTATTTAAGGTTATAAATTTTCTTTTGAATACAACTTTAGCCATTTCCCATAGGTTTTATTATACATTCTATTCTTTTGTTAATGTCTAAATAAATTGTGATCTCAGGTTTTATTTCCTCTTTGACTCAGAGGATATTTTGAAAAACGTTCTTTAATTTTGAAGAGGTTAAGTGTTTCTGTTTTGTTATGTTTCTATATTCTTCTGTTGATTTCCAGCTTAATTGAATTGTGGGCAGAGAATGTGGCCTGTAAAATCTTTATGTTCTGGAATCTATTAAGATTTTCTTTGAGCCAAGTACATGATCAGTTTTTATGGATATTCCATAAGCAATTGAAAATAATGTGTTTTCTCTGTTTATGGAAACCCTGTGTAAACAGGGATAACATTTATACTTTAAATGAATGTGCTTTTCTCTTTTACATTTCCATATGTGTGTTTTTCTTCTACTCCTCAGAGTAATCTTGCTTTATGTGGGAATTTGGACAGTTACAGCAGAGATAAAAAGAGAAAGTGGTAGTCTGTGTGTAGCTTTTGATCGGCCAAAACAGGATTTTAAGAATCTAAAGTAAAACAACATTCTTAGAAATCAGGCTTTCACCAAAGGAAAAAAAAGATTTTTTAAATTCCTCACACTTCATTAGCATTTCCAAATTCAGGCCTGGGGATTTGCATGCTGAATTTAAAGTAAACCATGAGTAGACCAAATTCAGTCTGTGAAGCCCTTTCTAGGAGATCACTCTTTCTGTCTGGTCTCATTCTTTGTATTGGAAGAGGGAAAAGATCCATGTTCTGACCACCTTGATCCAGGCTAAAATCTAGGATGGGGTGGTTCTGTGGGTGATACTTATCCTGAGGGTGGAGAACATAAAGGGACCTCCTCACCGTCATGTGTTTAAGAGCCAAGCTGTTACAATATAAATATGGTCCCATGGTAAAGTTAGACAAGTTGGAGCCTCTATCTCTTCCAACAATTTTGTGGTATGAGAGGGAATCAGAAGGTTCCATATACCCCTAGGGTGATGGCTGGCTTCTAGAGGGAGGGTTGACCTGACCCCACCACAGAGGTGCAGGTGGACCAAAGCTAGGGCTCTGACACTGGTTTGACTTGGAGGAGTGTGCAAGCAGTGACTCCCAAATTTCAAGGAGGGTTACTAGGGCCCAGAGAAGGATAATGAGGCCACCAGCCACAGCCTTAGGCAGTGGATTCCTCCTAACCAAGTTGACCATCATTACAGAAACCTGGTGACTCAGGACAATACCAGGTCCTGCCCACACAGATCCGAGTCCCAACTGCTGTATAACTGACATCATCTTGGGAGTCATAGGACTTGGAAGGAAAAATCTGAAACTGTGAGTGCATACCCAAAAGAAACTAAAGATCCAAGAGTGACTGAGATATCATTAATTAGCAAACGGAATACTACTCCTTTTAGTGCCCAGTCAGGAAAAGCTTGTGAGGAAGATTAGATTATAAAATATAAAGAAGCTACGGTGTTTTGTTTTTTTTTTAACATATCCAAGTAGTTGTGTGTACAAATGTATGACTTCATTATCAACTTCCCTGTCTCACATTAAATTTGTTGCTTAAGTTTTATTTACCCCTTAACCTACTTTTTGTCAATTTGAGCTGCTAAATTCTAAAAGAAGAATATTATCTCCTCTCCCCATTTAATAGTTTTATCAGATTCTTCTGTTTCTGGGCATTTTTGCCATACATGTTTTGCTGTGTTGAGGTTTGATAACAAAAAATGTTATATTTTCTTTATGGGTTCTATTATTTATCTTTATAAAATGCTCATTTCTATCACATTTAATGTTTTTGACTATTGGATGATAATTAGGCATTCTTGCTTACTTTATGTTTCCTAGGGCTGCCATAATGAAGTACCAAAAACTTGGTGACTTAAAATCACAGAAATTTAATGTCTCACAGTTCTGGAGGCTAGAAGTCCAAAACCATGTGTCAACAGGACCTTGTTTTTCCTGATGGCCCTAGGGGAGAATCTTTCCTTGCTCTTCTAGTTTCTGGTGTTTGTCAGCAATCCTTGGCATTTCTTGACTTGTAGATGCAACATTCTAATCACAAGGTCAGTTTTTCCCTGGCTGTCTTAACATTGTCTTCCTTCTGTGCATATCTGTGTTTGTGTCTAAATTTTACATTTTCACAAGGACACCAATCCTATCAGACTAGGACCCACCCTAATGACTTGATTTTGACTCGATTACCTCTATAAAGAACCTATCTCCAAATAAGATCACATTCAGAGTTACCAAGTAAGGTGTGTTCTGAGGGTTAGGACTTCAAAATAGGTTTTTGAGGGGACAAGGTTTAAAGCCATAACGCTTTGAGGTTGCTTGATTTATTTGGCTCTTTCCTTTATTTTCAACCTTTATCCTTTTGTTCCTGGTACATTTCTTTTAGACAAAATATTTAAGAGTCTTTATTTTTTATAGGGACTTTAACTCACTTATATGAGTTTTAATGCTTTTATTTTACATTGCATCTACTATGGTTCCTCTTTTCCCTTTTCTTAATTTTGCTGGGTTGATCAACTGGTTACTATGCTTCCCATGAGTAAGATGCAACTCTTTGAACACTTTTACTTTTTTTAGTTCTTTTATTCTCTCTTCTACCCCATTTCTATTTTTTTCTTAAAGTAATATAGAATTTTAGTTTATGATTATTTTTACATCTTTATTCCTTCTGTTTTCAAGAATCTTAATCCTTATACAGCAGTTTGCAAACACACTGGCATCATCCATTAGATTTAATTATGAATTATGTTTAACTTATGGCTTACCACTGTATCTTATATATTTTTTCTAACTCTATTTTGAAATCTTTGCTCTGAATTTAATTTTTGTTTAGTTGAAATACTTCTCAAGCAATGTCTTCGGTAAGAGTATATGTCCATGTATTTTCTCTGCCATTGTATATCTGAAAAAAATCAGTCTTTTGCTTTCATGTATAATGATAACACGACTCAGAATTGGAATCCTGATTTATGGTCCTTTTCTTTCTTTTTTTATTTTTTTAATTTATTTTTTAATCATTATTCAAGTACAGTTTCTATTCTTTACTCCCATTCCAGCCAACCCACCCATCCCACCCCTCCTCCCTCCCATTTCCAAACCCCCTAGTTTTTGTCCATATGTCCTTTATA
>CM052543.1:119893018-119920736 GCA_028533065.1 Trachops cirrhosus
TTCTCTTTTGATTTTAATACTGTTTTCTTTAGCCATGCAGAAGCCTTTTATTTTATGGTCCTTTTCTTTCAAATGTCTGTAAACATTGTTTCACTATATCTAAAGTAATGCAGATGAGAAATCTAAACCTGGCCTGATTATCTTTTTATTTAGAAAACCACATTTCTGAAAGCTTATAAGAGTTCTTCTTTATACTTGGGGTTTTGAAATTTCACTAGGATGGAGTCAGATTTGTTTCTCTTCCTGAAGTCTGCCTGCCACTTCATGAGCCTTTTAAAAAAATCATTTATTTATTTATTTATTCATTCATTCATTCATTTATTTATTTATAGAGAAGGGGGAAGGGAGGGAGAAAGAAAGGGAGAGAAACATTGACGTGAGAGAGACACATCAGTCAGTTGACTCTCAGACGTGCCCCAGCTGGGACGGAACCTTTAACTGAGGCATATGCCCTGACCCAGCAACTTTCACCCTGCAGTATGACGCTCAACCAACTGAGCCACACCTGTCAGGGTTCATGAGCCTTTTTAATATGAAAACATTTTTTGGGTTCAGTAAAGTTTTTCTTTGTTTATTGCATATAGGAGACTGTTCTGTGTGGGTGGGAAATGTAGCCCAGCTCCCACTCGCAAAGGCCAGTGTAAAGTGAGGTCTGGCACACAGGACACATGCCCACAGATAGGTTCTCCCATGGGGAATCAGGCCTACGTTGTACCTAGGCCGCTTTGAGACTTGCTTTTTGCTAAAACTCCCTCACCCTGAATTGAGGCAGCAAACGTTTACTGCATATCTTTAAAGTAACTTCCTAAAATCTATGCTAAACCTCCCAAGAACAAGTGTAACCAGTTCAACCACTTTTTGCTTTACATTTGCAAATATCCTTTTTTGATATAACTAGCAACATGCTCTCCTTTGTTTTCTGTAAAAGGTAACCACCTAAAGCGAACCTATGCATAGTAAATGAGGACCATCCTCAATGTAATGTGTCCAGAAAAGGAATAAAAGCCTGTTCAGACAAGGGTCAAGCCTAGCCCTCTCTCACTCAAGAGAGTGGCCATGCCATCCCTTTTTCTCCACAGGACTCCTGTAGTCCATGTGAATTTGTCTGTCTCATCCATAACACCATGGACACTGCAGGCCAGTGTCCACATCAATTGCATAACTGCATCTTCTCTGTCAATCTCTTTTTTTTTTCCTGAAACTTACGATTCCCATTTTAGGACTTTTGGATATGCCTTCCATGGATCAGCCTTTTACTCCTAGCTTTTTCTGTAATCTTGCTTAGGGATGTGAGATAGTGTCTCCATCTATATGTAGATCACTCATTTTCCTTTCAGCATTGTTCTTTTTCTTTTCCACCTTTCTTGAACTGTTTGGTAACTTTTTATTTTGATATAACTTTTGAAGTTGCAAGAATAGTATAAAATAAGCCTTTACCGATTGTTTATATTTTGCTTCATTTTCTGTGAAATTTTTAAGTGAGAAATCATGTTTTCTGTTTATCAAAGTTACTTTATCATATTTGTTGCTATTATGAATGGAAATGTTTTCAGTACATTTTGTAATTGGTCATGTATAAAAGTTGGTAAGGGAATAATTACCTAGTAATCTGACTTTTTAATTAATTTTTCATATTAATCCTAGGTTTTTCAGTTAATCTTTTGTATTTTCTCAACAGCTGATGATATCTACTGAAAAAAATAACAACTTTGTACCTTTCTTTCCTATAATTGAATTTCCTACTTCCTTTTCTTATGTTATTATTTTGACAAGGGCTTTCAGAATAATGTTGAATAACACCCATGATCTTCCTGGTCTTGTTCCAAATCTTAATGGAACAATTTCTTTCCGAAGTAATTGAGGAATGTCACTTGTAGTTCACCATAGAGTGTGGTATTTGCTACTAGTGTTTGAAAAATGTCCCATCTCAAGTTAACAAAGTTCCATGTACTTCCAGTTTAAGAGTTTTGATTAATAATAGATTTTAAATTTTACCAAATCTTTTTGTACCTATCATAATGAGCACATAGTTTTTCTCATGTAATCTATTAATATAGCAAACTACATCAATACATTTTCTAATTTTTAGCCATCTTTCCATTCTGGTAATAATGCTTATTGCTTAAAGCATATTCATGTTTTTAACATACTATTGCATTTAATTTCCTGTAATTAATTAGGATTTTTGTATCCATATCTTAAGTGATATTGATATTTTCTCCCCATATCCTGGTTTTAGTGTTGCAGTTATATAAATTTCACATCTTTTACTATGCCCTTAAATACATTTTAAATAAAATAAGTATTTACAGTGATTAAGTTTGAAGGCTTAATCAACCTATTGGAGGCTAAATCTAGAAAGTTAAATAAAACTAAATGATAATAAACATGTGTTCTTTACTCTTCTTGCTTTATTAGAACAGAATCTTCCAACATGTCAGCTGAATATAAGATATCAGTTGCTCATGGCCTCATAGACACCGAACTAAGGATGAAGTAATGTCATTTCAGAAGTGTCAAAAACTTAGATTTGCAAAGTATTTAAAAATTTATGTAGCTTATAAAGCAAATAGTACTGAAAGTGACATCAAAAACCCCACCAAACCAGTATCACTGCCCCTGCTTCCCCAGCCTCCAAAGGCATCTACTGGATGCCTCTTCTGTTATCTGTGACCATGTTTCCAAATATTAAATGCATACTACTCTCACTTGACTCATCAATTTATATATAATCCATTATTTCCCTGTTATGGTAGCTGAAGATTTTAACTTTCAAGGACTTTCTACTCTTTTCTCCATTCTCTAAAAATAGTTATATCTTTTCTTTTAATCTATAGCCATTTTTATGTTAAATAAATCTTGCATACTGCTGAACTGAGTCGTACAGGCTTATTACATTTCCTTTCTTACAAGAGACTTTGATTTTCTTGTCATTATTCATTGCCTCATGTTTAGTTTTCCCTGAACCTATTGCTGAGTCTTCCAGTACTTCCCAAGAGCCCCTCCATACAGTTTCCCACACAGGCAGTCCTGTTGGGTAAGCTCCCTCCCCATGTGCCTCAGGCAGACCTGCTCCGGTCTTCTCCTGGTGGGCGGCACAGCTCTCAGCCTGGGAATCCCTTTAGTACTTTTCTTCCCTGGTGTCCTGCTTTGCATTTCCAACTAGTCCTTCTTTTTGATAGAACATATCTGCCAGCAGCTTCCTGAGAAAGGCAATTTGAGACTAAAAAGTTTTGAGACTTTGTATGTCTGGAAATATCTTTGTTATGTCCTTATGCTCGATTTGCCAGGACATGACATTTTAACTGGGAATGAATTTTGTAGCATTATTCTTTTTTCTTCTGGCTTCCAATGTTACTCCTGATACATCACCATCATTTTCTTATTCCCAATGTGTTTTGTGTGATTGTTTTTTTTCTCTCTGGAAACCTTTGGGATATTCTTGTCCCTGGTAAGAATAAGTAATATTGTGAATAACTACTATATATATGGAGACTATTCTTCCCACTTCATATGTTATTCAGCCACTTGACCCTCAAAAATCCTCTAAGATTTTGATACTATAATTATTCACATTTTACAGAAATAGAAACCATGATACAAAAAGATTGGGTTATTTTCCTAAGGACACAGACCTATAAGTTAATGCACCAGGAATTTATATCCAGTTGGACTCTATAGTCCATGCTGTTAACCACTATTCTTGATTCTTCAAAAGGGTAAAAGTAACTAAAGGAACTTTCCACTAATGCAAACTTTTTGGCACTAGGTCCAAGTGGTAGGGATTAACACCACCTGGCATTTGGGTTCTTAACCTGTGCAAAAGATCAACACTAATTATGAAGCAGTTTCTCTCTTTACTACAGGGCCTTAAACATTTCCTAACAACCGGCAGGTAGGGAGTTTCCAAAGGCAGAACAGGTATGATTTTCAGCACGTCTCATACCATTTACAGCCAAATAGGAGGTGAGTCATTGTCTGCAAGGCTAAACCAACAGCACTCTAGTCAGTAGCAAGCTAGTCCTCTTTGTGATGTCTTGAGGTGTCTTGTACCCAAATGCTGCTCAGTGTTCATGCCCTTATCTTTCATAGTGACCTTCCTCTTCTAGGAGTGGTCTCCTAGAAGACCACTACAGATGCTAATCATTGGTGCGTGATTGATCTCTGTTCTGTGATATTCTTTGTCTTTTTTATGATGTTTTAACACATTTATGTCTTCCCAGCTAGACTGTGGGCAGAACTGTCTTATGTATCTTCTGATTCTTCATGGTAACAAAGAGATGAAACACACACACACACATACTTATAGATATATATGAAGATGTATATATACAGATATGAGAGTTGAATATATTTATAAATATCTATAAATGTATGTGCACACATGCTGTTCAAAGGCTTTTTACCATAAAAGTCATATATCTTCATGTTAAAAAAATTAATACAGCCCTGGCTGGTGTAGCTCAGTGAGTTGAGCACGGGCCACAAACCAAAGGGTCGCCAGTTCAATTCCCAGTCAGGGCATATGCTTGGGTTTCAGGCCAGGTCCCTAGTGGGGATGTGTGAGAGACAACCACACATTGATGTTTCTCTCCCTCTCTTACTCCCCCCCTTCCCTTCACTCTAAAAATAATAAATAAAATCTTTTTAAAAATTAATACAGTACAGAAGGATGGAAAGTGAAAGTTAAAGTATCTCAATTCTTGTGTCTCCTAACCCACTTCTTTCATCTTCTACCTTCTAATTGTCTATTCCCACTCCACAGAAACAACAGTGATTATTTATGTGGCTCTTTCCAGAAACTTCCAATGTATATAATAGCATTTTCTATTATATAATAATATGTATATATTTATTATATCTTAACATAAATTGGATCATGTAATACATACAGTTCTGAAACTTGGCAATTTCACTTGTTATATTCTTATTTTTTGTAATACACCTCTGTAAGTGCAAATTCTTACCTTTTTAAACAACTGTGTAGTATGAATTAATCCACTTTATTAACCAGTGATCTATTAATGGGCATTTAAGTCCTATCCAGGTTAGGTTTCTTTTTGTTGTTTTTGTTTTGTATTTTAACTAATGTTGCAATGAAAATCCTTGAGAAAACTAATGTTGCAATGAAAATCCTTGAGAAAACATCTTTAATCATTTATGCAACTATATTTATAAATAAATTCATGGAAGTGGAACTTCTGGATCAAAGGGTATATGCATTTAATATTGTGATTAAGTACAGCCACACGTATTTCCATAAAAGTTATGCCAAAGTATGCTACCATAAACAGTGTTTAATAGGATCTGTTTTCCCCATCATATCCAATTCCAAATCATGTAGCTTTTTAATGTTACCTCATCTAACATGGAAAAAATTTGCATCTCCACTATTTCAGATCCTCTAATCATGATTGAAATTGACCATATTTTTAGATATTTGTTGAGTATTGGTCTCTCCTTTGCAATGAACTGATTCTCTGTCCTCTGGCCATTCTCCAGCGGGTTGTTCATTGGTTTATTGGTTTGCTTGACTTTTTCTTTGGTTCGTAAGAGGTTTTTTGTTTGTCATTTTGCTCTTGAGTATATTCATAAGATTAATTCATTAGCTGTTATATGTGTTACCAATAGTTTCCCTGGTTTGTTGTCTATCTTTTAACCAAGTTTTTTGTCTGTTCTAACTTTCTTACTTTGTCTGTGTGTAAATGTGAGGATGTTTATGACTTGAAGCATCTGAAAAGAATAGGGGGTTGTTTAAAGCTCCTAAGCACAAAGGAGTGAAGAGAATGAGGGAGCAGGAAAAGATATAAAGGAACTTTCCAACTCTGTTGCTCATGTGCATTTTTTCCTTCCATAAAAGTCCTAAGCCATACACAGAAGCCAGGAAACAACCATTATCTAAACCTGAAACTCCTGTTGATTATATAGTATTAGTGAAAAAAAAAAGACAATAAAAATAATTTAAGAAATACATTGTTAGATAAAAAGTAGCTTCCCCCCAAAAAAAAGATTATAGGCTATTCAAGATTGGATGACAAATTAATATGCAACTTGTCCAAGCCAACTCTTTCAGCCAGCTTAATTGTCATCAGCCACTATAATTTATTAACAGTGAGGTGAGAAAAGACATGAATCAGCTTAATGTGATATAAGTAGGGCGTTGCTATAGCAACAAGATGCAGTCTGTTTTCTACTATTTATGTATGGTTTATTTTCTCCAGAGCCTCTGAGTTATTGCATGAAACAAATGGAATGAGAAACAGCTTGTTCTGAACACTACCCTCCGCCCTCAGTGTGTATGTGTATATAAAACCACATTCTTTTCATGAGAGAAAACACAAAAACACTTGAATTGTTAAAAAAATTATGTTTATAGCAACAAAGCTAACTACACAATGTCCAATCTGCTGTGATTTTGTAGAATTCAGGGTTGTTTTTTTCCACCTCTGAGACCCAAGATTCCTCACTGAAACCTCTGGGGGGAAACCCGAAACACATGCTGGAAGCAAACCTACGGCCAGCATTGCTTCTCAAAGGAAACGTTCATATTCACCGTCCAGACTTCATGACTGCTAGAACCAACTCTCCACTCCTTAAGGAGCAGGCTTAGCCTGCTCACTGACTTTTTTATTTTAGGCAAGCTCAAAAATGCAAAAGAAAAGTCCAGTCTAGGGAGGAAGCCAGGGCTGAATTTGTCAGTTTGCCTGCTTGTGGAGGACACACGGATGCTTAAGGAAACTTACCAGCCAGTAAGCAGCCCCACCTTTGCCTTAAGTACCTTGCATGGAATAGATGTATTTCATAAAGAATCTCAACAACTTTCCCCATTCCCCACTTTCCCTTGAGGTTGTTAATTTAGAGGTTTTAGATCAAAGATGGACTTGCTCATCTGCAGGCCATAGAAACCTTCAGGGTTTCAGCTGAGCAGAAAAGGAACAGTAAGAGTCCCTCCATCATTTGCTTTCCTCATTTCATCTCCCATTTCCTGTCATAATTGTCCCCACACTCTGTAAAGACAGGAGACATACAACAATGGAGAAATTCAATTCTCAGTATTTTTATTCTGCATTAAATGTGAGTTGATGTTTATTTGGCTATTTTATTTGACTCTTTAAATCACTTTATATGTTTAGCACTTCTTCCCGGTCAGATCCTCATAGTCACCATCTATAGCATGAGTCAGGTCTTGAGCTAAAGAAGTTCAGAAATGACCAGTAGCACTCACCTCTCATAAAAACGGCTCTCAGACCTCAGATTCTAACATGCCTACCTTCAGGATCCCCACACCTCTTCAGACATTCCTCCACAGCTCAGGTCTGAAAAGAAGGGAATGCATGGAAGAATATTATAACTGCTTCCAGGTCCCTTTTGGTGTCTGGGGAAGGACCTTCCCCTCACGCCATCTTCTTCTGGAGGGAGGGTACATGAATCAGGATGTCATACAGCAAGTGAGTTTATGCACTTTTTTGTCACCCAGACTCATGAGTCCAGAGGACCTGTATATCCCCTTATGATGCCCCACCATCTGTATCCACTACGATTTACCAATCAAGGAAGGATCTAATTCAACCCAAACTGGAATCTTCCTTGAGGCAGTTTCCTTCAAGGTTTGCAGCATTTCCAGTTATAGTGAACAATGGGATGTCTTCTTTTATTTATTTTTAAGTGTAATTTAAATATAGTAAAGTACACAAACTTAAGTGTTCAGCTTAAAGAATTTTTCTTATGTGTATACCCACAACCACCTTCTAGACCAATATTTAGAAGCTTCCCTTACCCCAGTTTTCAGTCTATATCTCTACAAAAGAATACACAATTCTGATCTCTATCATCATCTATGAGTTTTGCTTGTTCTTGAACTTTATATAAATGAAATTAGATGATACGAACTTTTTTTGGTATCTGGCTTCTTCTGCTCAACATTATGTCTGTGAGTATCAGTCATGAATGATATTATATGAGCAGTTCATATATTTTTAGCTGTGTAGTACTCTATGAATATTCCACATTACATTTATTCACTTTTCTGGTTGATAAATATCTGAGGGTTTCCAGGTTAGGGCTACTGTGAACAAAGGTCTATGAACATTCTGATACATCTCCATTGACGAGCATGTGTAATTATATAGAGCTGAGTTATATAGAGTCATAAGCTGGTTTAAGAGTAGTAGTAACTTTTGAAGTTCCCAAAGTGGTTGAATCAATTTACACTCCCAACACATCCTTGGCAATCTTGGTATGGTTAGTCTTTTTAATTTTAGCCACTTTGGTGGGTGAGTAGTAATATCTAACTGTGGCTTTTATTTGATGACTAAAGATACTAAGCACTTTTTCAACTGTAAGGCCCTTGGCATTTGGTCACTATGCGGTCTGCACCTGCTCGACAAGTATCCCCATGCCTGAGGGAGTGAAACATTAAATAATAACTAAAAAGCACAATGCAGATGGAGGGAGAGACCACAGAAGAAAGAAAAGCACATTTCCTGCTTTTTAAACAAGAGGCCCTATGTTTTCATTTTACACTGGGCCCCAAAATTGTGTGCCTGGACTCTACCCTTAGCCTGCTGAATTCAAATCCTCAGAGTAAGGTCAGGAATTCTGCATGTTCATTAAGATGTCAACATAATTGCTATGTTCTACAGACTGTTTCCAATCAGCATATAAATATGTTCGATTTTTTCAAGGGTAAACAGACAGGGAAACCAACAAACAAAACCCCCAACACCATCTCTTTCTGAGGCCCTTCACTGTGGGCTTGAGAGTTGTCTCCACACACTGCCCTCACTTCTCTATCCACTGCAAACCAAATTCAGTTGATACCATTGCACAGAGACTGCTCTTGCCAAGGTCAACAAGTGCATTTTAGCTTCAAAATCCAAGGACTATTTTTCAGTTCTTGTAATAGAAACCTTAGTTTAGGGTATTTACTTATTTCATAATATCTCCTTGAACTGCCCTCTTTGCCAATCAGGGTGGACCCCTAAGAACCCAGTGTATACTTTAAGATTTTTCCCTTCTGGCTGTAGATATTGGATGAGTGGTGATCACCTATATCTATTTTAGGGCAATCAATTTTTCTCCCTCTTTTCTTCTGTCTTCCCCTTTCTCTCCCTCTATCTCTACCTTCCTTTCCCCCATCTCTCCCTTTCTCTTCTTCCCTCCCTCTCTCCTTCTTTTCCACTCTCTCTGTATCCCTCTTTCCTTCCCTCTCTCAAGAATTGGGATTCTAGTTTAGTCTGGGAAAATGTTTTAACAACAACGACAACAAAGCTGTACCCTCAAAACCCTAGGGTGACCATCTTTCAGTTCCTGTATAGCCTGATAGTCAAGGAAGGATGCCTGCATAAGGAGATGTGCAGAGAGAAGCTGCAAGCATGCTAAGAGTTTTAAGTTCTTGCCTGCAGTCCTTCCTTGTGACACTCCTGTACCCTGATAAGCTATCTTCTCCTTTTTCTTACACTAAATCAGGTTGGTTTCTGGTAGCTGCAGCCAAAGGATTCTAATTGATACAATCCTTGTTTTTCTCAGCTTCTTGGAAAAGTTGGTTCCTACTGAGTACTCCTTTCTTCTCATCTCCTTTCTTCTTTTTACTGGGATGACTCCACCCTCCTAGGTTTTCTACAGTTCCAGTCAGGTCTTCACTGTCTCCTTTACTGGATCCCCTTCTTCTGTTTCTTCCCTAAATATGTTTCAGTTTCTGTCTCTGCTTCTTTCTCTTTCTCATTTTATCACTTCCACTATCAGTCATTCCATTTATCATCTCTTTGTTGACATATCCAGCCATCAGCAGCCACTTGAGTTCCAAATGATCCACTTATTTCTTTGCCTACTGCTTACACATTTCACAGGTGCCTCAGACTCACAAGTCCAAAACCAGAGTCATTATCAACCCTCTCCCCCAAAGCCTCCTCCTCCTCTTCCTCCTGCACTGTCTATCTCAGGGAATGGTACAACCCAACTGTTCAACAAGAAACTTGTCCACTGTCCCCAACTCCTCCCTCTTCTTCTCTTCTATCTGCCACCCCCCAATCAGCCAACCTCTCAGTCCTGTCTATTCAATTTCCTGAATGTCTCTTCAAATCATCTACTTTATTTCCATTGCCCTAGGCTAGTGTAGATCATAGCCTTTCTCTCCAGCTTAATCACATACTTCCAACGTTGCCCTCATTCTCCCTAACAACTTCAACCCACTCTCTACCTTACAGCTGGGATGATCTCTCTAAAACGAAAAGTGAATGCCCATTCCGTTGCTCCTCATGTCCCATTTTCTGTAGCCTAGACTCTGTAATATGGTTTATAAGACTGCATGACCTACCCTCTGCTTGCTCTCCAGCCTCAGCTTTCAACATTCTCAGCCTCCAATCACAGGAAATTACTTTCAGTTCCTCCAAAGTATATGCTTTTTTGTATTTCATGCCTGTGTACAGGCTTTCCCCACTGCCCCATCACTCTAATTCTTCTGACCTCGCTATTCCCTTCTTAACTTGGTTAATTCTAACTCCTCATTCAGGTCTCAGCTTTAAAATCTCTTCTGTGGAAGTCTTCCTAGACCCTCACCCCCTGTTTGTCCCTATCATGCTATCATGGTGCGTTATAATTGCCGGTTTACTTATCTGCCTCTTCCATTCGATCATAGTCTTCATGAAGTCAGGGTTGTGGGCCAGGTCCTCAGTTGGGGGTGGGTGTGTGAGAGGACACTAATCGATGTTTTTCTCCATCTCTTTCTCCCTCCCTTATTCTCTCTCTAAAAATAAAATAAAAGCAAAACAAAATAAACAAAAAACAAATTTCATTTGAATCTATAATATTCTGGTTTCTTTATGGGGGAAAAACTAGTCATATTATTTTTCAGTCATTCCTTCTATTTTCCTCATGTTCCCCATCTGGTTATCAAGTTTACAAATCATTTTGTTGTTGCTGGTTATATTTTACCTCTACTGAGTATTATGGCTCATTCATAAGTTGTTCAAAAATAATACAAAGATATAGGTAAGTCCTGGAAAAGTATCCCAGAGCTAGCTAATTCACTGTCCTTTCCCAAGGTGAATATTCTTGCTACTTTCTCTTATCATGGACTTACTTCAAAACTGTAGATTTTGGAGTTCATTTTTTTTTCTCGGGGCTTGTGCCCCTCTGGCCTTTACCACATTTGTCTATGTCCTTTCTTGTTATATGACCTGTGTTAGCTTCCTTGTTTTAGCTCTTTCTAAAGGCTTTCTCCTTTAATATTGACATTGTAACATGGATGATCCTATTCTTGTCACCCTAGCCATATTCAGATGGAAGAAATGGTATAGTTTCATTTTATGGCCAAATATATATAAATATATATATATATATATCAATGCCCCAAAGTTTAAGTGTTATCATTCTGGTCTCAGTTATGAAAACAGAAGGCAAACTAGGTAGTTCAACAAAGAGAATTTATTACAGGGGATTGGTGGCAGGCATTTGTGTACTGGAACTGCTCGTACCAGGTTGTGAAGTTCAGTGGTGCCATGTTGGTAGTTGAAAATTATCCATGGTAAATGATTTATATTATGAAAATCACACATTACAAATCAGGGTTCCCTTTGTTATTGCTTTCCTGGAGAGCTGGTTGCTAAATATTTACCAGCACACCACTCTTTATAGGTACTGGAGAACTGGAAAAAAAGGGGGGACACTGAGGTAACATAGAGTAGTAAATTAGAGAAATCGGCGATCAGTCCAGGACTGGGAGACAAAGGGAAAAGGTGGGGTTTTGAAAACCTAGAAGATCACGGGAGGGGCTTAGATTGCATAGGAGAGGGCTTGCCCCCCTGGTGCTGATACACTTGAGGGGGAATGATGATACTGCAGAGGGGTGCTGGAGGCCAGACTTACTGCTGTCTCTGGGGTGAAAATAAAAAAGTGTCCTGAAGAATGTGTCCTTCCTCCTTCTGCCTTGAGTTTCCCTCTAGCGCCCCTGTTGGCTGAGCTTAACAAGGAGAAGCAGCGAAGGAGAAAGGTGATTTGCAGAGGCCCAGAGACAGCATTTCAGAGCCACATACAGAAGGTGGGTTTGGGGTGAGAGTCAGTAGCTTAATAACTAGTACACTAAGCGACTTTCCCAAGTTCACCTAGTATGCGTGGTCTGACTCATTCCCTGTGATGTCTCAGTACCTAGAGAAGTCACTGGTGTATACTATGCATTTAGTGAACATCTGTGAAGGAAGAAAAAAAGGCAGGCTAGACTAGCCTAGTTCTACAGAGCACATTTAAAGGCAAAAAGAGTTTAAAATATCATTGGTTGCCTGCCCTGGGATGTAAGCACAATCACAGCACCAAGTATGTCTTTATACTTGACCCAGTTGTCTCCCAGTGTCGCTTAAGGAGGTCTGGTAATTTAGAGAAATGTAGATCTGGATTCAAATCACAGCCCCACTATTTCTACTGTAGGGCCTTGGGCAAATTACTCAACATCTCTAAGCCTTGGTTTTATCATATGTAAAATAAGGATAATAATGGTGTGTGAGGCTTAAATAAGGTAATTGTACATGGCACATGTTCAGCTGAAGCTCACTGTTACTATTACTCTCTTCCCACACCCCAGAAGGGTAGGCAGATAAGTGGCAGGCTATGAGGCCCCAGCGACCCCCCCATTGTTCTGGGCTTCCCTCTCATGCTCCCAGTGCTGGCCAAGGCCTGAGCTGGAGGAATGGGGATCTGCCCAGGGATGCTACAGTCAGGCCTAGAGTTGTAAGATGGAGGTCAGACTGGCCAGGCCCAGTCTCTGCAGCCCAGGAGTTTCATGCATCGCACTTGGGATCTCTGTGTGATTCCTAATAACACTCGATTTCAAAGCAACAAACGTGGGTGTGGCAGTTCCTTACATTCAAAACGAAACAAAAGAAAACAAAGACATACCCTGTGCCCAAGCCTGGAATGGCCTGCGGACTTTTTCCCAGGCAAAATGTGCAGCGGGAGGGGAGGGAGCACATTTGTGGCTGCTGCTTGGATTCAAAGCCTACCTGCGAGCGCAACCTTCTGGGGTGCTCAGGACTGCGATCCTAAGCCCCACAGCCAATGGGGCGTCAGGGGTTGGGCAGGAGGGGTTCACCCTGTCCAGGCTTGGTCTAAACCGCTTGCGCACAAGGTTCCAGAACGCAGGATGGCTGGCGAACTGCTGGACAGAACGCGCCCCGCCCCAGGAGGCACCCGCTCCCCCTGCCGGAATCCTGGGAATGTCGCTGGTTTGGGAAGCATCTGGACCGCCTCTGGGCAAAGGGAGGAGTCAAACCTGGAATTTCTCTGGTGCTTTTGTACAAAATCCCCTAAGCATTTCAGCCCGGGGAGGTTGAAACCCACGGCACCTTCTTACTTCTTATCCGGGCAGACCGTGTGCCAGCAAAGGTTCCCAATCCCCGCTGTGAGAAAATCCAAATGTCTTTCCTAGCTCGAAAGGTCCCTTCTTTGTGTCTGAGCAAGGAAGCCCTTCCCCTCCTGTAAACTTGCGGGGCCACCCCGGCAGGCATTTCCAGCTGGATTGTCGCCATCTTGTGGCAGGATTGAGTGGCCACACTGGTTCATCGGCCACACCAGCCTGTCGACAACTTTCTTGGGTCCCAAAGTACCTTTTCTTCTTTTCCCGACCAGCTAGCGATGGAAAATTTAAAATCATGTTCCCTGGGCATAGAAGTTGAACTATGATGCCACTGAACCCTCCTCTCCTGATTGCAAGTGCGTGCCTTCCTAAGCAACCAAGTGTTAGCTGGAGAGTCCAGGACAGGTTGGGTTGCCTCACTGAGGGGCTCTGCCTCCAGAGACGCCATAACCAACCCGAATGACGTGCCAATTCCCCCACGAGTTTCCCATGATACAAACTAATGATTAAGAAGACAGAGACGCACTTTGTCTTGTTCCTACTGGTTAGTAATGTTATTATGCTTGATGAGTATTATTAAAGGACCCCTGTTATTAAAGACTCCTTATTATTATTATTATTATTATTATTATTATTATTATTTAGCATTTATAATATATTCTGTGTTTTCAAAGCATTCAAAGACTATTATCTCCTTGGGTTTTCCAAACACTCCAGAGAGGCAGGCAGGTGACAACTTTGTTTTATAAAATAGGGAAACTGAGGCACTGTAATTAGTGCAAAGTTCATGGATTGATGAGTCAACAGTACTCATTTCTTCCCGGATGATTACTATCTTACTCCCAAGTGTCATTGATGCCAGTAGATGGTAAATAGACACCCTAACTTGGGAAACTAGTTTCTATCACCTGCTTTTATGACCCATTGTAATTATATTAAAAACCCAGTCCCAGAAGTTTTAAAACTTGAGTCATGTATGTGCTCATGGCTGATGTTAATTTTATTTTATTTTTACATGTCAAACACAATTCATTAAAAAAAACAGGGATGTTACAATCAGTAAACCAGTTGTGTCTGGATTTGGAGAATAAATTGGTTTTCAAGACAAATATTCCATTCGTTAGTCACAACAATCATAAAAATGACCAATAAAAGCAACCATCTTATTTCAATGTCTGTTTTCCTTTCAGAGACAAGAAAAGCTATTTTCTGTTTTCAGTCCTGTGAGTACGCACACTTATATTACCACAGTACCTTAAGTTCTTTCAATAACTTAGTTTTCTCTCCAAAAGCAACAACAAAATAAGTTACTTTGCTTTCCTCATAGAATACAGTAACATCGTGTACTCCCTCCTCCCTCTCCCCCCCTCCCCCCCAGAAAAACATCCTGTCTTTCTGGAAGTCTCCCGCGGAAAGCCTTGGGCTTGAATTTGGAGCTGGGACAGGGTCAAGGCCAAGGAGGATTTGAGAGATTTGTCCCACCATCACGTGCTGAGTTAGCCTACACCCCAGCAAACCAATGAAGTTGAGGAAGTCAAACACAACCCATTAAAAATGGAGCTTTTCCATACAATCTTTAATGTTCTCCTTTCTACCCGGTTCTCACCTAAAATACTAAATTTTTAAATGTACATTTTTTTTAAGTTAAGGAAATTGTTTGATGGTTTGGGAGTATTAGGTTAGCCATCTCAACCTTCCCTCATATTCATTCACTAAGAAGGAATGTATTTGTAAGTTGTGTTAATCAATAGCTATTCCTTAATGGGCCTACAATAAGCAAGGCACATTAAATTTGTTATTCCTATGCAGCAATCCATTGAAGTAGATTCTTATTATCCCCACTTTACAGGTGAGGAAACTGAAGTCCAAAAGAATTCAAATAACTGGCTGTTAGTCACACAGTGAGGGGAAGAGCTGGGCTAGGTACATAAGCCTGAAGCCTCTGTGCACACAGAAATATGAAGCCACCTTCATTCTCGAGTGCTTCAGGTAGGAAAAAATACTCAGGAGTATGATAGGTAAATAGGAAATGAGTTTAAAAAGTAATACAAAGAGACAAAGCATTCCCAGTCAGTAGGGAAAGGGCCCTAGGTGCACACCCAATGTTCATTGTGTCTATAGAGTGGACTGTGATAGGGCTAGCTCTATTCAGTTTGCCAGCCAGCCTCACCTTTTTGCTTTCTGTCTTAAATCAACCAGCTGGACAAGTGGGACGGGCTGCTGAGTCATTGATGAAGAACATGACTCCCAAACTCTTTCAGACTCCTTTAACTTCCAGTCAATGGGAGAGGGGGTTCTCCAAGGTGATCCCGGGCTTCACAGGGTACAAAAAATCCAAAGCCCTATGCAGTCCCAGTTGGGTGTAAATACATAGGTGTTTACTAGTGTGGTAAATGGGAATTTTCTAGGGGATACAGTGTACACTGAATAAGAAAAGGGTGATATAACAATGGGAGCAGCGATTTCCTTCAATTGTTAGATTTAAAAAATTGGTAGGAAATTGATAGGCAATACAGAATGGTGTTTGAGAGTACTTCTCGATTGAAATCTCAGCTTCATCACTTATTAGAGGTGTCACCATGGGCCAGTAATTGGGCCCTTTTGTTCCTCAGTTTCTTCATCTGTAAAACAGAAGTGATTGTAGTATCTACCTTATAAGGTTGATGTGAAGATTGTATGAGTTAATGTATGTGCTTAGAGCTGTGTCCGGTCCATGGTAAACACCATGCAGAGTCCACTCTATAGACACAGTGAATGTTGGGTTTGCACCTACGGCCCTTTCCCTACTGACTGGGAATGTTTTGTTGCTTTGTATGATTTTTTAAACTCATTTCCTATTTACCTATCATACTCCTGAGTATTTTTTTTCCTACCTGAAGCACTCAAGAGCGAAGGCAGCTTCATATTTCTATGTCTAAGAAAAGAATAGTAAAAATGAAAATATGCATAATCTACAAATATATGTAATTAAACTATATAAATTAAAATATATTTTATCATTAAAAAGAGGACCCTGGGGCTTATGGGGGTATCGCAGCACCCAGATATAAAGTGGGTGCCAAGAAGGGCTGTTCCTCAGGGAAAACTGTAAGGCATGCCAGTGGACAATGGCAAGTCTATGTCCCTTTTCTGGGCAGTGTTTTGGGCGTGTTCAACCTTGCCTTCTCTTCAGACTGTCTGAGAGCAGGATCTATGGGAGGAGTGAGGCATGAGGTAAAGAAAGAGAATAACTCACTGGAGTGGCCACAGTGCTCACAGTTGCTTCACCTCCTTTCCTTTTCCCCTGAAGCCAAGGTCAGAGGGATAACAACAGAGCTGAGGTGGAGGGAAAGGCTCAGCTTGGGGTACCAGCACGCTCAGAAGCCCTGGGCTGGGGTCAGGGTACTTACCTGAATCATTGCTCCTCAAAGGGGAACACGGGCAGCATCTAGGAGCTTGTAGAAATGTGGAATCTCAGGTCCCACCCCAGATCTACTGAATTAGAATGTGTGCTTTAACAAGATTTCCCCATAGATTTAGATGCCGTGAAGGTTAGAGAAGCACTGTGCTGGAGCCTATGAAGCCTACTGTAGCCTCTTGGTTTGAAGGGATGCTAGGATTGGGACTTCTATTTTATTTTTATTGTATTTTTTATTTTTTAAGATTTTATTTATTTTTAGAGTGGAAGGGAGGGAAAAAGAGAGGGAGAAAAGCATCAGTGTGTGGTTGCTTCTCATGTGCCCCCCAACTGGGGATCTGGCCTGCAACCCAGGCATGTGCCCTGACTGGGAATCAAACCGGTGACCCTTTGGTTCACAGGCTGGCGCTCAATCCTCTGAGCTGTACCAGCCAGGACAGGGACTTCTATTTTAATTGTGCATCTTCTGTTCATTTTCTCTTCCCTTGAATCCACACTGTATGTTTTATAAAGGGAAAAGACAATGGCAAACTATGGCAAGAGTGGCCCCTTTAACTGATCAGAACTCTCAAGAGGCACGGAGTGGGAGATGGCCCAGATGACAATTGAAAATTCACTTTCATGGCAAGCAGAGTGGTGAAAATGATAATCTGACAATCAAGCAGTATATATGGAGTACTGACTGTGTGTCAGGTGCCAGCTGTGCGCAAGCACTGTGGTTGACAAGAAGACAAAACATAGTGCCACAGACAGCACTGGGCTGGGAATGTTCAGGAGATCTGGGCTCTGGTCCAAACCTCACTTTTAAGTAGCTAGGTATTTCCCCTCACCCCTCAGCATCTTCATTCTCCATCAGAAAAACATGTGGGTCAGATTAGAGGACCCTAAAATTCCCATCCAACTCCAAAAATATGTGATTCTAATAGTCCTAACCTCAAAACCTTAGTCTGATTGGGTAGACAAAATGATTTTAAATGATTACACTTGAAACGGAGGGCAACCTAGGACAGGATGTGATTAAAGGCTGAGTTGTGCAGAACTGGCAGCCGAGGGATCAAGGACTCCTGGAAGCTGTGTGCAAAAGGCAGTATCTGGAACCTCCCTAAATTCCTCCCAGAGCCAATAGGAAGGGGTGGGATGGGCTGAACTTTTACATGTGGCCACTAGGTGGCGCTGTCATGATGTGAAATCCAAGGCTGGCAGGGACACTCCCAGGGAAAACTGCCCCTCTGGGTAAAGAGATAACACTGGCTTCAAGATCTAGAAACACAGGTTTCTAAGAGTGCTGAGGAACTCAGAGGACAAGGTTATCTTGAGTCTAAGTAGGAATCAGTGCATACAATCCACCCTGCCCAGCCTGGCTCAGAAGATATGAAATAAGTGACGATCAAGAATGCCAGGGGAGAGTCCATAAAGTAGCCCACCTTCCTACACACACACACACACACACACACACACACACACACACACACACTTTTTGTTCACTGAGGTGTGGGGACCCATCTTCTTACACTGAGTCTATCCCACATTCTGACCACCTAACTCAGCTTCTCACTTGCCCTACAAATAGCAAGGAATTTAAGTCTACCTCAGAAGTCCTCCCTCTACATAACCACCTCCAGAACAGTTGGCCCTAGTAGTAGGTAGACACAAGAGGCTTCAGCACAAGCCTGAGACTCCAGCCTGGTCACTCTGTCCTGGGGTGAATGGTGTCCACTCCATAGCCACCAGCACTCTCCAACATTCTCTCCATGTCATTCCCCTCCAAAGGGGGATGTGTGTAAGGGAAACAGCATTTACTAAGGCTGTGCTATGGTCCAAGCTCTGAGCTAGGTGCTTTACATATATTGTGCATGAGTCCATGCCCACTTCACTGGTTCCCTCCACCCACTCCTGCTCTCCTCCTGAAAAACAACCTAAACAAACTGAAAACCTGTGGACTCTTATAGGGAAATAACCAGCAATTACCCCAAGGTATGGGTGAAAGTGCTCAGAACTTGCAGCCCCCACACCTTGGTCACTTTCAGTTCTGTTTCTTGACAACCATGTGACAATACGAACATCATTGAACCTTTCTGAGCCCCAATTTTCACATCTGTAAAATAAAATAGAAGTTATATAGAAACCATTTTTTAATTTTTAAGTTTCTTGTTCTTATAACTTTTTATTGAGATCATTTACATACACTAAAATAAGCATATCATCATTGTATATAGCCCACTGATTTTTCAGGCTAAACATCACAGCCCCTAGACCAAGAACAGCACAGCCAGTATCCCAGAGCCCCTCACGCCCTCTCCCAGTCACTAACCTCCCCTCTCTCCCACCAGAGTACACACTAGCTTTACTTGTAGAAGCACAAATTAGTCTTGCCTATTTTTATACTTAATATATGTAGAATCATGCAATATGTACTCTGTCATCTCTGACTTCTTTCATTAAACACCATGCTTTTACATGTAGCAATAGTTCTTTCTACTTGCTATACAGTATTTCATCGTGTGAATATACAAACATCTATTCTCTTTACAGTTTATGGGTATTTGGGTCATTGTCTGTTGGGGGACTATTATACATGGAACTTCTCTGACCATTCTGGTATATATCTCTTTAAAATATTTTTAATGAGGTATAATACATATAACATAAAAATTTACTGTATTAACCATTTTAAGTATACAATTCCCAGGTATTAAATACATTCATAATGCTATGGAACCATCAGTACAATCCATCTGCATAACTCTTTTCACCTTGTACAACTGAAACTCTATACTCATTCAACAATAACTCCCCGTTCCTTCCTCCCCCCCAGTCTCTGGCAACCACCATTCTTCTTTCTGTCGCTATGATTTTGATTACCATAAGTGCCTCATATAAGTGGTCTAGTGTATTTCTTTTGATGAACATTTATACTCATTTCGGTTAGGCACAAGACTCTAATTACTAATATTTTCCTTTTTTGTGCCACTTTCAAGTAAATTTGGGTTTGCACATGTTAAAGCATCTATATTTTTCTGACAAGCACAACCCCTTCCCAGTAGGCTGGCTGTGAAGGAATCTGGGAACATTGGTGCTGGCAGAATTTTGCTGGCTCTTAAATGTGCTTCCTTTAATAGGTGTGTGGCTGCATTTCAGTCCCGCACAGCTATCACAACCTATTTTGTGTGTTTTTGTTCTGTCTCCAAAATTAGGTTGTCAGATCATTGAACAAAAGGGATCAAATTTTTTCCTTGTCTTATATGTTCTGCAGAGCTGACCACAGGTTGGGAACAAGGTGAATGAATGTTCAATTGATTACTTTCATATTAAATCCATTGGATTGGACCACACTAGAGTAGACTAGACTAGACTAGACTAGCCAATGCAGGAAAAATTGTCACCATAGGAACTCCAGGTCATTCTGGAGTGGGAAAGGGCAGTTAAAAATGGTAAATGTCTCTTTTCTGGAAGGCTCAGCAAATGTGTTTCATTGGCTCTGATTTGGTCACATGCCCAGCCCTGGGGGGGGGGGAAACAAAGTCAATCCAGCTAGATACTGCAATGCACATTCACCTGATTTTTGAAACTGTGTGCCTATATGCTTTTTATTAACTTTTAAAATCATGAAATACAGAAAAACACATAAAATACATAAATGCAATTTAGTAAATAATTAGACAGTGAACAGCTATGTAATCACTAAGCAGATGAAGAGAGAAAACACAGCTAGCTAGCTACCCAAACCTTCCATCATGTGTCTCTTCCCGATCAAAACTCCCTCACTCCTTCCCTCCCTCCAGAGATACCGTAATTATTATTCTGACTTTTATAGTAATCATTTCCTTGCGCTAATCATTACAGTGCTGCCAAATAAGCATCCCTAAAAAATAGTTTAATTTTGCCTGCTTAGAACTTATGTAAATATCATGTGTAGACTTCTGTGTCTTGTTTGTTTCACTCAACATTGTTTTATGGTTGACACCATGCTGTTTCATGCAGTTGCAGTTTATTCATCTTCATTCCTGTATAGTATTTCAATGTATTAATATGCCACAGTTTATTTATTCATTCTATTGTTGTTGGATATGTTGGGTTGATTCTAGTTTGGGCTGATTATAAATAATGGTGCTAGTATGGCCATTCCTATACACGTTTCCTAATTTGTGTATAGATTTCTCTATGGTATACATTTAGAAATGAAATTACTGGTTTATAGTATGTGCCTATCTTCAACTTCACAAGATTCTAGCAAATTGTTTTAAAAGTTGTACCAAGTCACACTACCATAACTAGAGTACAAAAGTTCCCATTACTTAACATCTTTGCAAATACTTTATTGTTAGACTTCTTAATTTTTAGCAAATAATGCCTCTATGGTGGCTTTTCATTGTGTTTTTAATTTTAATCTCCTTGTTTATTAATGCAGTGAGTGCTTTTTAATATATTTTTGACCATTTGTACTTCCACTTTTAAGAGATGCCAAAGTACTTTCCCCTTTTCATTGTCCATTTCTATTTCTTTTTAAAATATGTTCCTTGCGTATTCTGGACCCAAGTTCTTTGTCAGTTAAATGTGTTGGAAATATCTTCTCCTATTTGATAGCCTATTGTTTCACTTTCTTTATAGTGTTTTTTGGTAAACAGAAAGTTTCTAATTTCAATGTAGGAAAATGATTTGCTCTTTTCTTATATATATGGTTGCTGCTACTGATCTTAAGTAGCCAGATATTTCTTCAGCAAAATGGGTTTAACCACTAAAAAGATTAATTTTTTATTTTTTATTTTTCCCCATTACCATTTAGTCCCCTTATATCCCCTCTTCCCAGAAATAACCACATTGTTGGTTATTTCTCATACCCATGAGTCCCTTTTCCTTTTTGTTCAATCTTCTCCCACCAACCCCTCCCACTAGTTTCATCTGTTCTCCACCTATGAGTCTGTTTCTGTTTTGCTTGTTAGTTCAGTTTGTTCATTGGGTTCCACATATGAGTGAAATCATATGGTATTTGTCTTTCTCTGACAGGCTTATTTCACTTAACATAATGTTCTTCAGGTCCATCCATACTGTTACAAAGGGTAAAATTTTCTTCTTTTTTATGGTTAGCTGAGTAGAATTCCACTGGGTAAATGTTCCATAGTTGTCTTATCCACTCACCTATTGATAGACCATTGGACTACTTTCATATTTTGGCGATTGTAAATAACACTGCAATGAACATAGGGGTGCTTATGTTCTTTCAAATTAGTGTTTTGAGTTCCTTTGGGTATATTCCCAGAAGTGGGATCACTGGGTCAAAAATCAGATCCATTTTTAATTTTTTGAGGTATCTCCATACTACTTTCCACAGTGGCTGCACCAGTCTGCATTCCCACCAAGAGTGCAAAAGTGTCCCCCTTTCTCTACGTTCTTGCCAGCACTTGTCATTTTTTGATTTATTAATAGCCATTTGGCCAGGTGTGAGATACTATCTCATTGTGGTCTTAATTTGCATTCCCCTGATGATTAGTGATGTTGACAATCTTTTCATATGTCTATTGGCCATCTGTATGACCTCTTTGGAGAAGTCTCTATTTAGGTCCTTTGCCCATTTTTTAATTGGGTTGTTTGTCTTTTTGGTGTTGAGTTTTGTAAGTACTTTATAAATTTTGGATCTTGACCCCTTATCAGATGTATCAGTGAACATGTTCTCGCATTCTGTGAGTTGTCTTTTATTTTGTTGATGGTTTCCTTTGCTGTGCAAAACCTTTTGGTTTGATGAAGTCCCCTTTGTTTATTTTTTCTTTTGTGTCCCTTGCCTGAGGAGATACATCCAATAAAAAATTTCCACAAGCAATGTCTGAGATTTTGCAGCCTATGTTTTCTTCTAGGATTTTTATGGTTTGGGGTCTAACATTTAAGTGTTTGATCCATTTTGAATTTATTCTTGTGTGTGGTATAAGAAGGTGGTCTAGTTTCATTTTCTGCATGTGTCTGTCCAAATTTTCCCAATGCCATTTATTGAATAAACTATCTTTAGCCTATTGTGTGTGTGCTTGCTTCCTCTGTTGAATACTAATTGACTATAAAGGTATGGGTTTATTTCTGAACTCTCTATTCTGTTTCATTGATCTATGTGTCTGTTTTTATGACAGTATCAGGCTGTTTTGATTACTATTGCCTTGTAGTATAGTTTGATATTAGGTAACATGATTTCTCAAATTTGTTCTTCTTTCACATGATTGCTGTTGCTATGTGGGGCCTTTTGTGATTCCATATAAATTTTTGAAATATTTGTTCTAGTTTGTGAAGTACATCCTTGGAATCTTGATAGGAATTGCATTGAATCTATATATTGCTTTGGGTAGTATGGACATTTTAATGATGTGATTTTTTATCACAAATGGGTGCTGGATTTTATCAAAAGTTTTTTCTGCAGTGATGATACAATCATGTGGTTTTTATCCTTCCTTTTGTTTATGGAGTGAATCACATTTATTGATTTGCAAATGTACCATCCTTGCATTCCTGGAATAAATCCCATTTGATCATGGTGTATGATCTTTTTGATGCATTGCTGTATTCACTTTACTAATATTTTGTTGAGGATTTTAGCATCTATGTTCATCATTGATATTGGCCTATAATTTTCTTTCTTTGTAGTGTCTTCATCTGGTTTTGGAATTAGGATAATGCTGACCTTGTAAAATGAGTTTTAGTTACTTCATTTCTCTTGAATTTTATGAAATAGTTGGAGAAGAAGAGGTGTTAGTTCCTCTTGGAATGTTTGGTAAAATTCACCTGTGAAGTCATCCAGTCCAGGGCTTTTGTTTGTTGGGAATTTTTTGGTTACTGCTTCAATTTCATTAGGTGTAATCTGTCTATTCAGATTCTCTGATTCTGCCTGATTTAATTTTGGAAGATTGTATGTTTCTAGGAATTTATCTATTTTGTCCAAGTTGTCCAGTTTGTTGGCATATAATTGTTCATAATATTTTCTTACAATCCTTTGTATTTCTTTGGTGTCAATTGTTATTTTTCCTCTTTCATTTCTGATTTTATTTATTTGGGTCCTTTCTCTTTTTTTCTTGATGAGTCTGGTTAAAGGTTTGGCAATCTTGTTTATCTTTTCAAAGAACCAGCTCTTGGATTCATTGATCTTTTGTATCATTTTTTAGACTCTATTTCATTTATTTCTGCTCTGATCTTAATTATTTCCTTCCTTCTACTCACTTTGGTCTTTGTTTGTTGTTCCTTTTCGAGTTCCTTCAAGTATGAAGTTCAGTTGTTTATTTGAGCTTTTTCTTGTTTTTTTTGAGGTAGACCTATGATGCTCTGAATTTCCCTCTTAAGATTGTTTTCCTAGTGTCCCACAGATTTTGGATTGTTTTGTCCTCATTTTCATTTGCTTCAAGATATCTTTTGATTTCTTCCTTCATCTCATTGTTGACCAATTCATTGTTTAATAACATGTTATTTAACTTCCATGTCTTTGTGTGTTTTTCAGTGTTCTTCTTGTGACTGATTTCTAGTTTCATAGTATTGTGGCCAGAGAAGATGCTTGATATGATCTCAATCTTCTTAAATTTATTAAAACTTGTTTTGTGTCCTACCATGTGTTCTACCCTAGAAAATGTTCCATGTGCACTGGAAAAGTATGTATAATCTGCTGCTTTGGGGTATAATGCTCTGAAAATATCAATTAAATCCATTTGATCTAGTGTGTTGTTTAAGGCCACTGTCTCCTTTTTGACTTTCTGCCTGGAAGATCTATCCATTGAAGTCAATGGGGTGTTAAAATCCCCAACTATGACTGTATTTCTATTGATCTCTCCTTTTATGCCCATCAAGATTTGTTTTACATATTTAGGTTATCCTATGTTGGGTGTGTAAACATTTACTAGGATTATATCCTCTTGTCGGATTGTTCCCTTTATTATTATGTAGTGTCCTTTGTTTCTTACTATAGCCTTGGTTTGAAAGTCTATTTTGTCAGATATAAGTACTGCTTCCCTGGCTTTTTTTTCTTTCCCATTTGCATGAAATATCTTTATTCCAACCCTTTACTTTTAGCCTGTGTGTATCTTTTGATCTGAGATGGGTCTCCTGGAGGCAATATATATATATTGATATTATTTTCTTATCCATTCAGCTACCCACTGTCTTTCAGTTGGAGCATTTAAGCCATTTACATTTAAGGTGATTATTGATAGATATGTATGTAGTGCCATTTCATTGTTAGACTGTTTTCCTCTGTTTTTTTTTTTTTTCCTTTCTCTTTTCCTTCTTCTTCAAGCAAGCCCTTTAACATTTGTTGCAGTACCAGTTTGGTGTTAACAAACTCCTTTAGCTTTTTCTTATCTGGGAAGCTCCTTATTTCTCCTTCAATTTTAAGTGATATCCTTGCTGGGTAAAGTAGCCTTGGTTGTAGGTCCTTGCTTTTCATCACCTTGAATATTTCATGCCACTCCACTCTGGCCTGAAATGTTTCTGATGAGTAATCAGATGACAGTCTAATGAATGTGCCCTTGTAGGTAACTATCTGCTTTTCTCTTGCTGCTTTTAGGATTCTCTTCTTATCTTGAAGCCTTGTCATTTTGATTATGATATGTCTCGGTGTAGGCCTCTTTGGGTCCAGTTTGTTTGGGACTCTGAGCTTCCTGGACCTGTGCAACTTTTTCCTTCACCAGATTAGGGAAGTTTTCAGTCATTATTTCTTCAAAGAGGTTCTTGATCCCTTGCGCACTCTCTTCTCCCTCTGGTATTCCCATGATGTAGATGTCATTATGTTTCATGTTGTCCAAGATGTTTCTTAAGCTATCCTCATTCTTAAATTCTTTTTTCTTTTTGCTGTGCTGCCTGATTGTTTTTCCTACATTGTCTTCCAAAACACTGATCTGATCCCCTGCTTCATCTAACCTACCATTTATTCCTTCCAGTGTATTATTTTTCTCAAATATTATATTCTTTATATCTGACTGATCCTTTTTTATGATTTCTATGTCTTTTTTGATGCCATTGAGTATCCTTATAATCATTACTCTAAACTCTCTATCTGATAAATTGCTTACCTCCATTTCATCTCGTTTTTCAGGAAAATTCTCCTGTTCTTTCATTTGGGATCTATTGATTTGTCTTCCAATTTTGGCTGCTTCTTTGTATTTTCTGCCTTAGATGTTAAAAAAAATTTGAAACACAAAGTATAACTGAGAAAATGTAATCAAATGAAATGCTAAGTTAAGGTAGAAAAAAAGTGTAAGATAAAAATAGGAGGACTTCCGGCCAAGATGGAGGCATAGGTAGATACACTTTGCCTCTTCCCACAACTAAAAGAAGGACAACAACAAATTTAAAGACAAACAATAACCAGAACTGCCAGAAAATTAAGCTGTATGGAAATCCAACAATGAAGGAGTTAAAAAAGAAACATTCATTCAGACTGGTAAGAGCAGCAGAGTTGGGCAGCTGGGGCAGAAAGGATACATGGCAAGGCAGCGGCTAAAGGACAGGGCAGGCAAGGTGGCAGCTGGCGGAGTTGGTCTCACATTTGCATGCAGATAACTGAGAAGAACAACTGGGGAGTGAGACAGACCATGCAATCCAGGATTTTTGCATGAGGAAATAAAGCCTCAAAACCTCTGGCTGTTAAAACCTGTGGGTGTTGCAGTGGCCAGAGAAACTCCAGGCCTCACACCAGAGTTTGTTGGAGAGACCCACAGAGTCCTAGAACATACACAGAACCACCCATCCAGGAATCAGCACCAGAAGGGCCCAGTTTGCTTGTGGGTAGTGGGAGAAGTGACTGAAAGTTGGCTGAGAGCCAAGCAAACAGCATTGTTCCCTCTAGGACCCCTCCCCCACATAGAGCACCACAACACAACAAAGAGGGTTGCCCACCTTGGTGAATGCATAAGGCTCTGTCCCATACAATGTAACAGCTGCAGAGAGACAAATAAATATGGCCCAAGTGAAAGAACAGATCAAAGCTCCAAAAATAGAACTAAGTAATGAAGAGATACCAACCTATCAGATGCAGAGTTCAAAACACTGGTTATCAGGATGCTCACAGAAATGGTTGAGTGTAGTTGAAAAATGGAAAATGGAAAAAGTGAGGGCTATGCAAAGTGAAAGGAAGAGAAATGTACAGGGAACCAACAGTGAAGAGAAGGAAATCAGGACTAGAATCAATGATTTGGCTGAGAAGCAAGAAATAAACATTCAAACAGAACAGAATGAAGAAATAAGAATTTAAAAAAATGAGGAGAAGCTTAGGAACCTCCAGGACAACTTTAAAGATTGATTGATTGATTGATTGATTGATTGATTGATTTTAGAGAGAGGGGGAGGGAAACTCAATGTGTTGTTGCCTCTCTCACACCTGGCCACTGGCGACCTGGCCGGCAACCCAGGCATATGCCCCGATTGGGAATAGAATCGGCAACCCTTAGGTTCACAGGCCTGCACTCAGTCCACTGAGCTACACCAGCCAGAGCAACCTCTGGGACAGCTTTAAACATTGCAACATCTGAATCATAGGGGTGCCAGAATGAGAAGAGGAAGAGCAAGAAATTGAAAACCCATTTGAAAAAAATAATGAAGGAGAACTTCCCTAATCTGGCAAAGGAAATATATTTCCATGAGGTCCAGGAAGCTCAGAGAGTCCCAAAGAAGTTGGACCCAAAGAAACATAAACCAAGGCACATCATAATTACATTAGCCAAGATAAGGAGAGAATCTTAAGAGCAGCAAGAGAAAAGGAGACAGTTACCTACAAAGGAGATCCCATAAGACTCTCAGCTGATTTCTCCAAAGAAACCTTGCAAGCAAGAAGGGGCTGGAAAGAAGTATTCAAAGTCACAAAAGGCAAGGATCTACATTCAAGATTAGTCTATCCAGCAAAACTATCATTTAGAATGGAAGGGCAGATAAAATGCTTCCCAAATAAGATAAAGCTAACGGAGTTCATCATCACCAAGTACTTATATGAAATGTTAAAGGGACTTATCTATAAAAAAAGA
>CM052543.1:119921236-119959251 GCA_028533065.1 Trachops cirrhosus
ACTCACTCTCTTTAGAACACAATCATATACAGATAGCAAATTTTCCCCCGATATCAGGAAATATATATACATATGTAACCGTAGAAATTACTTTTGACTCTGGGCCTCCCAAAAACTGCTGGAAACTTCTCTTTCCTGTGGGGTCTCTGGGGCTCACTTATTCTCCTTGAAGAATATTGCTTTTTTTTTTTTGGTTAGAGCTGACAGTCTCCACTCTGCTGCCTGGTAGCTGGAGCCATCTCCTACCTTCTTTCTTCTGACCAAAGGGCTGTCCTGCTCCCTGGGTACGTGGCCAGTATAGCCAGTGATATTTTCCTGAGGTCAGAGAGGTTCATCTCTCAGTCAGATTTATGGCTTTCATGACCATAAACAGTAGGTCCTTAAACAGTAGGGTTCCTATTACAATTCTTGTATATCACTTGCTCTCTCAATTTCTTAATGGTTCTTCTCTTTGAAGGATATCCCTCAGTGTTACACACAAAAATATCCCTTAATATGAACCTTTATGTATTATCCCAGAGCTAAGGCCAGCTGCCTCAACTGTCTCCTACTTCATTGTGCATCCGTAGCTCTCAATGGTGTGTATGTGGGAGTGGGGGAATGCAGCTCTGTTAATTCTGGCTTCTTGGGCATTTCCCCAACCATTTACCTCTAAGCTTCCCTATTGCTCCCAGAATTCCTGTGTCTGTTGGCTCTTCATGCAAATAAGATTCTTTAAAGCTCAATCTGAGATTCTAGAACAATGCTATCTAATAGAAATGTAATGCAACTTCCATAACTTTAAATTTTCTAACAGCTACATTAAACAACTTAAAAAAAGAAAGAGGTAAATTTTAATAATATTTAATCCAATATATTACAAATACTATCATTTTAACAAATAATCAATATAAAACATTTAATGAGTTTTTTTCAGTACAAAATCTTTGAAATTCAGTGTGCACTTTACACTTACAGCATATCTCAATTCAGACTACCCGCATTTCAAGTGCTCCATAGCCACCTATGGCTAGTTGCTGTCTATCGTACAGCATAGTCCTAGAGTTTCAAGGTTAGGTATATAAATAGGCCCTTCTCACGTATACAAAATACACAAATGTTTCAAAGTACAAATTTCTCAGCTGAGCTTTTAAGGTCTTCTATAATGTGTCGCACCATTCCAGTTGGGCTGGTCTCCTTGTTGGTATGCATTACCCCGTGTTCATTCCTGCCTCCAGGCTTGGCCTTTGCAGTTCCTCTGACCAATGAGCTTCTCTGTTTTTCTTTGCTTTTCTAACACCAAGCACAGCTACAGTTCCATCTCCTCCTGGACTACAGCAGTTCCTAATGTTCATTCTTCAGAGCTTCTTACAGCAACCCTTTATAGGAGGACCATAAAATTTAGATATTACTTTGAATATACTGTTTTTGCATTACTTGCTATTGTAGAGGAAACTCTTTCTTCCACCAAAACTGGGAGCCCTTTCAGAAAACTATCTGTGTTGTATATATATTATGCTTCTTAGTCACCCAAAATGATTTACCCTAGTACAGAGCCCACTGTACACACTAAAATGCTTTTTGGTGGTTTAATATACTGTTTGATGTAGTTTTTATGCCATTTCACTTGTACCTTGTCTCTCCACATAGATTGAAAACTCCTCCCAAACCATATGTTTGTTCTTTTTTATCTCCCAAATCACTTAACACAAATTCTACTAGGATTTAAATATCTAAGTTTAGCCAAAATTGCAAGTACTTGGCAGATTAGTAAGTGCTTTCTTTTGCATATACAAACTCATTTGATTCTCAAGACAGCTCTTTGAGGTAGAACTTACTGATGTGATCATCACATTATACATGATTAATGTGACATTCAGAGAAGTTGATTGATTTGCTTGAAGTCACACAGCAGGAAAATGCTAAAGATTCTAGACATCTAAATACAAATGAGAAGCCTTGCTTTCCAAATCAATGGTTACCACCTGTAGCTCCATCATACCCTATCCCTACTCCTTCCAAATCAGGGTGGAGGCAGGGATTTTGTTTTGCTTTGTTTTTCTGATTAACGTTTTCCAGGAGATGCTTGGGCATATGGCCCTGCCATTTCCAAGAATAAGCATTTGAGAACTAATCCTCAGATAATGCTATATAAAGGGCAGCTCCCATCTCTGCTCCTGTGGGAAGAATTTCCAGGAAAGTGTTCTTGCAAGGGATCTCCCCACCTGTTTTTCTTCTCTGGCCTGAAAGAGAAAGGAGCACAAAAATTGTTAAATATGTGTAAGTGAACACTATTCAGTAATAGTTCTAAGTGTAAGCTGTCATATTATTACTCCAAAGTGAACTAGTGATAATAGTTCAGAACTTTAAGCTACACATTCCCCCTCCACCCAGAATGCCCCACACCCATTAGAAGCAGCATTATTAAAAACAGCAGCTACTGGGTGTGCTTCGAAACAACTCTTCTCGAGTAAATAACTTGGAATGTTTTTATTTTAGAATATCAAAGGGAGTCTGGACCACATTATGGCTAATTGACTACATATTTTCATGAGCAGAAATGAAGCTATATTTTAGTTATAAGGATACGACCACATTGTCTTTAATGCTGGTTACTAGCTTTTTTTTTTTTTTAAGATGAGATTCAGAGAGAAGCAAAAGTGAATTGCACACTTAATTTCAGCCTGACTGAAATCTTAGCTCTGGTTCTACAACAGAGAGGAAATGGGGAATGTAGCATGTACATTTTGGCCTAATAACAATGCTCACAACCATGTTGTCATGGCCCTACCTTTACGTAGATCTATTCTGCTAAGGAAATGTTTTTTAGGGCCAATATTCTCTCTCTCTTTTCTTCACTCTCCTGCCTGGAGGGAGGTGGTTAAAGCAGCCGAGATGACTAGAAGACAACGAATCCTGAAAGCTGAGCAGACTTGAATGAAGAGTCATTCCTGAAGTTAAGAAACACAACAAAGTTAACCTGACTCTTTTAATGATTGGCATAATTATTCTTGTGCTACATCCTAGTTTGGCTTAATAAACATTATTATTTTAGAGCCAAACCAACCATTTCTGCGCTAGCTACAGTGGCGTCTGTGAGAGGTCCCAGGGCAGAGCCTCTCCCCGCTGTCCCCTCACTGTCCATTTGTATCAGGGGAGGGGCCCAAAGTGAAAACACACCTAGCACCTCATCCTCTCCCTTGGTATCCTCCCTGTTTTCTCTGCTGGTGAGTAAATGACTTCTAAAACATCTCGACTGTGGGTGGCCTTGATTAAATGTTCTAGGGAGGAAAGAAGAAAGAGGAAAATCTTCCTTATCCAGAACCCTTGAATAATATGTCTTTCTGGGTGGTAGAAATTTCCCAGATAAGTAAACATTTACTTCTTTAAACTCTGAACTTTTTATTTTAATCTGCATCAAATGTCTTCTTTGGGTTCTTAAACAATGGACTTAATTTTCTTGACCGAGTCACAAAAATTACAATTTATTTCATTCACTTGTAATAGAAATACAGTAGAAAGATGATCTCAGAGGTTGCTGAGACATGTAAGATGGTTTATTCCTATATTAAATGACCCAGATTTATGTACATGTAAGTCCTTGCAATGGCTTTTTATAGTTTTTCTGAACATCTACCTCTCTGTTGTCTGCGTACGAGCAGTTTCCTTACCCTCTTTTAAATTGCTACATTTTGCAAATTAGAATAACTAGGGTGTCTATATTTGGTGTAAAGTGAAGGTAAATAGTCTCTGACAGAGGATGTAAGGACAGTAAATAGGACTTTCTTGTGTCCTACAGGATTTCCTCATTTGTGCCAACTTTCTGTGTGGTATTTTCTATATGGGGAGATTGTCAGAAAGCTGAATTCTGAAAGATGAGAAATTAGTGTAGCTGCTTCAGGGAAGTTGATTTGAAAATCCAGATGGAGATGTGAATCTCCCTCACAGAATTCATAATAAAAATAATTTTCTGATGACAAAAGCAATGTGTGCCAATTTAAAAATATTTAAAGCTCATAGATATCTACAGTGTGAAAAAGGAAAGTCCCTCATATCATCTTTACCTCCACTACTAAAAAACTACTTGTGAAAAGTACACCATTGTTTTTTTATAGCCACATACTATGTTATTATGACTTTTTTAAAAGATAATTTTAGTATCATACAGTACTTGGTACCTTACAACTTGATCTTTCAACTTACCAATTTATCTTAGATAGCTTGTGAATTCATACTTTTTTATTTACTTTATTGCTTTTAACTACAACTTAGTATTCTACTAAAGAAGTCATAATTTATTTAAACAATCCTCTACTGATGGGTATTTGGATAGTATCCAGTTTTTCAACATTATAATCAACAATAAAATGTACATCTTTGAATGTACAACTGAGTGAGTATTTGGGTAAAATAAATTCCTAGATGTGGAATTTGTCCTTTCTGTTAGTTTCCTAGGACTGCTGTAACAAAGTACCACTACCTGGGTGACTTAAAACAACAGAAATTTATTGTCTCACAGTTTTGAAGGATAGAAATCCAAAATCAAGATGTCTACAGGACCTCTAACTCTCTAGAAGAATCCTTCCTTGCCCTTTTCTAGCTTCTGGTGGTTCATTGGCAATCTTTGGTGTTTCTTGCCTTGTAGCTGCATTACTCCAATGTCTGCCTTTAACATCACATGGCGTTCTCCCTGCGTGTCTCTGTATTCTCATGGCTATCATCTTATAAGGACACTAATCATATTGGATTAGGGACCAACTTTGCTCCAGGGTGACCTCGTCTTAACTAATTACATCTGCTGCCACCTCATTCCCAAATAAGATCACATTCCAAGGTACTAAAGGACTGGGGGTAGGACTTTAAGATACCAATTTTTTGTGTGTGGGGGGGTGGGACACAATTTAACTCATAATGTCCCAAGGGCTTTAAAAATTTTAATAGATGCCAAATTTTCTTCTAAAAATATTATACCAATTTAGATTCTCACCAATAATTTATGAGAGTGTCAGTTTCTCACCTTTCACCAACACTCGATATTTATTATTTTCTGATCTAAGTAAAAATTTCTAACTCATTTTATTTTGTGTTTCTTTAATTATTAGTGAGTTAAACAATGTTTTACTTCCTCTACTGATTACTCACATTTTTCATCATTTGCCTTTTATTCTTTGCTCCTTTTTCTATTTCATTATTCATCTTTTTCTTATTGATTTATATGTGCCTTCTGTTCATTAGAGGAATATATAAACTCTTTGCTTAGTATATATGTTGTACTTTCCCTCCAATTTGTTCTTTGCTTGTCTTTGTACAATTTATTATTCTTATTGAGATATAATTGATAAATATTTGTATTAGTTTTAGGTGTACAATGTATGATTTGATATCTGTATATATTGCAAAATAATTACCACATGAGTTTAGTTAACATTCATCACCACACACAGTTACAAATCTTTTTTTCTTGGGATGAGAATTTTGAGGATCTATTCTCTTAGCAACTTGCAAATATACAATACAGTATTATTAGGTACAGTCATGCTGTACATTACATCTTCAGGACTGCTTCCTTGACTGAGGTTTTCCCAGAACACAGAAAGCTCTGCTTGTAGGCTCCATATACTCAGAAGTGTCTCTCTTTGGCCCAATCTGCTGCTTCTCCTATCTCCATATAGAACCTAGAAGAACACTGGGGACAGACGGAAGTATGAGGACTAACCCTTAACTCTCTCAAGGGATCTTTCAAAGGAGAAATGGGCTTCCCATTTCCAACGACATTCTAGTTACTTTCTTTGTTCTAAGAGGATATTTCAGTCCCTGGTCCTCGAGGGGAGGTTAAAATGAAATAGGTTTTATTTGGTTAACTTTGCTTTCAATTTGGGGCAGTTATAACTATAAAGGACTTCATACCTAAAAAATGCTTTCAGGTAGTAGGTGCTCAATAAGTGCCTGCTGACTGGTTAAGTGGCTTGTGGTAAGTCTGGTGAATGGTTAATGGTAGAGTTCAGACCAGGACTTAGAGATATAGGCTGTCTTCCCAGCCTCCTTCCACCATCCCCAACTTATTCACTCTTTGGAGGTGAAGCAGAACTAATTATGATAGTGATGAAGGCAATAGCCTTGTGGGAGCCATTGTAGAAGCTGTGCCTAGAGAATAGGAGCAAGCCATGGAGTCACCCAGACCCAGCCGGTACTGGGAATCAGTGTTTCCAAACAGAGCCATGTGTCAGAGCAGGCAGCCATGAGCCAGAAACCAGGGTCTCTGTGACCAAGGGGAAGCTTGCAGGGTCTGCCGTTCTTCCTGCTATTGCAGGATCCAATGGCTGTCCCAACAAGGGCCTTCCCACAGTATGAAGGGTTATCAGATATCACATCAGCCAGCCCTGCTGATTTAACCACATCCACAATATCTTTGACGTTAAGGGTTGAACTTCAAGATAGTTCATCTGAGAATCCTTTTGTAGAATGAACACCACCTGATAAATACCAATTGTCTACTTCAGTGTTTCTCAAAATGTGATCTGTGGATCACCTGTCTCTGAATTACCCAAAATGCTTGTAACAAATATAAATTCCTAGGCTCCACTCAGACTTACCGAATCAGTATCTGTGGGAGTGTGGCCAGGAGTCTGCATATTAGATAACATCTCAGATGATTCTTATTTATGCACACTGACATTTGAGCTCTCTTACATGATATCAAAAAATACAAGTTCCCTGGAAGTGGATAAATGGTGATAATAAGCTCTGGCCCATATTCATTCCTTCATTCATTTATTTGTTCAACAAATATTTTTAAAGACATGTTTAAGGCATTATGTTAGGTGCTATGAAAAGTTAAATTTAACTAGTTAGTGTATGTTCCTATTCAATTCAACAAGTAACTAAGAGATGCTCACTCTGCTCCAGGCAAGGTGCAAGGTGCTGAGATCCATCATAAATTAGCAGTTTCTTAACAAGCAAAACAGAGACTGACTCATAAATGGAGAACAGATGACAGCTAGTGGGGTGGGGGAAGGTTAGGGGGTGAAGGATTGAGCAAAAAGGAAAAAGGACTCGTGGACATGGACAACAGTGTGGTGATTGCGGTGGGAGGTAGGTATATGGGGACTAAATGGTAAATGGTAATAAAGATTATATTTTTAAATAAATAAATAAATAACCTATATAATTTACAAGAAAATAAGCAGTACCTGACCCCCAGGCCCTGGACAGGGAGGGCAGCCCTTATAGAAGAAATGTGACACAGTATGAAAGGTGCTGCTGATGTTATGAATAAAATCCACGAGACCAGAGTTAGAGAAATAATTCTATTAAAGGTCAGGACAAAAATTCCAAAAAAGGTTTCAGAGATGAGATGGCATTTGAAATGGATCCTGAAGAATGAGTAGAATTTTGCCTACGGTAACAGGCAAGGGCAAGAGGAACATTCTGGTCAGAGGGAGCAACCCAAGCAAAGATACAAAGACTCAGGGCAGAAAGGCAGACACAAAAATGCAGGGTCCAGCGAGTAGTTTGGTGTGATTGGCCCATGGGGTGCCTGCCAACAGGAAACTAACTAAAAACGAAGCCAGACACAGGCAGGTGCCAGATTGGGAGAAACAGTGAATGTTATTCCAGAGTCTGAATTTGGTCCTATGAGCCGGTGATTCCTAAACCTGGCCATGCAGATTTCTGAACCCTGTTTACTACCAGCCTGAGTCATCCTGGGTGGGGTCAAAGTCTGTGTTTTCACCAAGGACTGAAGATAATGCACAGCCATGGTTGGGACCACTGCAATGAAGATTGCTAGAAGGACTTTCAGTAAAGGAAAATCATTATCACCGTTGGACTCTGGGCAGGCCCAGAACTGAAGTGAAGTGAATGAGGTACCTATGTAAGGAAGGCTTCACTCTCAGCACTACTGGGAGTAGTGTCTCTTTAAATTTTATGCCTTTGGCACCTCACTCATTGCACCCTAGTCCCAGCCTTTATATGGGGACAATGGAGAAGCTTGGAGATGGGGAGAGCATATATCAGAACAGACCACAAGGAAGCCAGTACAACAATGCAGGGGAGAGAAGATGGAGGCTTTAGGGATGAAGACAAGATTAGGGAGACCCTGCTGGAGTAGCACCTGTAAGGCTGGGTGTGACCCAGGTCAGTAGCCTAGGAGAACACTGAGGTTGTCCAGCTTAGAGACTGAGACATGGATGGTAAGCACTGATATAGCAAACATGAGGTAGGTTTAGGGAGCAAATAAATGATTCAGTTTGGGACACATTATTTGACATGCTTTTAAGAGATTGTGGACAGAACTGTACTACCACTTCTTCCCAAAGATATAGTCTGGTACATCTTATTGCAAGAATCTCAACAAATTCAACAACTAATTATTAAGTACCTACTACATGCAAATCATTGATTTGTGGGGGTTGGGGGTGAATAAGACCCTTGGTACCCAGGAACTCATTACTCATACTAATGAGTAATTCTAGTGTACATTAGTCTATATTAGATCCAATGATTAAGTATAGAGAAGAAGAATTCATAAGATTAATTCTGGCAGTGGGGATTGGAGAAGGCTTCTTGGAGATGAGATATGAGCTGGTTCCTGAATGCAGTTACAAAAGAGAGGAGCAAACAAAGCAGAGGAAAATTTGAGCAAAAGCTCAGAAGTAGGAAATGCGCAGAGTATTATAAGACTGCTTTGGAGACCACATTTCCACACACATTCACTGAGCACTTATGTATGTTCAGAACATGGGGTAGGAACCATGAGAACACACCCCAGCTGGATTGACCAAAAGCCTAACCGCCACACTCTGAAACCCACAGGCTGCTCTCAGCCGATAACCGAGCAAAACAGGGATTCTGAGAGAGGCCCATTTCTAGAAAATATGAACTCCTTTAATGACCAATTTTGGTTCAAAGAACCTTCCTGAAACTACACAGCTATCTAGGACACTTACCCATCCTCCATTTGCTCCCCTTCACTGGATCAGATTACGTTGGAGTCTGACACCTCTCCCAGCCTTATCAGGAACCTCCCCAGTTTCTTTCAAACCAGCTTTTCCAAGTACACAGACCAAAACCTAGAGAAGTACTATGAAGAAGGAATAATACGAACGTGATTCTTTTATAGTTCTTTACATATTGAGTTATCTTTAAATACCCTAGTAGGGCTATCTGTTCAAAGGAATTTGAACATTTCTGAAAAAGGACAAATTACTCTGCACCTTTAAGCATGTATCAAGACTACTCAAAGAGGGGTGCGGCTGGAATGAAAACACTTGGTGGCCGTTGAGCACAATACTGAGCTGTGAACCTCTTGCTGATTGCTCAGTCCAGCCTCGTTGACTCTGTGCTTTCTCAAGTGGTACACAATGGATATTTTCTAAGGTTCTCTGATTTTTCAGAAATCACATGGGGTAATAGAAGGAGGCTTTGGAGCCAAGCAGACCTTAGTTCAGATGCAAGTGTGCCACTTTCTGAATGACCTTAAACTGGTTCTATAAATTTTTTGAGCTGCTCTTTCCTCGTCTGCAAAATGGGGCTAGCACATAGAACATGCACAATCACTGGGGGGGATTGGGGATAAAGGATAGAGTGTCAAGCACTCTATAATTGGGAGTGCTTATGTCTTTTAGTTTTATCAAAAAATGGGATTGAATTTAGCAGTATAAAATGAAATGAAGGAGTCAAGGTCACACTGAAGAATAATTCAGTCCAAGGATCCAATATTTCTCTCTGTCACTGCCAACATGAGAAAACACAGTTCAAAATCAAAATGAAAATCATCCATCAGCTTTATACTAGGGATACACTTTTAAAATCCTTCCTATCTTCAGCAGTTAGAACCAGAATCTTCTGCAGATTAGTGTAGTACCTACTAGCACACAGGCCTCTGTGCCATTCCATCAGGGTAGTCACAGTTTTGATTCAGTGGACCCAGATGTTTCCATGCCAGGTATCCCTCAGCACACGGAATTATAGACTCCCATTCTTCTGATATCCAGCAGAGGGAAATCCCAGTTCTGTGTGCACTATTAGTGTATAACTTATAAGCCCCTATAGTGGGTGGAAGATACCTGCAAATTCTTTGATACTCCCCCCATAGAGAGGTGGTCCCATTTTCCTCCCCTTGATTCTGAGCCAACACATTTATATTAGTCAGTGTACTCAGAGAAACAAAAATAATTACATATATATACATATACACACACATATATAAGGAGAGAGAGATTTATTATAAGGAATTGGCTCACATGATTATGAAGACTGAGAAGTCTCAATACCTGCCATCTGCAAATTGGATATCCAAGAAAACCAGTGGTGTATATTCCATTCTGAATATGAAGACCTGAGGACCAAAAGCACTTATGGTGTATGTCTCAGTCCAAGGGCAGGAGAACACCAATGTCCAACTCAGGCAGTTGGGTCAGGAGTGCAAATTCTCCCTTCCTCTTTCTTTTTGTTCGATGTAAGTCCTCAGTGGATTAGATGGTACTCACATTAGAAAGAGGATTCTGTGTTACTCAACTAAGTCTACCAATTCAAATACTAATTTCATCCAGAAACACTTTCATAGACAGCCACAGCAATGTTAAATGAAATATCTGGGCATCCTACTGCTCAGTCAGGTTGATAACATTAACCAGCAGAGTACAGTGAAGGAGAAGCTATGCTGGTTCTGAGATTAGCCTTTAAGAGAACAGGCAGCTTCCTCCTTGCTCTTTTGGAGCCCTGAATAGCCACATGAAAAGCCTGGCTGCCCTGCAGGAGAGGCCACATTGAAAGGCCCTGAGATTATGTGACAAGAGACAGCCAACCCAACCTTCCAGCCCACACCATTCTCATTAAAATGACAGGAAAGTGAGAAAAGCCACCTTGGACCCTCCAGATCAGACAAGCTGCAGCTGAATACCCCGGGCAATCCCAGGCAACCCAAGGTGGAGCAAAGGAATCACCCAGTTGAGAACTGCTGAATTATAACCAACAAAATAGTGAAATATTGTAAAATAGTTATTGTTTCAAGTCACTAAATTTTGCAGTAGCTGGTTATGCAGGACTAGATAACCTTTAAGAAAGAGTCTGCACTTGGAACTCTGTATGGTGCCGTGCAACCCTAAGGGCTTGAAATGACTCAGGACCCTGGATGCCTTATTAGACTGAGATATCGAGTATCTTAGACTTTGTTGCCTGCTCTCCATCTCAGGACTCAAGGCGTGTGTAGCGGGGACATGCAGAGGAATGCTCCCAAGCCACCTAAAAATTGATTTGTTTCCTTTAACACTAACGTTCTGTCCTCCTGACCATTATTTTAAAATGTGGAAGACTAAGATTGTAGAGAGAAGGAGAAAGAATAGAGTATAGAAAAGATGAAGTGGAAAGAAAAGAAGGGGAGGTTTCAGATTGTTGGCATCTGCTCAGAAATGAAAGACTAAAATCAAAATATCCAAGTGGAGAAATGGACCAGTTTCACCCTTCCTTTGGAAACTCCATCCGTTGTTCAATACGACCCCACCTTACAGGATAAATGAAGATGAACATCTAATGGCCACCAGAACCCCTTTATCCTCAGTTTTTATTTGACATCAGTTCACTTGCTCATTCAGTCCATAAGCACTTATTGAATAATTGTTACCTGTGGGAAAAACTAAAAACTGGGTATAATTAAAATGTTTTACTTCATCCATTGTAACTCAAGATAAGGTAATACCTTTTTTTATAATCAAATCAATAAAATTCTACACTCCCATTCCAAGGGCAGGAAATCTATTCTTCTCTCCTGGGGTTTCCTGCCTGTGACATATTCAAGAAGCCCATGGGTGCTTACCCAAATCACTTCAAAGAAAATCCATTGTCTGGCAAAAGAAACCATCCTCTACCATTGTTGCTGCGGTCATGGCTTCACTGTAGAAATGCTGAAAACAGGGAATCCATCATAGTCTTTAGCCAAAAGAAGTGCTTCAGTGGCCAAGGTCCATGGAAGTAAGAATCGAGGTCAGTGTGGCCCACTTGCCACCAAAGCCAGCAGCCCAGCACTAGCCCTGTTCCATGAGGAATCACCATCGAATTGGAGGTTCACTGCCAATTTGGCAGTGGTTTCTGAGAATGCAGTAGGATGACAACATTCCTTCTTCCCAGTGTCTCATCAATTTCAGATGCTTCAGACACTAGCATTACAGATCTTTAGGGAAACATCTCATATCCCAAATCCTCTCCTAAGAAATGCTGTGGAGCCTGGGTGACCAGGTCAGTAGAGGTTCCAAAGTAGCCACAAGATACACCCCAAACCAAACTTCTTCCATGAGCAGTCAGATCAGATTCCCAGAGAGGAGAGGAAGTCCCTCCCTCCTCTGCTCAAGACTGCTTAATTTCCTGTCCCAGTATTAACCACTTGTCATCCCCCATAGCCTCAACAGAGAGTAAAAATTTGTTTAACAATATTTTCCCATTGTCCCTAGTCACTTCATTATAATAAAACATAGTCTTCCTCCCTTGTAGAGAGTGTACACATACAAAGACTTAGGTAACAATAGAGGAGAATAATGCATTGAATTGCAGAAATTTTTTAACTAGAATAGACTCCAAAGACTATATAGTTCAACCTCTCCACTATACCAACAATGAAAGAAACAGGCTCAGAGGCTTAACTAATCGGTGCAAAGCCCAGGCATAGCATTTAGTAGTTGAGTCCAGGTCCTTAAATAAGCTCCTTCCTCCAGATTTTCATGTAACTGCCTTCCCTCTCTTGGCCCCTAAAATAAACCAAACGATACTTAAATAATTTGAAGGCTTTACTTTTTTTTTCTTTGCTTAAGAAAAATAGAAACATTCCTTGTTAAGCCAAGGCCGGGTCTGACAGAGCTTGGCAGCTGGACGTGTCTTTCTAAATCTGGAAACACCACATCTCCTTTGAAAAATGGGAGCAACAACATGAGCCTCTTAAATGTGAAGAAATGTACTTCTTCACATTTGAGAAAAAAAATAACTGAAGTGAAATTGCTGAAGACAAATATTAGGCAAAACAGTCAGCAAAGCAAGAGATACTGAATATGTCAGAACATTCAGTTTGTTTATGTGCCAAAAAGGGGAAAAATACCAGCAAATTATTTTCCATTTGCAAATATCTTCTGTGAATTTTCTCAGAAGATGAATATACAGGAACTCATGAGTTACAAAAATTGAATGCCCCAGTATTTGATAAAGAGAACAAGCTGAAATAGGACTAAGGAGGGAAAAAATCTTTATTCACTCTATAATAAAATATTCCCACCATCATCATCCAGGGTCATTCATTGATGGGCTGAGTTATATACACAAGATCACTGGTTTGGGGGAAATCTCAGTTTAAAACACACACACTCCATTTATTCACATATATGAATGATGAATAACATGAAGATAATGACAATAATGCCTTCTACTCCATGCCATTTGGGGGGTCTTGTTTTTGCTTTTCCAGATTTGTGTTTATTTTTGCTTTTCCAGATTTCTAGTCTGGGCAGCTGGATGGTACAGTCACTATGTAAGGAAACTTGGAGAAAGGCTGACAAATTGCAATTTTGACCTTGTGTTTCAGGTGTCTATGGGACCACAATTCTTTCAATATATGGGTGAAATTATTCTTTTTACTTGTTTGGAACTTAGCACACAACTTGCCAGACACTTTGTGTTTTTGTTCTTTCACTGAGTCCCTCAGCTGTTTGCTGTTCCTCTTCCCTTTTTTCTTACCTTGCTCCTGCATCTTGAGAAGAAATATGTGCTCATGATTGAATGATTAACTCCTCTGCTGGAATACAAAGGCCTGGTCCAGTGTAATACCTACTGTATTCTCATTTTGAATCTCTCACTTCTGTGTGTCCACCATTGCACATCGGTATGCACATTGTCTTGAATTTGTTTCCTTTTTTCTTATTCCCTTTCTCCTGGCATATCTCAAGAAGCAACCGCACATGTGTGATAAACTGAAATGGAGTAGCACTGACTATTAAGGGAGAAAATTCAAGAATTAGTTCTGTTTACTAGAAGAGGAGACAGGAGGGTAGGTACATACACTAGGGCTCTAGACCCAGCTATGGATTCCAGAAGTTCAGTCTGCAGGCAGAGCAGGGTGTGACAAACAGGATGGGCCAGGTCCACATTGGCACCATAGGATGTAATGAGGATTGGGTGCAGTTCACACCAGAGCATTATGAAGAGATGATGGCACTCCTCCTATTGAGGAAAGATCAGAGGTTTGTCACGCAGATGGTAAGCAGAATCTAAGGCAGTACCGAGGCACACAGGAGACAGTGGTAGCATCTGGTTACCAGAGCTGAGCTCAGACAGGAAGGAGACCGGCAGTCAGGATGAGCTTGAGGCCCCCTGGAGCTTCTTCAGCAGATCTGCCTCAAGACCAGGAGTTGGGATGAGGTGGGCATGGGGAAAGAGGGGCATGTGTGGGGAGAACTGTAGCATCAGGAGAGGGATTGTTGGTTGAGCTTGGTATTTCCCAGTGCAATTGTGACAAGCCCCTTGAGGTCAAGAACTGTTCTGCTCCTCTGGTGACCAATCAGAGTGGAAATAGTGAGTACTTAAGTGTAAATGTAGTTGTCACAAGCCTATGTTTTGTGATATAGTCTTTCCTATAAGTCAGCCTTCAGTCTCTGCTTGGGTTGTCTGACCTGGGCCTTAAGAAACGAAAGTGCTGAGCCCCCTGTACAACTACCAGTCCTACGGGTGACACCAGCACCGAGAAATAACAGGGAGCCAACACAGGTGCTAGGCTATTCACTTGGCTTTTATTAATGCAGGCTCACTTAACTTTTATTAATGTAGATTCACTCCATATCCATACTAACCGAATAACAGTAATAATTACTTAGATGCTATCAGTAATGACATCACACAAGAAAAATTAGGGGATAACAAACCCAAGTCTCAGACTCTCAGTCTGTGGGTCCAGGACACAGCATGGCAGGCAGGGGAGCCATCAATGTCTTACATGGCAGAACCTTTGGAGCCATGTCAACAGTGGGGCAAACTAAGTTCTGGGTCCAGGGGCAGAGCCTCCGACAGCACAGCAGTCAGATTAGCACAACGTGGAGCAGCTCATGGGTGTGTGGAGCTGAGCTGTGTCAGCAGTGGTCTGACGCCCGCCTCTGTTGTACCCTTGAGAGTCGTGTACTCCACCTCCTGGGCCTCTTGATAAATATTTTGAGACCCTTGATAAGTTGTTGGAGAATTCCTGGTGGGCTTATCCTGAGGTGCTCCAACTCTAAAAATGTGTCTGTTCAGGTCACATGTGCAGAAATCTCAAACACTCCACCCTGCCAGACATGACTTAGGTAATAGTTTCCTTCTTGAACCAAAGTGTCATGGCTGACTGGCAGCCACCTTGGTTGACACCAGTGATGCCATTTTGTTTTATATACTTTATCCTATCTTGACTAGACCAACAGCATTTTATTTCTCCTGCTTGCCACAGTAGTTGAATTTAATTAAAAGGCCACCTTCAGTTAATTAATCAGAATGCCATTACAAAAAAATAGCTTTATGGATTTAGTATATTGCAAGAGAATAGATGGTCCTCAGAAAAGGAACAGTTGCATATAATAACAACCAGATTGTTTGGATGGCAGTTATCAACAGAGGCCCTGACAAAGGACACTGCTGGTTATAGAGGTTATACAGATAGAAACTCAACAGCCTTCCAACCTTCAAAGGGTCTCCCCTGTCCTCAATGCTCTGTTGCCTATGCTGTGAGACCACCAGATTGTCTGAGGAGCCCATCGAGGTCTTCAGAAGCTCCCTTTCCATTCTCATTACTCTGTTAGTCCTTCATTCTATTGTGGAGACTAGCTTAGGACCTGCCTGCAAGTAACCTAACAACCCAGCACATTCCTGAGTGCTTACTAGGAAGGTGAAGGGGAGGTCAGTTTCCCAGGATTAGTTGCCAGGTACACTGCACCATTCCTAAAGAGCCGACTTCAGTGTTTCCTGTACTGGTTCAGCACAGTAACCTCTGAGTTCACTTCATACCACCTGCACCCTGAAAGGGAGTGTTGGCAATCTGTTGTAATTAGATTCCAGACGTTAGGTAGTCTACACCTGCCAGAGAAGAGTGCATTCCTGTGGAACACACAGGAGAGATGCATGGTTTCTGCTAAGGTAAGGGCAGGCACTGGTCACTTGGATGGACATAACACACGTTTGCACAAAAGTTGTGTTTTTCCCAGAAAGATGTGAAGATAAACAGATTGTACCTAAAGCAAAATTGTGAAATTGAGAAGCCAGTGAAATTTGCCTTGATTATCTGCCACCTCTCCTAGTTCCCCCTCAGTAATCAAACCCTCCTTCCCTTCCTTGCTTCTTCCTGGTTCTGGGTACCTTCCTGAAGTTGTTTTTGTTTTTTTTCAGTGATATTATAACAGAATAATACTTAACTGTCTCCTTCACATTACTGTGGTAACCGCTCCAGGTATTTGCAATTTAAAACCTTTTATTATAGCCCTGGCTGGTGTGGCTCAGTGGATTGAGTGCTGGCCTGTGAACCAAAAGGAACCTAAAGGTCGCTGGTTTGATTCCCAGTCAGGGCACATGCCTGGGTTGCAGACCAGGTTCCCAGTTGGGGGCCTGTGAGAGGCAAACAATTGATGTATTACTTGCACATTGCTGTTTCTCCCTCCCTTCCCCTCTCTCTAAAAGTAAAATAAATAAAACATTTTTAAAAAAACTCATTTTATTATAGAAAACAATGGTTTTGTAGGTCTCCCTCGAAGGAATTTTTAAGCATATTAAACATATTAAACTGGTAGAGTTTTTTTTTTTAGAAGAAGGAAGTTTTTTTCTGGTTTCCAAATTTACACTGCACTGTATCAAAGGCTGGCTGGCCCCAAATGTCAATAATTGATTTGTAAGTGTGCTTTAGGTACATTAGGTGCTGGGAAGTTATTTCACAAGGAACATTCTGGCCTTCTTTTCCCTTCCCTCAACCCTTAGCCCATACACTCCCATTCCACTGCTAAAGAGAATACCCAACCTTTGTAAGCCTCAATGAATTATTAAAATATTTTTGTGTATGCTATCTCATTTAATCCTCACACAACTCCTATGAGATAAGGATTATAATTATCCTAATTAAAATAGTAATTCCACTTAATGTTTCCTTTAGAAACACCATTTCCTTGCCTTGGTGGTACCACACTGTCCAGGTTTTCTTCCTCCCCCTGCCACCGCTCCTCCTCAGGGACCTTTGCTGGTTTCACTTCTCCCGGCCCCTTACATGTTGGGATTCCCTGGACTTTCACTATAGTCTAACCCTTCTCATTCATTCGGGAACTTTAACTACAGCATGTATGTCTAGATTCTCATGGCTACCTTGAGAACCCAGCCCACTCTCTGAGTTCCAGGCCTTTTCAACATTTCTGCTTGGATGTCTCACAGGTCCCTAAACTCCGTATGTCTAAAGCAGAATGAATAACCTATCCACACCACCCACCGTCACCACTGAAAACGCTGCCCCCCGGACAGTGTTCACTGTATCCTCTGTCATCTGCCCACAGTCATTGCCCAAGTGCTATCTGTTATCCTCCTGATGGTCTCTCACTGCCACCATTCCCTTTCCAATTAGACTCCTGTAGTGCTTCCCCAAATGGGCACCCACACCTACTTTGTCCCTCTTTCAGCCATTCTCTGCAGCAATTTTTGGGGGAAAAAAAAAACTGTTGCTGGGGACTTGTAGTTGTGGGTCCCCATCCTTAATGTGGCCTCTGAAATTCAGGGCAGTAAGGTCCCTACCCAGCTTCCCAGTCCCATCTCACCACACTGTCCCCTTCATCATCAACATTCCTGCCCCTCCAGAAGTTCAGTGGTCTTGGTACCGCAGGACCTTTGCACCACCTGTTCCTCTCACTTGGCTAATTCTTAATCACTCTCCAAATTGCAATTTAAAATGTCACTTCCCTAAGGAAGTCTTCCTTAGACAAACTAAATCACCTTGGGATGTACTCTGAGAGCACAAAACAGTCATTACAATTGATATGATATTTAATGTCTGTTTAGCCAGACTGTAAGCACCACAGGAGTGAATTTCTTTCTCTCTCCACCTGCCTAATCTCTTCACACTTATCCTTGGAACCTAGCTAGCTAACAGCCAGGATTAATTGCCAGACACACGAGTGAAGAAGCCATCAAATTGTTGTAGCTGAGGTCCCACTCATCAGGCTTCGGAGGTAAGCCTTTCCTACTCTTTCCTATTTGAATTTTTTTGATTCACAAAAACCATGATAAATAAATAATTATATTTTAATTCACTAATTTTGGGGTGATTTGATTTGCAGAAATAGTTAACTAATACACAGTCTTATAAGCATGAATACATTAGCAAAGCAACCAGAATGGTGTCCTGTGAAATAATAAGTCGGTTAAGGCTCAGTGTAGCAACTATGGCACAACAGCAAAAAGCTGATGTATAGCTGAGGTAGTACTGTAAAGTTGTGCTGTTGTCCTTGCCAGTTAAAAGCACCCTGTCTCAGATGTTCCCATTTGTTGAGTGGATGTGGGGGATGGGGAGGATAAAAGCGTTTGCTAGATTATTAGCTGTTTTCCTGGTGCCAGTGGTATTGATTTGCTCCAGTACGAACACCACATTTCAAACAAAAGTTGCAGTTGGAAATACCAGCTGATTAAATTTATGACAGTCCACTTTTATAATTCCAAGACCCACCCATCTTCACTGAAATAAGAATGTGGTAGGAATTACCACACCTGTATCTTTCCAACCTTTGATGATTGCTCTGATTTACGAAGTTTCCCTGAGAAATTTAGTCATCCATCTAGTCAATAGATATTTACTGAGTGTCTGTTACGTATGTGCCAGTCATTGTTCTAGGTACTGATGATAGAGTAGTGAACGGGACAGGCAAAGTACCTGCCCTCGAGGAAATTACATTCTAGGGAGGAAAAGAGACCATACACAAAAAATTGTACAATTAATTGCTAGGTAGTGATAGGTGTCATGAGGTAATATTGCTTTCCTGTAAGTATTTTGCTAATTAGCAGGTGCTTCCAGAGCTTACACTTTGCTCTTCCCATAATAGCCCATACTTCCTGAGTCAAGGAGTTAATATAAGAATTCTTCCAGTTGCTTACGTTGTCTAATTCTATTTGTGTCCTTAGGTAATGGGTAAATTGCCATAGGAAGAGAATTTGGGGTCCCACAGAACCTGCCATGAGGTTCACTGGGTCAAAATTCTATTGGATACCTGTCCTACATAAGTCTTAATACTAGTGTGTTCTGGGTCCCAGAAAATTAGGATAAGTCCAGGGTCAGTGCTGAAGAGCCCCTCAATATGTTGAGTGTTTCCCTTTCTCTTGATCACATTTACCAAGTAAGTGGTTTCAGATCTATGGGGAAACACAGGAAGAAAGATTCCCAGCTGATTATTGTGACACTTGTGTAAATGCCTCCCTCATGCAAAACTGAGCACATCTTCGCTCTGCAAGGTCTGCACTGCGAATTCATGCAGGGCTAGGAACTGGGTGAAGTGCTACAACTCACTTTGGGGGTAATGTAAGCCAAACTCTTATTCAACAAACCTGTCTTTTGAAAAATCAAAAATTGAGTAGGCTTTTAGCAGGGCGCCCATCTCCTCAGTCCCAGGAATCCCATAAACAATTGACCAACGCCAAAGATCTCTGTAGAGCAGTTCATTCTGGTTGCCCTCTTGCCTGTGGCCTATTCAGAAACCACAGTTACTTTGCCTCTGGCAATTATGTCTAAGACTTGGGCTCTGTCATGCCTTGCATTCTTCCATTCCTATTAGTTGATTTAAGCCTAAAGCCTTACTTTACATACTGCTAATTGTGTTAACCTAACCAAGGACAGAAGCAAGAATTTGCTCATGTTTTTGTAAAGGGCTGCAATAATGTTATCATGAAAAAGCTTCCCCCAATTCCTCATCAAATGAACATTTCTGCAAAGAACATCATGTAACTCTTAATTACTCTACCAATACAACTTTGAAGGAAGAGATTTGTTTTGGACTTACTTGTATGTCAAGGTCTTCAAATGACGCTATGAAGAGCTATCTGGAACGTTTTGCAACAATGTACTCTGAGTAAAAAGGAGTTTAGAGACCTTACTAAATTCTTGCAAATACCATTCTCATTTTCTATTTGAGTGAAAGTGCCTGAGTGAACTCCCCCAGTAAACGAATTCCCTAGCAAATCCTCCAGAGCAGGTCTTCTTATAGCAGTTCTCCATTTTTCAGAAAGATACTCATTGCTACAACCTCATCTTTAGAATATGTTCACTATTGGTCATTCCAGAAGAAATATCTTATTCAGCATTTATTGCTTCTTTCCATTTCAGTGGTGGGGAGATGTACTAGCTGTATAAAAGGAGAGATCAATAATTCCTGGCACTTAATGTATAGCACACTTGAGGAGGAGCTCAGGATTTAGAGGAATGAGCCAACTTGGGGTTAATAACTGTGGACTCAAAAGTGATTTAATCAGATGCCATTTGAAATTCTAATTCCACCCCTTCACTTATTCCTTGCTGCTCCATTCTCAAGTGGCAGGCTGAAAGAAACACCAGTGAATTCCATCTCCTCGTATATGTAAAAGAAAAAAAAAACACTCAGAGGAAGCTTCGCTTGGTCTTCCATTACAATTCTGTCCATTTTGGGAAAGGGCACAGAGTTCAAGGGGTTGCTTCAATATAAGTCTGAGCCTTTCTCCAACATTTCCAAATACTTCTATTTCTTTTGTGGCTTCCTTTCTGTTTTACACTCTTTTTTCTTTCCTCTTGCTTAAGGTTGCTCCTGCCCCTCAATTCATTGTCCCCCACCAGGATAATTTACTCAGAGGTGCTCTGGGAAGCTGCATGGTGGAGTGGGGAGGGAAGGGGGTCTGGAATTATACCTGGGTTGAAATCCTGGCTCTGCAGTCCCTGGCTATGTAACTTTGGTCTCAACATTTAGCCTCTGTGAACACCAATTTCCTCACCTGGAAATGGAGTAAATCAATCCTGCTTCACAGTGTTATTATTAGACTTAGAGAAAATATATGTAAAGTACCTACTCAGATGCTTGGCACATGATAGGTAATATATTAATAAATATACCAGAACCACATTAGTATATATTATTAGTAGTATATATTATTGATAATAATATGTGCATTGTTCAGTTTATCTTCCCAATAAAAACATTAAAATGTTGTGAGTCTTACTATAAAGGCATATTTCCAAGCTTTCTACATATATTAATTTATTTAATCCTCTCAACAACTCTATACAATAGGCATTATTACAAACCTAGTATCGCAGTGGAGCATACTGAGGCAGAGAAAATCTAATTAACTTACCTAAGGTCAAATGCTGGAAAGTATGGAGCCAGAATTTGAGTGCACTTAGTTTGGCTCGAAGCTGATATCCTTTAGACGCCATACAGGACCAATGGCTTTATGAGAAAAATATTGTACTTTATATTTATTAAAAAGAGAGGTATTTAAATGTACCAGAAAGACTAGCAGAGTCACTCCCCGAAGAGATAAGCTGAATTTATTCCCAGCCAGGAGGTTCATCCCCTGTCCTTGCTGTAAGATGCTTTCAAATATAGGTAATAATAGAAAGGTACCCCAAAGTGGCTCAATCAAAGGTCTAATTTTAGTATGTGTGCTTCCAAAGTGAGCCTCTGTGACAACAGAAGTCAAAAGTAAGGCAAGGTTTAAGTTTGGTTCTCCAGCAACTCGATGAGATCCTAAAAGACAGATTCTTTCTATTTCTCTGGTTTGCTGTCTGCTGTCAGCTTTGTATTGAAGCTGGCTTGCCTCCTTATCCTGCAGTGATTGGAACTGCATGAATCTACATACCCATGTAGAGGGAAAGGAAAAGAGGCTCCAGTGTTCTCCCAGAAGAGTAAAAAAAGGTTTTCCTGAACACTACACCGCCCCCCACCCCTATCCCACATACACGTCAGTGGCCCAATTAGCATGCCCATTCTCAAATGAGTCATGCCAAGGAGATGGAATTACCCTTAAGCCAATCAAGCTTGTCTGCTGACCTTGGAGGTGTTATCATCTTCCTCAAGGCACACAGACGTCAGGGAGAACAGAGAAACCTGAACAAAGTTGTGACTCTCTTAGGAAGGGGAGTAGAGATGATACACAACAAGCATATCTAGTACTTCCAAAAGTAGTTTATCTATTTTCTCATGGAGTGAGCTTACATGAGACCATATATTATGAAAGGGTTTTTAACACTATATAAATACAAATTATAATTATTTTTGCTGTGCTCTTTTGTACTTGGGACTTATTATTCATAGTGTGTTGTGTGGTTAGTAGCAAGGCCAGAACAGAGACTGTGTGCCTGCTCCATTTCATCCATTCCCACCTGCTAGAACCCACTTTCTCCCATGCGCCCCTGGATGCTCCTCACTGCCCAAAGCAACCTCTTCCTGATATTCTGCTCAGGCTTTTCCTGATATCTAGCATCTTGAATACCCAAAGTACTTCCCCCTCACAACCTTCCTACCATCAAATCTCATTTCCTAACAGAGTTGCTCTGAGATGAGTTCTAGTCCCACATGCCTTTCACTAGTTGTGTGATTTGGGGCAAATCACTTCACCTCTCTGAACTCCAGTTCCCTCTTCAGTGAAATGAGAAGCTTGGATTAATTAATCGCTCAGGCACCTTCAAGCTTCAACTTTTTATGATTCTATGAATTTCAGGCAGCAAGGTAAAGAGTAGTGAAGAATTTCAGACAGGTGGGGAAGGGGATTTAGGGTGAAGGGGTTTTAAGCATTCAAAAGGTCAGTTAGCAAGGCTACCCTGATTTTTGGATTCCAAAAATAGACAAACACACACACAAAGCGCACACACACAGGGTGCATGTCAGCAATCAATAGTGAACCCCACAGCAGGAACAGGGACATCTAATGAAACAGAGATGGGCCCAACTACAGGGCAGACCTGAGACATAAGGTGTGGGGAGTCGGGTAGTGAGCCCAGAACCTTAGATAAATTTGGCAGAGCTGAGAATTCCACTGAGGATGGAGAATTATCACTGCTGTGGACATTGTTCTTACCGGCCTGTATGAACCAAAATCCAAGAGGACTTCTGAAGAGATCATTTTGATCTTCCAACCACAGGAACACATCTACTACTGGGTCTGACCTTGTTTTGCTTTTTTTTTCTTCCTAGTTTCAGCTGGGCCTCAAAATCAGAAAGGCCAAAATCCAACAAGAAAATCTGTTTCTGTTATATTCTCTTGGCTGCTTAGGAGAGCTCTCTTGGCAGCCTTTCTGGTGATTTGTCCAAGCCTGAGGCCTCTCTATCCTGGAGTTTCCATCACCTTGTTCAGGGGAGAAAAAGCATCACTTAAGCATCACTATGCAGTGTCTGAGAGGCAGTCGCTCTTTTTCTTAGCTAGGAGTCCTTCAGTCCTTTTTCCCCTTCTTTTCCTCCAAAGAAACAAGACAATCTTCACCTAGTGGGAAACAGAATAATAATTATTATAATGATAATGATAGCAAGAGCTACCATTTATTGCCTACATATTATTGCTCAGGCATGAAACTAAGCACTTTATATTATCTCAGTTACTGATTAAGTAGTAATGGCAAATATTAATATGGTATAAAATCATTAAAAGAGATAAAAATGGGTATTTGATTTTGATAAAATGTACACTTCATCAGGAAACTATACCAGTCATGAACTTTTATGCACCTAAAATATAGTTTCAAAAATGCTAGGAATACAAAAAGAAATTGATAGGGTCACTATCATATTAGATGTTAACATACCTCTCTCTGAAATGGGTCAAATAGACAAAATTAAGTACATTGAGAATTTATATAACATACTAACAAGTTATATAGAACTTTCCACTAAACAGAGATTACACATTGTTCTGAAACATATGAGGAAACAGGTACATTTGACCATGTATTAGGTCATAAAGACAATCTTCACATACTCAAAACAAAACAAAACAGTATTCATACAAGTACTTCTGATGACCAAATGCAATAAGACTTAAACTAGCAACAGAAGGATAAATAAATAAATAAATAAATAAATTTACCTACTTTAAAATTTTAAACACCTCTATAAATGATTATTAGGTGTATCAGTCAGGGTTTAGTTAGGTTGATCCCCTAGGAAATATGTACCTATTTTGATATCTGTATACACAGAGATTTGACCTTATGCAGTCTTGGTGGTTGGTTAAACAATATCTGTAAGGCTGATTGCTCTGGTTGGGTAGCTCAGTTTGTTAGAATGTCAACCTGATACACCAAGGTTGTGGGTTCAATCTCTGGTCAGGGCACATATAAGAAGTAACCAATGAATGTGTAAATAAGTGGAACAGCAAATCAATTCGAACTCTGTTTGTCCCTCCCTCCCTCCCTCCCTTCTTCTCTCTCTCTAAAATCAATTTTGAAAAACCAGTATCTGTAAGGCTGTTGTCATTGCATCTGATACTGAAATTCGAAGTCCTTGGGGCAGGCAGTCAGGATGTAAAGTGGGAAGAGCAAGAACAGGTTGGAACCCACAAACACACGCTGTAGCTTATGAGGACAGGCTAAAACCTGTGTCATCTTGCCTCTGACCTCAATCATGCAGAAGCCTGGGCTCTTTGTCACAGAGCTAAACACACACACACTGAGTGCATGTTAGCAGTCAATAGTGAACATTACAACAGAAATGAGGACATCTAATAACACCTCTGACTGAGGAGTGAAAGAAGCTGAAAGAGGATCCTGGAGAAGGTGGAGCAGTTCCAGTCTTGGCTATTGTCCCACACCAACAAGGAAAGCCAGTTAGTAACAAAATGGCTATTGCTTCACTTATACTCCAAATTGCTCATGAGAATCTCTCTTATGACCTAGCCTATTGAAAAATGTACAAGGAAGGGAATCCTGGGAAATGTAGTTCAGCCTAACCAAGGTGACACCTTGCAAAACCACCATAACCCATCCCTTGTCAACTTGGCAACCATGTATATCTCCATTTTTAATCTCCAAATAAAGATCATAACAAAATCATGCTTCTGCCTAACATAATACAACTATGTCCATAAAGCCAGAAACATGCTAACCCGGGGCTCAGAAAAACTTTCTGAAAGAGCCAGATAGCAAATACTTTAGGTTTTGCATACCACATGGTTTTTGTTACAACTATTTAGTGCCAGCATTGTAGCATGAAAGTAGCCATAGACAATAAATATATAACTGAATGAATGTGGTGTGTTCAAATAAAACATTGTTTATGAAAACAGATGGCCAGCTCTTGGGCCATAGTTTGCCAACCCCAACGTTAATCTTTTCACCAAAGGAGAATTTTTGAAAATCCTCTTTTTGATTTGAGTGATCTTTATTCTCCTCTAACTGATTCACATATCACCCTTGGATATTTTATAGATTAGATACTGAGATATGTTACTTCACATAGCACATCTTATATTAGATAAGGAAAAGAGGAGGAAGAAATGAAATATTTTTTATTAATATATATGCAAACATATGCAAAACAAAATAAGGGAAAAATACTCATAACTATTATATTACTCTTTTCTGCAAGTAGTTACAGTTCTTTTCTGGTTTCTAATCTTATTTCTGAAGGGTCTGGGCCACTAGCAGTCCTGCCTGAATTGGAGGTTGTTGTAGTTTTCCACTGACTTACTATTCACAAAATACGGGTGTAATAAAATTTGCCCTAGAGGATCTCCTGCATTCCAGACATACTCATCGTGTGATAGCAACTCAATTTCCCCTTGATAGTCAACATCAGTTACCAAGAACAGCATAGTAAATCCCTTCTTTGCCTGTTGATTCAGTGGCTTTAGGAGCCCAAAGTGTCCAGGTGGCAGTCTCAACTTCCAGTTCAATGGCATCATTGTTGTGCCCACTGGTAAAAGCATTGCTCCTTGTAGAACTAGGACTTCTAGAGCAGGAGAGCCTAAAATTGTGGAGATGGGAAACAAAAAGTGTACTAGTAAATCATGAGGGGTAACAATATGAGCAACAGCTTTCATTTCTACCCCTTTGATTCCTAAACTTGTGAATCCTGCTATGGGAGAAACAACACTATAATGGATATTGATTTAAAGCATTTAACACAATCTGGAGGACCTGCTTCAGCCCTACAAGGCAATGCTGCCATAACTGAGACTTTAACAGATGAATACACCATTCTCTTACATCAGCTGCTTCAGAGTTATGGGTAATATGGTAAGATCAGTGAATTCCATGAGCACGAGCCCATTGCCCCACTTCATTTGTTATGAAGTGAGTTCCTTGGCCAAAAGGTATACTGTGTTGAGTAGCATGTTTTGGGTAAAGTATTCATTCAGTTTGCAACTGATAGTTTTGCCAAAAGAATTGCAAGCAAACAAGCAATAAAGGCAAATCCATATCCAATAGGTGTGATTGAGAGAAAGAAGGAAATGTAGCAGAAGTAAGGAGCATGTACATCTTAGCTACTTCTTCATGCAATCTACTTGTGCCTTCAGGATCTGCTTAAGTCTAATCTCATAGACGTCACTTCCTTCTGATGATGAAATACTGCTGTACATGCCCAACTTAATGGCTTGGTGGGTCAGAAAATACTCAGTTCAAATAGGCAGCTCTGTTCATATGATAAGTTGGTAGCTCAAAGTCAAACATTCCATCTCTGCTAAGGCACAGTAATAAGCCAAAAGTTGTTTTTAAAAGGATAATAGTTATCCTCAGAGGATGACATGACTGCTAAAAATTCTAAGAGTCTGTGCTGTGATTCACCTATGGGGTAGGGGCCTGCCAAAGGCTCCAAACAGCATCCCTATCTATGCACCATTAATACTTGAAGTACCATCATATCTTCTGAGTCATATGGCCCAATTAGCAGAACAGCTTGCAGAGCAGCTTGACCTGTTGCAGTACCTACTCTGGGATTCACTCAAAACAGGCAGCTTTTCAGGTCACTTAGTAAGTGGGTCAAAGTAGCATGACCAAATGAGATACATGTTGTCTTCAAAATCCAAACAGGCCCAGTAGGCATTGCACTTCTTTCTTAATAATGGGAGGAATCAAGATGCAACAACTTGCTCTTCATGTTAGAAAAGAAATATGTTCATATCCTATATAATCGGATCCCTAGAACTTTCATCAAAGTGGCAGGCCCTTGAATTTCTGTGGAATTTTACTCCCACTCTCTGGCACACAAATGTCTTAGCAATGTGTCTAGAGTAGTTGCTACTTTCTTCTCACCGTGTCCAATAAGCATAATACTGTTAATGTAATGTAATGAACCAGTGTGATGTCCTATAGAAAAGAAGAGCAATCAAGGTCCTCGCAGACTAAATATCAATAAGGGGCATCTTACACAGCAAGGATGTCTTGCTGCCTTGCCAGATGAAAGCCATCTGCCTCTGATGGTCTTCACCAACAGATACAAAGATAAAAGCATTTTCTTGATTAATAGCTATGTGCCAGAATGTGCTGATTTGCCCCAGCAACAAAACCACATGTGGAAAAGCAACTACAATTGAAGTCACCACCTGATTAAGCTTTTGGTAGTCCACTGTCATTCTGGTTGAATCCTGACCCTGCATCTTTCAAGTCCTTTCAAGTGGCGCTAATCTCTGCAATTCTTCCAAGAATGCAGTGTTGCTTTTGGTTTACTGTTTTTCTAGGTATAGTTCTAGTGGCTTCCACTTGGTGTTTCCTTCCATAATAGTCTGCATTCCATGTGTCAGAAAACCACTGTACTGTAGGGATTCTGCCAGTTGCTGAGTGTGTCTATTCTAATTGTGCATTCTGGAATTGGAAAAATAACCACAAGGTGGTTTTGAGAATTCACTGGACCCAATGTGAGATGAACTTCAGCCATTTATTAGTTATATATTGCTGCATAACAACTTATTCAAATACAGAAGCTGAAAACAAGAAATATTTATTATCTTACAGTTTCTATGGGTCAAGAATCTTGGAGTGGTTTAGCTGGGTACCACTAGTTTAAGGTCTCTCATGAGATTGCAGGCAAGGTGTGGCCTGGGGTTATAGCCATTTCAAGACTTGACAGACGATAAAGGACCCACTCCCAAGCTCACTCACCTGGTTGTTGGAATGCATCAGTTTCTCTGGATTGTTAAACTGAAGTCCTTTGGTCCTCACCATACCACATGAGCATGACCATAGAGTTGCTCACATTATGGCAGAATACTTCTCTCAGTGCAAACTATCTGAGAGAAGGAGAAAGGGAGAGAAAGAGAAAGAATTAACCAAAGACAGAAGCCACAGTCATTTTGTAACCAAATACAGAAAGTGTTTTCCCATGATCTCTGCCATATTATATTCATTAGAAGCAACTCACTGGGTCCAACCCACACTCAAGTGGAAGGGATTACAGAAAGGTGTGAATACCAGGAAGTGGGGATCGCTGGGGACCATATTAGAGACTGCCAACCACATTGAGTTATTGAAATAAAAATGAATATTATGAACAATTTAGAATTATACACTAAGAACCAGAATAGCAACATTCATGAGGTCTTCACACAACACATCCTATTGTACAGATTGGAAACTCAAGGCATAGAGCAGTAAAAAAATTTGCCCAGGGTCCTTTGCATTTGTCAGTGGCAAAACTGATGCTGAAATCTCAGTCTAATTCCAAAGACTCATTCTGACTGTCTCCTCCCCTCTAAAATGTCCTTTAACGAGGTCAGTTTATTCCAGATCACTGCTGCTCACTTTTTTCTCTTCTTCTCTTTCATCAAAGAGAAAGACTATTCAGGAACTGGCATATTTGCCTTATTGGACCAGTTTTGAAACACCCTGAAACATGAAATTACATTTTTTCAGAGATGAGATCATGTTCAATGATAACCCGTGGCCCATCCCACTGAACTGTCTCTTCCTTTCTGATGATTTTACATCTTTTCTGTACGTTTTGCCTTCTGAGCAGGAGCTGGTGACATCGATACCACAATTTAAGCACACTTGTTTCCTAGCAACAGCTGGGTACATCAAGTTTCAGAGCTACTCAGAACTTCCCCTCTAAAAGGGCCAGATTCACTCTCAGAACAATACATTCAAAGTTTAAAATATAACTTGAGTGGTTTAATTACACACCCCCATTCCACCCACTTCTTCCACTTCCCTTCCCCTCCTTTCCAGAGGCCCAATCATTGAGATTTCAGCAGTAATTTCTGTAGTCTGGGAAAATGCCAAGGTCACACTTGGGAGTACCTGGCTGCCCAGAGAACAGTTTCAGTTCCCACTGCCCACCTACAAATAAGAAGCAACTTGTACATTTAGAATGATCATTTTCTTCATGTAGCTGAAATAAATCTCAGGCCACAAATTAAGGATTGAAAGAAATAAACTAAACTTTTTTAACAACAAACATTATTTTATGAGCCTTTTTTCACATAGGTGTAAAATCCTACTGCATCAATTTAGGGACTCATACTTAGGGTTGACTTGAGGTCTAGGGGATAAGACAGAGAAGGGGACCCTAGCATGCAGCTATTGAGATATCCATCATTAAACTGCTCCCCCCATCTTAAAGCCATTCTTAGCCCCTTGTGCTTGACCACAGACCCCTCCAGGCTGGCTCTATCTCAGACATCCAAGAAACACTTAGACATACAGGAAACTCTCAGCTGCACTTTTATCACATCTAAACAGGAAAACCAGACAAGTCTTACAACCTTCCTGGAAATAAGATACAACCTTCTTCTTCTCCTAAATCCCTATAGTTACCCGGGGAAGGTTTTATTTCCTTCACTGCCCCCAGGAACTGGCCCTAGGTTCCAGCCACAGGACTCCTGTTCAGGAACCAATGATGTTTTGCTTCCTCTCAGATACTCCTCATCTTCCCCCTTAGTTTTGTAGACTTTTTCTAACCTCAGGTGGAATGGAGGGAGAAAAAAAGGACTAGTATAATTAACAAAATATTATTCTAAGTCCTTTTGTCTTCTTCCTGGACCTAAGCTTTTAAAACTCAAAAGACAATATTTTACTCTTGTTCTCTGATTTTTCTGTAACAACTTTCCCTAAGGCAATACATACCTCAAGAATGAGGGAAGAGCCACAAGGGTAAAGAAAGGAATTATGGGAAAACACATATCAATTAATATCAAAATATTCACTAAAATTAAATAGTTTTATGCCTTACATGATGTATCTTATTATTTATTTATTTATTTATTTATTTTTTTTTCTTATAATCAGGGCTCCCTACTCATCCCCCAAAAAGAATGGGTACTTGTCTTTCTTTGGATAACCAAAAGAATTCACTAAAGTGGTTCCCCCTAAAAGAAAGAGCAGTCCTTAGGACAAATGTCAGCTTTAGGAATTGTGAAATTCAGAAAAGGCAGTTTGCCAGTAACTTTATTTTTTTCCCATCCCTTCATCACCCTCCCCTTTGGCAACCATCAGCTGGTTTTCTGTATCTATGAATCTGTTTCTGTTTTGTTTTGTTTAGTTGTTACTTTTGTTGTTTTCAGATTACACATATAACAAATCATAAGTATTCATCTTTCTTTTTCTGACTTATTTCATTTAGTATAATGCCCTCTAGGTCCATCCATATTGTTGCAATGGCAAGATTTTATTCTTTTTATTGCTGAGTAACATTCCATTGTGTGTGTATACATATCTTCTTTATCATTAATCAATTGATAAACACCTAGGTTGCTTCCACATTTTGGCTGTTGTAAGTGATGCTGCAACGAACATCCTATGTACACATACCTTTTCAAATTAGTGTTTTTGTTTTCTTCACATAAATACTTAGAAGTGGAATTGCAAGGTCTTTTTCATTTTTTGAGGACTCTCCATGCTATTTTCCACAGAGGCTGCACCAATCTGCATTCCCATCACCAGTGCACTAGAGTTCCCTTTTCTCCACATCCTCACCAGCACTTGTTTTTTTGTGGATTTATTGATGATAGCCATTCTGGTAAATCTAAGGTGATATCTCATTGTGTTTTTTCACTTATATTTTATTGATTATGCTTACAGTTGTACTTTTTCCCCTTTTGCCCCCCTCCACCCAGTGCCCCTAATCCTTCAGGCAATCCCCCAACATTGTTCATGTCTATGGATCCTGTATATAAGTTCTTTGGCTACTCCATTTCTTATACTGCACTTTACATTTCCATGGCTATTCTGTAACTACCTATTTGTACTTTTTAGTCCCCTCACCTCTTCACCCATTCTCCCCCTCCCACCTCCCATCTGGTAACTAACTTCTTTTTTCTTGCTGCTTTTAAGAGTCTCTCTTTATCTTAAACCTTTGGCCTTTTAATTATGATGTGTCTTGGAGTGGGCCTCTTTGCATCCATCATGATTTGAACTGCCTGTGCTTCCTGAACTTGCATGTCTATTTCCTTCACCAAATGAGGAAAGTTTTCTTTCACTACTTTTTTAGATAGATTTCCAATTTCTTGCTCTTTCTCTTCTCATTCTGTCACCCATGAGGCAAATGTTGGACCTCTTGAAGTTGTCCCAGAGGCTGTTTATACTATCCTCATTTTTGGTTTTTTGGATTCTTTTTTCTTCTTGTTCTGCATGGTTGTTTTTTGCTTTCTTATGTTCCAAATCATTGATTTGATTCTTGGCTTCATCCACTCTACTGTTGTTCCCCTGTAAATTGTTCTTTATTTTAATTAGTGTATCCTTCATTTTTGACTGGTTCTTTTTTTGCTGCTAAGGTCCTCACTAAGTTCCTTGAGCATCCTTATAACCTGTGTTTTGAACTCTGATTCTGATAGATTGCTTATCTCCATTTCATTTGGCTCTTTTTTCTAGAGTTTTGATTTGTTCTTTTATTTGTACCATGTTTCTTTGTCTCCTCACTTAGGAAGCTTCCCTGTGTTTGTTTCTATGTATTAGGTAGAGATGCTTTGACTCTGTGTCTGAGTAGTATGGCCTAATGTAGTAGGTATCCTGTAGGGTCCAGTGGCATAGCCTCCCCGTCACCCAAGCTGGCTACTTGAGGTGCACCCTTTATGTGGGCTGAATTCACCCTCCTCTTATAGTTAAGCCATGGTTACTATTGGCAGATCAAAGGGAGGGATTTACCCAGGCCAGTTAGCTGCAAGGACTGGCTGTGACCATTGACCACCAATCTCTGCCCTCTGTGGAGGGTCATCTGTGCAGGGGCAGGGTGGTGGTGCTCCCATGTGGTCTGTGGTTGTCTACTGGGTGGACTAGCCCTGGGGTTTCCCAGGTTGTGCAGACCAAGGTCAGCTCCCACCTGTGTTTTGCCCTGGGGCACCCTACCTGATTGTAAAGGAATATAAGATGGGTGCTACTAGTGCCGGGTCAGAGATTCCCAAGTGAAGCTAAGCGGTGAATCTAGGCTGGCTGCTGCTAGTGCCTGGCCTGGGGCTTACTGAAGCCAGCTGTTGCTTGTTTGAGAGGATTTAGGAATCAAGATCAGACATTCTTATGGAAAAGCAGCTTGGGTGGGTCAATAAATTGGATGGAACAGAGTCTTTGGGGATCTCCAAGGCAGGTCAAACAGTGTTAGCCAGGTTGATGTGGTCTCACAATGGCACCAGCTTGCCAGCTCTGTTCGGGGAGGGTTTAGAAAAGGGACAATGGTCTCTGCTCACCTTGATGCCAGACACTTCAGTTTCTCCCTGTATACCACTGGTGCCTTTCAAGCTGCTACCCTGGTGCTGGAGCTCAGAGGGAGTAAATATGAGTAGGTGAGTCCATGTGTGGGTTCTTTAAGAGGAATTGCTTGGGGCTCCAGCAGTTTCTTCCACCACCTCAATCCCCACTGATTTTTGTAGCCAGAAGTTGTGGAGACTTATCTTCTTAGCACTGGAACCCTGGGCTAGGGGAGCTGATATAGGCCTGGGTCTCCTCCCTCCCAAAATATCCCTCCTGAATTTTTACCCACGTGGGTGTGGGGCCATCCCATTCCGCGTCTGCGTCCTTCCTACTAGTGTGGATGGATGTGGTTTCTTTAATTCCATAGTTGTCAGACTTCCATTCAACTCAATTTCATAGTTGTCAGACTTCCAATCAGCTTGATTTCTGACATTCCTGAGTGATGGTTGTTCTATATTTTAGTTGTAATTTTGATGTGGTTGTATGAAGAGGCGAGGCATGTCTGCTTACACTGCCACCTTGTTGATATCTCATTGTATCTTTTAAATCAATTAAATTTATCAGGGTGACATTGGTTAATAAGATTACATAGGTTTCAAGTGCATATTTCCATGATATATGCTCTGTACCTTGCATTGCAGGCCCATCACTCAAAGGCAAATAATCTTCTGTCTAGATTAATCTATTTGTTCTAGATTACCTAGTTTGTTGTTATATAACTGTTTGTAGTGTTGTTTACTGATTATTTGTATTTCTGTGGCATTGGTTGTAACTTCTCTTTCATTTATGACTTTATTTCATGTTTATCTTTTCACATAACCAGCTCTCAGTTTTATTGATCTTTTCTATTATTTTTAAGTTTCTGTTCTTATTTTGTTTATTTCTGCTTTGATCTCATTTTCTTCTTTATATTTACTTTGGTTTGGGTTTGTTTGCTCTTCTTTTTCTAGTTTCTTTAGGTGTAGAGTTAGATTGTTTACAGGATTTTTCTTATTTCTTGAGATAGGCCTGTATAGCTATGAGCTTCCCTCATAGCTTTTGTTTCATCCCATAAATTTTAAAACATTTCATTTTTATTTTCATTTGTCTCACTGTAGTTTTTGATATATCTTTTGATCCATTAATTGTTTAGTAGCATATTGTTTAGTCCCCACTTATTTGTGTTTTTTTCAGTTTTCTGTAGCTGATTTCTAGTTTTATACCATTGTGGTTGGAAAAGATGCTTAATATGATTTCAATCTTTTTGAATATACTGAGACTTGTTCTATAGCCTAATATGTGATCTTGGAGAATGTTCCATGTACACTTGAAATAAAAAGACTATTCTGCAGTTTGTGGAATAAATGTCCTATAAATATGCATTAAGTCAATCTGACATTTCAAAGGTCTAATGTGACATTTAAGGCCATTATTTCCTTTTCATTTTCTGTCTGGATGATCTATCTATTTATGCAAGTAGGGTATTAAAATCCCCTACTACGCTTTTGGCTTTTGGCTTGGAGGAGCTTAGGTACAACTTTCTTTGGTCCTCCTGAATCTGGTTCATTTGACATCAGCTGCCTCCATCATGCCACTGAAGTTCGACCACATTGAGATCAAAGTCTTATAAATGGGGTACTCCTATGGCAAGTTGGTTTCATGTCTGCTCTGGTATCCAAGATCAACCCCCTGGGTCTGTCTCTGAAAACATTTGGTGATGACATTGCCAAAGCAACCAGTGATTGAAAAGTTTGAGGATTACAATGAAACTGACCATTCAGAACAGACAGGCATGGATTGAGGTAGTACCTTCTGCCTCTGCCCTGATCATCAAAGCCCTCAAAGAACTACCAAGAGACAGAAAGAAGCAAAAAAACCCCACACATTAACCACAGTGGAAATATCACTTTCAATGAGATTGCCAACATTTCTCAACACATGCAGCACTGATCTTTGGTTAGAGAACTCTCTGGAACCATAAAGAGATCCTGAGGATTGCCCAGTCTGTGGTCTGCAATGTTGATGGCTGTCATAATGACATAATGCATGACATCAACACTGGTGTAGTGGAATGCCCTACTATTATTGTATTACTGTGAATTTCTCCCTTTATGTCCATTAACATTTGCTCTATTTATGTAGTTGCTCCTACATTAGTTGTGTAGATACTTATGATTGTTATATTCTCTTCTTGCATTGACCCCCTTATATTATGTCATATGCTTGTTTGTGTGTTTGTCTTTACATTTTTTGTTTTAAAGTCTATTTTGTCTGAGATAAGTATTGCTATTCTACCTTTCTTTTCATATCTATTATGGCTAAAGTTTTCAGCCATTATTTTTTTAAATGAAGTTCCTATTCTTTTCTCTCCCTTCTTCTACTGGGATTCCTATAATACAAATGTTTGTGTGTTTGATATTATTATAGAGGTTCTTAAACTATTCTCACTTTTAAAATTCTTTTTTCTTTTTGTTTTTCTGATTGATTGATTTCCAGATCATTAATCCATTCTTCTGTATTAACTAATTTGCTGTTCATTCCTTCTAATGTATTTTTCCTTTCAGTGATGGTATTCTTCAGCTTTGCCTGGTTCTTTTTCTTTTAAAGATTTTATTTATTTATTTTTCAGGGATTGGGGAAGTAAGGGAGAGAAACACCAATGTGAGAGAGAAACACTGATCAGTTTCCTCTCAAAGGCACTGCAACTGGGGATCACAACCCAGGCATGTTGGGAATCATGCTGGGTTGGGAATCAAACTGGCAGCCTTGTGCTTTACAGAATGATGCCCAAACAACTGAGCCACACTGGTCAGTGCTCTGCTTGGTTCTTTATTATACTTTCTAACTCTTTAATGAAGTTCTTCCTAAGTTCTTGTATTCCACTAAGTTCAAGTTTGGTGAGCATCCTTATGACCATTTCCTTGAATTAATTATTAGACAAATTACTTGTCTCTGTTTCTTTAGGATTATTTTCCTGGGGGATTTATTTTTGTTCCTTTATCTGAGAGATAGTCTTCTGTCTTTTCATATTGTTTGAATTTCTATATTTGTTTATATGAAACAAAATAGCTATCTTTCCTACTCTTGAAAAAGTGGCCTTGGGTAGAAGCAGCCTCTATATAGGCTTTGTGTGTCGAGTGGTTTTGCAGGTGTGTTGGAGCCTATGGTGTCCAGGGCACTGGCCTACCAAGCTGGAACAGCTCTGACCAGAGAGGCCAGGTTTGTGTGGTAGCGTTCTGTTTATCCTGCTTGCTCTTTGCTTGAAGCTGAAATGGGCGTGGGCAATAGGTCTGGGAATGCACTACAGCAACACTGCAGATGAGCCAGAGCACCTGAATAGAGCTCCCACTTACTGTATAGAGGTGGAAGGGGATATATACAATGGCATTCATCAGTACCTCTGACCCTATAAAATTCCCAAAATTCCCAAAATTCTCCGAGAGCTCTTGCAGCTCCCAACCTTCTCTATATTGTCTCTCTCTTTCATTTGTTGTACAAAAGTGATCTTGTGTAGAAGTAACCTTTGTGTAGGCTGTGTGTGCCAAGTAGTTTGGGCAGGCTGGGTGGAGCCAGGCAGACATTACAACGCCTGGGGCATGCTTGCAGGGCTGGAGCAGCTCCAGGCAGAGAGGACAGGTGCATGTCCTGTGGTGATGCCCTATTGATCCTGCTTGCTCTTTGTTCAGAGATGAAATTAACTCTGGGCATTGTGGCTGAAAATGCACTGTGGTGATCTTGCAGGTAGGCCAAAGCACCCAAATAAAGTTGCTGCCCACCCTACCAAAGTGGTGGGGGACATAAACAATGGTGCTCACCAGCCCCTCTGGTCCAGAGAATTTCCACAGATCCTGTAGTCTTCCCTCAATTTTGCAACCTTCCCTATTTGGTCTCTTTCTCTTGGTTGTTGCTCAGAAACTGTTTATTCAGCTCTCAGTTTTCTCTCAGGAGTAGTTCTCTATATACATATATATTTCCGTTTGCTCATGGGAGGGGACCAGTTCAGTGTCATCCTACACCTGTGCCATTTTGGACCTCTCAGTGTCATTCCTTTTTAACTTGGAGCCCCTCGTTTTTTTTCATATTCCTTCAAAGATTACCCTTAGTTAAGTTTCCTTGGAGTGAAAAAAGAAAAAGACATAGTCCCTTTCCTTAAGAGTGGTTCTTATGGAGACTTCCAGCCAAGATGGAGGTGTAGGTAGACACACTGGGCTTCCTTGTACAACCAAAAGAAGGACAACAACAATTTAGAAACAAAAAACAACCACTACTGACAGAAAATTAAACTGTATAGATGTCCGACAACCAAGGAGTTAAAGTAGACACATTCATCCAGACTGGTAGGATGGGCGGAGTCAGGCGGCCAGGTGGAGAGGGGTCGTGGCAAAGTGGTGGCTGCACACAGGGCAGCAGCGGGTAGACCCTGGGTGCACAAGGTAGCAGCAGGTGGACCCAGCTAGGTGGTGGATTGTGGAGGGGTATGGCATACAAGGTGGCTGGCAAACCAGGTGGTCCCGCATTTACACACAGATAAACCAGGTGAAACTGGGAAGTGAGACAGACCGTGCAACCCAGGGTCCAAGCATGGGGAAATAAAGCCTCAAAACACCAATTGAAAACACCTGTGGGGGTTGAGGTGCTGGGAGTAACTCCCAGCCTCACAGGAGAGTTCACTGGAGAGACCCACAGGGTCCTAGAATGTACACAAACCCACCCACCCAGGAATCAGCACCAGAAGGGCCCAATTTGATTGTGGGAAGCAGGGGAAGTGACTGAAATCCTGCAGAGAGCTGAGCAAGTGCCATTGTTCCCTCTTGGACCCCTACCCCACATACAGCATCACAACCCAGCAACTGGGTTGCCCCACCCTGGTGAATACCTAAGGCTCCACCCCTCACTACTTAACAGGCACATTGAGACAAAAAGAATGGCCGGAATGAAAGAACAGATAAAAGCTCCAGGAAAAAATACAACTAAGCAATGAAGAGATGGCCAACCTATCAGAGGCACAGTTCAAAACACTGGTAATCAGAATGCTCACAGAATTGGTTGAATTTGGTCACAAATTAGATGAAAAAATGAAGGCTACGCTAAGTGAAATAAAGGAAAATGTACAGGGAACCAACAGTGATGGGAAGGAAACTTGGACTCAAATCAATGGAGTGGACCAGAAGGAAGAAAGAAACAATCAAATAGAAAAGAATGAAGAAATAAGAATTCAAAAAAAATAAGGAGAGGCTTAGGAACCTCCAGGACATCTTTAAATGTTCTAACATCCGAATTATAGGGGTACCAGAAGGAGAAGAGGAAGAGCAACAAGTGGAAAAGTTATTTGAATAAATAATAAAGGAGAACTTCCCCATTCTGGCAAAGAAAATAGACTTCCAGGAAGTCCAGGAAGCTCAGAGAGTCCCAAAGAAGTTGGACCCAAGGAGGAACACACCAAGGCACATCATAATTACCTTAG
>CM052543.1:119959751-120040432 GCA_028533065.1 Trachops cirrhosus
GTACAGTAAAATGACAGCAAACTCACAATTATTAACAACCACACCTAAAACAAAAACAAAAACAAACTAAACAAACAACTAGAACAGGAACAGAATCACAGAAATAGAGATCACATGAAGGGTTAGCAACAGGGGAGTGGGAGGAAGACAGAAGGGGAAAAGGTACAGAGAATAAGTAGCATAGATGGTAGGTAGAAAATAGACAGGGGGAGGGTAAAAATAGAATGGGAAATGTAGAAGCCAAAGAACTTATAAGACACATGGTCATGAAGTAAAGGGAGGGAATGTGGGTGGGTGGGAGGGGGTGTGCAGGGTGGAGGGGAGTGAAGGGGGGAAAATGGGACAACTATAATAGCATAATCAATAAATATATTTTAAAAAGTGGTTCTTATGGATTGAATATTGTACCCTCTAAAGAGATATTGAAGTCCTAACTCCCTGTACTTCAAAATGTGACTTTTTCTGTAAATAGGGTAATTGCAAATGCAATTAGTTTAGACGAGGTCATACTTCATTTGTAGTAGGGTGAGCCTTTAATCCAATATGACTGGTGTACTTATAAGAAGAGAAGAAGAAACACAAAGACTAAGTCACACAGAAAGAAAATGGCCACATGACAACAAAAGCAAAGTTTGGAGTGATGCATCTACAAGCCAAGGAAATCAAGGATTTCAAGAAAGCACCAGAAGCTAGAAGAGGCAAGGAAAGATTCTTCCCTCCAGATCTCACATAAAAATACAGTTTTCCATTTGAGAGTGTCTCATAACTGGTCCAATAAAGTAAATATATTAGTCCCTGAGTAGTCTTTCTATTGATAAAAAGGGATCACGGCCCTGCCAACACTTTGATTTTGAACTTTTAGCATCCAGATCTATAAGGCTATACATTTCTATTGTTGAGCCACCTAGTTTGTGGTATTTTGTAAAGGTAGCCCCTAGGACATGAATAGAATAGTCTAATTAAAGATTCAAACACTCAGATATCACAAAGCAGTTATAGAATAATGCAGTGTTTAACTGTATGGCACTAGAAGACCAGCAAAATGAGTCCAGAGACTCCCAAACTCAGCCAGTCCTTCTTATCTTCAGACTTTTGCCCAGTCCAAAGGGGTGACTAGGGTATTTCATTTATAGCATTGGCACAAAGAGGTTTATATCTTCACTGCCTTTTTGGCCCCCGTGCCACAGGATCTCACGTGACAAAGCCTTCAGATAAATGCCTGGGAATTACTCTTTTTTTTTTTTGAACACATGCCATAGTCGTCTGAGATAAACAGGACAACCCCTCACATGTAGGAAAGGTATGCTTGCTATGACTGTCAGCCCCAGGATAAGGCCTACCCTGTGGTTCTGGGCTTCCCCCAACTAGAACCTCAACCAACAGAAGAACTCTGCCCTATGAAACCTGTTTTGGATCTTCATTTGTTTGCCAGTAATGTTGCTGATTGAATTAAAACAGTGGGTCCTACACATCCTGCTTGACTTGGTTCTCTCAAGTCCTCTTCTGCTCTTTGGACTTCTTTGACATGGGCCACTGAATAAGTTATCTCTAATGGGTCTTCAATGCCCACCAGGTACATAACCAATAGATTCTATTTTGCACAGTTGCTGGATGACCATTAATTTTCTGTTTTCAAACAAGGAAGCAAGAAACAGGAACGAGATTGCACTCAAGGGGCAGAGTGATAAGGGCAGAATGAGAAGCCAAGTTATGGGTTTAAAAGAGGATAAAGGGAATGAAAACTAGCTGGGTTTGCTAGTGAGGAGTCATTCTTGTTTTCGTATTTTCTCTCATCTCCCACATCCAAATAATCTGCATTATCTTATCCATTTTATGTTCAAGTTACATTTAAAATCTACTCTTAGAAATTTCAATAACCATAACTTCTTTAGATCAAGCAAATTTCATCTCTGCCCTAGACAACTACTAAAATCTCCTAATTGATCTCTCTTCTTCCAATCTTATTCCCATGTAATTCATTTCTACAAAGCCACCATAGTAATCTTAAATCATGAATAAAACCACTTCTCTCCCTTGATTAAAAGCCTTCAGCTTTCACTTTCAGCCAAGAGGCAATAACCGAAACGAGATCTATCCTCTTTCCCTAAGCAATTAGAAAAATGAACAAAAATATATAAAACAACAATTTTCAGACAGATACTACAGGACTATGATTGCTCAGAGAATAGAAACAAACAATGTAAGATCTACAATTGCATAAGCTAACTGTCTGGAAGGAGTTGTCAGTACATGTTGATAAACTAAACAGCTCTCCAAGAGTTGCAGAGATAGGATAGAGATCTAGCTCAGGAAGTAAAGTGGCTAGAATTTGTGGAGCAGAATACTAGAGAAGAGAGAGAGAGATCCAAAAATCTTCAGAGGGATCCTATCAAGTCACCAGCTGAGTACTGATATGTGCATGAGTAAGAGAAATCTCCCCTAGTTCAGGGAAAGAACCACCTAAGGGAGTAGGCAAAACAATTCACAGATTTGGGAATAGTTCTTATAACTAACTACCAGCCAGAGTAGAAACACCTCATAATACATTGGACATTGGGTAGAGTCCTAAAAAAAAAAGTCTTTAGTAGTAGTACTAAATTAGCCCTAGATTAAAAGCTACTCTGGACCTGCTCTAACAAAGCTTAAAAGCAAGCCTCAAAATAAGCCAAAAGATCCCAAGTAACTTAACTGTGCACCAGAACAAAATCCAACATTAGATAAAGAAATAAACCAAATCCAACAATATAAAATTCACAATGTCAGGCATCCAATAAAATATTAGCAAGCATGCTGACAGGACTTCTAGCTATGACTGAATGAAGAGGTACATGAATCATCTCTTTAAAAAACAAGTAAAAACTGGACAAAATACTAAAAAATTACCATTTTAGGACACTGTAAAATGACTAAAGTCAAACATCAAGTTGAGAAGCAAGTATTAATTTTTTAAAAAATTGAAACCCGAGAACAGAAGGAATCTGTACTCTTATTGTTTGGGTCCACTCCCATCTTCCCACTTTCCACACTGATTGCTGAAAAATGATAGTTTTAAAAAGTGAGGCTGGTTGTAAAAACTAGTAGCTTCATTGCCAGAGAGGGCAGCTGAGACTTCTGGCAGAAAGTAAAACCCATAGCAGCATTGTCAGTTTATAAAAAAGAAGGAGGAGGCATGGGAGGGGGAGGGGAAAGGAGAGGAGGAGGAGGAAGAGAGAAAGAAGGAGAAGAAGAAGAAACTTGGATAGGAAATGAATTCTGCTAGCCTAAGTTTGAGATCACAGATGAGGCAAGCAGCCAGATCAGGCAGAAACTTAAAAAGGAAATCCTGGAAATGACATAGCCATAGAAAGGCTAGATTAGCACCTGACTAGGAAACTACACACGTGCATAGAGGGGACCCAAGAAGGCCCATTGGAAAGTAAAGGCCTAAGCACACTTAAAAACTGACTAAACTTTGAATGCATTAACTCCTCAATCCACATATAGATAGGTCAGCAGAGTATTGGTCAAAGCCTATGGACTCGAGGTATTTGAGCAATATCTCTATTTAATCATTGGCTGACTACTAGGCTATACTGACACAGGATGGCCTATTGTAGGCCAGGGTGAAAAATGGAAATAAGAATAAAAATCTGGGTAGAGACATCAGCAGTTGTCTACAACTCATAGGGAGGAAAAATTCTACTATTTAAAGAAAAAGGAAATCAGAGGGGGAAATCAAAATACAGAACTGCTATAGGATATCACTGAAAATGCCCAATTATCAACCAAAAATTATGAGGAAAGCAAAAAAAACCAAAAGTGTAACTCACATTTTAAAAAATCGGTCATTAAAAACTTACTCTATGGACCAGATATTGGAGTGAGCAAACACTTCAAGAATGCTATTATAAATATATTCAAACAATTAAAGAAAACTATGATCAAAGAACTAAAATAAATATGAAAATGTCTAATAAATAAGGAATCTCAATAAAGAAATAGAAGCTGTAAAAAAAGAACCAAATAGAAATTCTGTAGTTCAAAAGTACCATCACTAAAATAAAAAATTCCCTAAATGGGCTCAACAGCAGATTTGAGTTGACAGAAAAGCAAATCAATGAACTTGCAGATAGATTAATGGAAATTTTCCATTAATTTCCATTTATAGAAATAGAAGAATAGAAAGAAAAAAAGAATGAAGGAAGTGAAAAGATCCTCAAAGACATGTGAGACAGCATCAGGTAGTATAAGCACCAGAAGATGGAGAGAGAGAGAGAGTCAGAAAAAAACATTTGAAGAAATAATAACTACAAACTCTCCAAATTTGATGATACACATTAATCTTCAAATCCAGGAATTTCAACAACCCCCAAGTATGATAAAGAGATCCACTCCTAGACACATCATAGTTAAAAAGTTGAAAGCCAAAGGAAAAAAAGACAATCTTGAAGCCAGTAAAAGAAAAATGACTCATCATGAACAAGGAAACAAAAATGTGAATAATAGCTGACTTCTCATCAGAAATAATAGAGGCCAGAAGGCAGTAGAGTAACATATTCAAAATGTTGAAAGAAAAATCTTTTAATCAAGAATTCTATATCCATCATACTAAAAGTAAGGACATTTCCAGATGATCAAAAACTCAGAGAATGTGCTATAGACTACCTATCATACAAGATGCACCAAAAGAAGTCCTTTAGGCTGAAAAAAATTACACCATATGGTAAGTCAAATTCACAGGGAGAAGGGAAAAGCATAGAAATGATAAATAAATGTAATATATAAGAAATATATTTGTAAATATACATTACACAGTTTATAAATAAATACATTTTCTGTTCTCTTAATTTCTTTAAATATATGATTGCATAAAACACTAATTATACAACTATATTACTGGGTTTATAACCCACATATTAAAATATATGACAATAATACCATGGAGGAAGGAGGTGGAAATAGAGTTATATTAGAGAAAAGTTACTATATTTTCCTGTAATTAAATGAGGTAGATTGTATATTTAAGATATACACTATTATCCCTAGAGCAACAACAACAACAAAAAGCTTTAAAAATAGTGTTTAAAAATCAAAAGAGGAATTAAAATGGTATACTAATATGTTTGTTTGACACTAAAAAAAAGACAATAAAGAGGTAACACAGGAACAAAAAAGCCATGAGACATATTGAAGACAGATATCAAAGTGACATATACGTAAATCCAATCGTGTCAAATATTATGTTAAGTGTGAATAGATTAAACACTCCAATCAAAAAGCAGAGAGTATCTCCTTATAAGGTATATTAATGTCTAATCACTATGTTGTATATCTGAAGTTAATATAATATTGTATGTCAACTATAATTGAAAAATAAATTTTAAAAAGTGTAAGCCCAAAACAAAAAACAAAGTGTCAGACTGGATGAAAAAGCAAGATCCAGCTGTAAGAGACAAAGTTTAGATTGAAAGACACAAGGACTAAAAGTAAAAGCATGGTGTGATTGTTAATTTTGTGTCAACTTGGCTAGGCCATAGTGCCCAAATTTGTCAAACATTATTCTGGATGTTTCTGTGAAAATGTTTATTTTAAAAATGAGATTAACATTTAACTCAAAGAATTTTGAGTGAAGCACTGTGAGCCATAATATGGGTAGGCCTTATCCAAAACAGTTGAAGGTCTTAATAGGACAAAGACTAACCTCCCCTGAGCAAGAAGGAATTCTGGGATGGCCATATAACAGTAGAAAAAATAAGCATTCAGACAAGAAATCCTACTAGAAAAGAAGGGGAAAATTTTATAATAAAACATCAATTAATACATCAGTGAAAAGAAATAAAAAGTATTAAACTATATACACACCTAACAACAGAGGCCTAAAATATGTGAAACAAAAACTGGCAAAATTAAAAAGAGAAATACACAGCTTATCAATTATAGTTGGAAACTTCAACACTCCTTTCTCAGTAATTGAAAAAACTGGTTAGTAAACAAGAAAAAATATAGAAGACTTGAACAATACAACCAACTTAACATAACTGACATTTATAGAACACTATACCTGCAAACAGTAAAATATACATTTTTTTAAGTATCCATAGAACATTCTCCAGGATTTACCATATGTTGGACCATAGAACAAGATTCAATAAATTTAAAAAGATTGAAATTGTTGGAAGTACATTCTCTGACCACACAGAATTCAGTTAGAATTCAACAACAAAATTTAAGGAAATTAGAAAAATTTACAAAATAAATAAAACACTTTTAAATGACTTATGGATCAAAAAGAGAAATAATAAAAGAATTTGGAAAACATCTTCATTTTTTAAAATGTATTTTTTACAGAGAGGAAGGGAGGGAGAAAGAGAAGAAGAGAAACATCTATGTGTGGTTCCCTCTTGAGCATCCCTTACTGGGGACCTGGGCCGCAACCCAGGTATGTGCCCTGACTGGGAATTGAATGGGCGACCCTTTGGTTCACAGGCCAATGCTCAACCCACTGAGCCGCACAAGCCAGGGCCATAGAAAACATCTTAAGTTGAATGAAAACACAACATATTAAAATGTGCAGTATATAGATAAAGCAGTGCTTAGAGGGAAATTTATAGCTTTAGTTACTCATATTAAAAGGTAGAAAGATCTAAAATCAATCACCTAAGCTACCATTTCAAGAAGCAGAATAAGCCTAAAGCTAACCATCCAATTTGAATCATAAATTACTGAATACTAGTGATGAAGATAAACTTGTAATTTCAGAGGAAAATATGATACAAGGAGGAAACAAGATAAGAATGACAGCATGCATCTCATGAAAACCAGGCAATCAGAAGACAACAGCTGTTCTCCACCTCTTTACTTTTTTACTGAAAGGAAACTGAAAATCTAGAATTCTTTAACCAGAAAAAATATATTTCAAAAATAAAGGTCAAATAAAGGCACATTTAGACAAACAAAGCTTAGACAGTTATATTAGAACAGATCTTTCCTACAGAAGTGTAAGGGAAATTATTCAGGTGGAAGGCAAATGACAACAGATGAAAATGTGGTTCTACAAAAGTGAATGAAAAGTACCAGAAATTATTGCTTATTAATTACAAAATGAGATATAGTACTTCTGGGTTGAAAAATAAGGTGGACATCACTTTGACCAAGTTAGCAAACATCATCATCTTTAAGACAAATTGACATTATGCGCTTCCTGATGTGATATACAAAAAGAGAACATGATCTATGCTGTTGCGAAGAGTAAAGCTCCTTCTTTCTTTCTGCTGTGTAGTATTACATTGTGTAAATGTACCACAGTTTTTTGATCCACTCATTTACTGATGGGCACTTAGGTTGCTTCCAATACTTGGCTATTGTGAATTGTGCTGCTATGAACATTGGGGTGCATAGGTTCCTTTGAATTGGTGTTTCAGGATTCTTAGGAGAGCATCATGCTAAGTGAAATAAGCCAGGTGGTGAAAGACAAATACCATATGATCTCACCTGTAAGTGGAACATAATCAACAAAACAAACAAGCCAGCAAAATATAACAAGAGACAGTGAAATAAAGAACAAACTGATAGTAACCAGAGGGGAAGGGGGAGGGTCATCAAGGAACAAGAATGAAGGACACATGGACAAAGCCAAAAGAGGGTAGGATCTAGGGATGCGTGGGGTGGGGGGGAGATGGAAACAACTTTACTTGGACAATATAAATAAACAAACAAGCATAAATAAATAAAAGAGAACATGCCATGGCTGGTGTAGCTCAGTGGATTGAGCATGGGCCTGCAAACCAAAGGGTAGCTGGTTCGATTTCCAGTCAGGGCACATGCCTGGGTTGCGGGTCCCCAGGTCCCCAGTAGGGGACGCATGAGAGGCAACCAAACATTGATGTTTCTCTCCCCCTTTCTCCTTCCCTTCCCCTCTCTCTAGAAATAAATAAATAAAATCTTTGAAAAAAAGAGGCAGAACATGATCTACTTACGTAGTACTTGTGCCAAAAATGTATACCTTGAATGTAATCATGAGGAAACAACCCCAACTGAGGGATATTCTATGAAACATTTTGCTCATTCTTTTCAAAAATATCCATGCTGTGGAAGACAAAGAAAGGTTAAGAAGTTGCCCCAGATTAAAGAAGACTAGAGAGACATGACACGTAAATGCAACACCTGATCATGGATTGGATAGTGGATCAGAGGAAAATAAAGGACATTGTTGGGGAAACTGGTAAAATTTGAATATGTACTGCATATTAGATAATAGTATTGTATCAGTGTTAAATTGTTGAATTTGATGACTATATAGGAATTATATAAGAGAATATAAATTTTCTTAGAAAGACAAACTCAAATATTTAGGGACAAATGGTATTATGTCTATAAAATATTCTCAAATGATTCTGCTATATATATACATATATATGTGCATACACACACACATATGCATGCACATGTGCAATGAGCGCAGTGGCCCTCCGTGCATTCACTCCCCAGCACCTCGCCATTTACCATTTGTCATGAGGAGACAGGACTAAATGATCTCTGAGTTTCTTCTACCTCAAAAATTCTAACTCTGATTTTACCTCATTTCTCTCATCTTTTACATCCCAATCACTTCCCTCAACTCAACTCAAAGCTGTTCCACTATCCATTTTCCACTCTGCACCTTTTCCACAGAGAACAGTTGTTCTGAAAATGCTCCATTCCTTTAAGAAGGTAGGAAAAAAACAAACAAAATGAGAGATTAGTAGAAAATATAAAAACATAAATGAAGCTTTAGAGATGAAAACCAAAATGCACTGGAAAATATTACACCTGGCATTTTCTTCATCATGCAATTGGCCAACCTTTTCCCCATATTGTAAAGCAGTTCCTGACACATCATTTCTTTAGGCAGCCTTTTCAGATTGATTCCAAGAAAGAGCTCTACTCATGACACCCCTTTCGCCACTTTCTTTAATACATATGGGGGGGGCAAAAGGAGGTTTACAATTGTATGTGAAACAGTTTATTCTTGTATTATTATTATTTATTAGTTATTATATTATCTTCCATATAAAGAACTATAAACCTACTTTTGCCCCACCCTGTATTTAAGTTCATTCAACTTTCCTGAAAGGCAATCATCCTTAACCTGTATTAATATATACATTTTTCCATTTATTTGTGGTTTTGACTTATGCTAAACTAGATTGTGAATCCTCTATATGCATACCCAGGTCAGTGAATCTGTTTTTGACTTTAAAGGGACTGTGTTCTCATACTTTAATAAGATTGATCTTACTATCAAAATAAATAAATAAAAATAAAAATATGATGCCCCATATTTTTTTAATCAGACTTTATTCTTAAATCTTTAATAAAAAGTACAGGACTTCTGCTTTGAGGAAAATGGAGTAGACACACTTTTCCCTATGCTTTCACTAAGTACAACTAAAACCTCTGGACACTATATAAAAATATAAAAACTCTGAATGGTGGAAAGAGGGTAAATTGGTTAGGGATCTCAGGACCCAAGAAATGACATGGTGGTGACTTACCTGATTTTTTTTTTTTTTTGCCTCATATACCTCAAACCGAATGCTAGAAAAGATGGCAATATGGAAATGCCTACAAGAGCAGACATAAAAAGTCCCAACAAAAGGTTGCTCTCTCTAGCCAAGGACCAGGAAGATGCAAAAGTTTTAGACAATAACATGGCCCCTTCCTAGGCCCCTCAAAGCACAGTCCAGAAAAGGAAAAGTTATAAATGGGACTTCATAAAAATGGAAAACTTTTTCTTTGTGAAAGAACCTGTTAAGTGGATGAAAAGCCAAACTACAGTCTTGAAGAAATTGTTTGTAAAACATATCTGAAAAAGACTAATATCTGTAATATATAAAGAACTTTAAAAAAACAAACAATCCATTTAGAAAATGGGCAAAAGACCTGAACAGAAATTTCACTAAAAAGAATATATAGATGGCACATAATACATCAAAAGATGTTTTACTTTATTAGCCATTAGGGAAGTACAAATTAAAACCACAAAGAGATATCATTACATACCTAATAGAATAACTAAAACAAAACATAGTGATAATATGGCAAAATGGTATAGTCCCTATAGAAAATAATTTGGCAATTTCTATTTTAAAGAAAATCATGTAACTACCATACAGCCAAGCAATTGTCTGGGCATTTACAATACCAGAGAAATGAAAATTTATGCTCACACAAAAACTTGCACATGAGTACTTAGAGCATCTTTATTCATGATAGTCAAAAAGTGGAAGAACACAAACAGCCTTCAATGGATAAATGGTTAAACAAAATATAGGTGTGGTACCTTCATATCATGGACTACTACTCAGCAATCTGAAGGAATGAACTATTTTTTTTAATATAGCACATTCTTTTATTAATTTATTTTATTTTTCAATTACAGTTTACATTTAATATTTTGTATTAGTTTCAGCTGCACAGTTTCAGTGCAGTCTAGTGGCTAGACAATCATACTTTAATAGGTGTTCCCCAAATTTTTCCAATACCATATGTAGTTATTACAATATTATTGACTATATTCTTTATGTTGTACTTTACATCCCTGGGACTGTTTTGTAACTACCAATTTGTAGTTCTTAATCCCTTTACCTTTTTCAGCGAGTCCTCCAACCCCATTCCCTCTGGCAACCATCAGTCTATTTTTGTATCTATAAGTCTGTTTCAACTTGGTTTGTTCCTTTATGTTGTTCTTTAGATTCCACATCTAAGTAAAATCATATGGTATTTGTCTTTCCCTGACTTATTTCACTTAACATAACACCCTCTAGGTCCATGCATGCTGTTGCAAATAGTATTGAACAAAGATTTCATTTTTTATGGCTGGGTAATACATTGTACATGTATATGTGTGCCACAACTTTTTTATCCACTCACCTACTGTTGGGCACTTGGGTTGAACTATTAATTAATGCAACAACTTGGATGAATCCCCAGAGAATTACTCTGAGTGAAAAGCCAATCCCTAAAGGTTACATACTTTATGATTTTATTTATGTAACATTCCTGACATGACAAAATTATAGAAATGTAGAACAGATTTGTGGTTGCCAGGAGTTAAGGAAGGGTTAAGAAGAATTAAGGAAGCGGGTAGGGGGTGAAAGAGAAGTAGCTGGAGCTGTCAAAGGGCAACATGAAGAATATTTGGGGTGATGGAAATGTTCTGTATCTTGAATCCTAATTTTAATAATCTGATTATGATTTGGTACTCTAGTTTCACAAGATGTTATCATTGGGGAAACTGGGTAGGGGGTAAATGGAATTTCTGTTTTATTTCTTACACAGAAATGTGTAAATCTATAGAAATGTGTGTGAATCTATAATCATCAAAAAATAAAAAGCTTAGCTTAAAAAAAGTCAGTACACCAGATGAGATCACATTTGGCTGTTTTTAAGTTGTTAGATCTTAGTCTAAAAAATATTTTGATAGAGGATCCTTCAGAGAAAACAGAATGACCCTGAGTGGCTTGTGAAAAGAAGGTAGATGCAAAGTAGAGGTTTAAAGGGCCAGATGAAACCAGATACAGAAATTAAACTTCATCAACTTCATAACTGAGTCTAGGGCTGACCCTGCTAATTTCCTTACCTAATTTCTTTCTTACTTTTTTTTTAAGGCAGACACATATACACACACACACTGCTAAATACAATATATCCTTCATGCTACTGCTACTCAAAATATTATTGACTTCTATAATGGGATTGCACTCAGGGAAGACTACTCTCAAGCCAAGGCAAGCTTTGTTTACTGAAGCCACATCTGTTTGGTGGCAATCATAGGCTTAAACAAGTGCAATATTATTTGATTCCTCTCCAAGCTTCTCTGTTTCCTTCCTTCCAGAGATCATAGATGGTTTATGCTCATATCTGATCAATTCCCCATTTAAACCCCAAATGGGGTTTACTCAGTTTTCATAAGTTTCCTGTTTTTATTCTCTGTGCAGGGGCCAGACCTACCATGTCACCATCATTGCTTCAACATCAGCTCTCAGTGTCCCACTTCATCACTACCAACCCCCCACCCTATAATACTTGGAGTTAAAGGGGTGCTTTCTCAATTACAACAGTTTGTTAGGACCAAAAATTTAACTTCTTTCCATTTTTCTGTTCTCTTTGCTGAAAGACTTGGGACAAGCCTCCACAGTACAGGATCATTCTGGAAGATACACACACCTACTACCTGCCAACACCAGAGCAGATCATTCTTAACACTCCCTCCTTTCTATGACACTCCCTCCTTTCTATGACAAAAGTATTTTTAGTAATAATCATAGAATTAAACAAATAATTATGATGGCTAGAAAAGGACAAACAACAATGGAATTTTTCTTTTATTTAAATATGTGTGCTTTTAGTGGCATATATACCAATAAAAATATAAATAGTATAATGCATAAAAAAATTAGTAATAGAGTAATACTTTTTCATTATAATGTATTTCACGAGTCAAAGATAAGAAACATTTACATATTAGCATGGTATAATAATGAATAATAAAGTTTTTTAAATCAGAAAAATAACTAAAATTTAAATTTTAAAGATATTAATATTCAGTAAAAAATATTTTAAATGAACTAAAGTTTGCACTTACTAAACAAAAATATTACACCTTAAATTTTACATTGTGCTTTATTTTAAATTTCAAACACAATTAAAAAGCCTAAGTGGTCTCATAGAAAGATGGAATTTTAGTAATACATGTTCTGTTTCTTTGTTTTTATAATCACTATGGTATTGGCATTTATTTCTAGTCTAATATTTAAATATGGGAATATGTAATACCCCTGGGGTTAGAGGCAGAGAGCAAACTCAAATGATTCTGGATCATTACTAACTTACCCTTGAAACAAAAGCATGTGGTTAAGTTTGAATATATTGGAAGCCCATCATAGAACTGGGAATTCTTCATAGTAACTTCCATTTAGAATGCAGTATTTATTAAAAAATATATAATAAATTGTGCCAATTTGAAGTTTACATATATTACTAAAATTTAAGAGAGAATTAGAACTTAGCCCAACAAAAGATTTTATTAGGAAAGAATATTTTATCATTAACATTATTTAGAATTGCTGGCACTTAGTGATGATAAAAATTATATCTACTTTAACATGATTTTATAATTGTTTTTAGATTCTCTAGCAAAAAAACACACCCCTATTGCTTGCTTTACACAAGATGAATCATTTCTATCACCCCACCTTATTTTGCCACTACATAAAAAACCTGGCCCTTATAACACGTACCAATTGGTCTTTCCTACTGACAGTTAACAGCTTCTTACATTTGTAGCAGAAAAAGAATTTTATCTATTAAAGGTAGGAGAACAAATCTTCCATTCCCCTCTGCTTTTTAACTGTAATAAGAAGTCGTTCAACATATTCTTGGCAAGTGGGAGGGAAACTTCTTCAGGATGGAATAAAATAGATTCCTCCAGAAAACAGTGTTTTGGCAATTTGAGGAGGAAGATATGTCAGTTATATTTAAAGAAGTGCTCCCTGCCGCCATTAGCCCTTTTGGATATGGTCTGATTTGTGTTGAAAGATGGTACTAGTTCTCTCAGGCAGGTTTGTAGCTGCTGAACTCTCTTAGCTGTCTTAAGGCTGAAATTTTCCTTTCTTCACTGTCATTCATGTAATGGTTAAGCTTGGTGGTTCTCAAGTGCAACCCCTATAATAGTAGAATCTGAAATACGTAAGAACTTGTTAGAAAAGTACATTTTCAGCCCATCTAAGAGCTACTGAATCAGAAACTCTGGGGGTGGTCTCAGTGATCCATGTTTTCATGAACCTTCCAAGTGATTCGGATGCATACCAAAGCCACTGATTTAACTAAAGACTCCTAGGTTGATACTAATTTCTCCCTTCAGCTTTAAAAATATTACTTATGGTCTTTCAGTATCTGTTGTTACTGATGAATAAATGGTATCATTCTGTCTTTATATTATATCGAACCATATGAAATTTCCAGTATTCAACCATGTTTTATTGAGGTAAGTTTATAAACAATAAAATTTACCAAATTTTAAGTATATAAATAAATGAGTTTTAGCAACTATACAGTAATGTAACAATCATCACAGTCAAGATATTAAAGATTTCCAATGGCCAAAAATGTTCCCTCATGACCCTTTATAGTCTGTCCCTTCCTCCCACTCCTGGTCACCACTAGTCTGTTTTGTCACTATAGATTAGATTGAATTTTCTAGAATTTCACATGCATGGAGTCATCTAGCACATACTCTTTTGTATTTACTTCTTTCATTTAGCATAATGCTTTTGGGTATCATTTATGTTATTGCATTTATTGGTTTTCCCTTTTTATTTTATTAGTTTGTTCCTTTTTATTGCTGCCTAGTATTTTACTGTATGAGTAAATTACAATCTGTTTATCTGTCCATAAACTGGTGGACATTTGGGTTAATACACATTGTCTTGCTCTCTAACTAATTAGAGATAAGATAATTCTCATAGCAGTTCATTCTTTAGAGGCAGAAGCAGAATTCCTAGTCAATTGTTTATGATCTACAATTGATTGACATTTCACATGGCTTGCCCCAATAGATAATCTGTTTTTTATATCTTGAAGTTTTAAGGTTTTTTCTTTTACCTGGACTTTCTATATTTTTACTTCACTGTGTCTAGATTTAGATTTGTTTTTATTTATTCTACTTAATTCATTTGTACTATTCCTACCTGAGAACTCATGTCTTTCCTCAATTCTGGAAAATTTTGTAGCCATTATCTCTTCAAATATTTGCTCTCCTCTTTTCTCAATCTGTTTTCTTTCCCTACTGAGCGTATTGTGTAACCTCTTGCTTCAATCTCCATGTCTCCTACTTTCCCTGTTTTCTGTCTTTTCTTTCTGTGTTCTGCATTGTGTATGATTTCTTTACATATATTTTCTAATTCTGTAATTTTCCTTTTAGCTAATCTAAATTACTACTTAATTCAATTTCCCCAATAAATTTTCTGATTATTTTAACTTCTAGAGTTTCTGTATATTTCTGTTATTTACTGCTATCTAATGAATTATCTCAAAATTTAGCAGTTTAAAACAATCTGTTTTGCTCATGATTTGGTGCATTGGGAATTCGGAAAGGGCTCAGTTAGAGGTTCTGGCTTAGGGTCTTTCATGCAGCTGCAGTCAGCCAGTGGTTGGAGCTGAAACAGCAGAGGGCTGGAGAAGCTGTGGAGAGCCAGACATTTTTCTTTCTTTATGTAGTCACAGGACCTCTACATGTGGTCACCGCACAGGCTAATTGGGGCTTCCTCATGGCTGACAACACCTAGGCAGGTGAACTCCTAACACGGCAGGCAGCTCAGGACACCAGCACAAGTGATCCAGTCAGCATGGCCAAAACTGCCTCACATTTCTGAAGTCACACAGCGTCACCTATGAAGCAAGTCACAATCATGTCTATCAAGGGATGGGACATAGAACTCACTTCTTGGTAGAGGAGTATGAAGAACATGCTGTAAGAGAAAAGTATGTTAGATGGGAAATGTTGTGGCCATTTATGTGCAACGATTTTGGAAGGTAACAGTATACAATGCTACAGGATTCTTTTCCAAATCTTTCCTTTTCAAAAAACTATATTTGTCCTGTTCTTATTTTACAAGCTCTGATCCTTCACCTCTTTTTTTGAACATTTTAAAGCATACTTAAAGTCCCTTTTACATTGTGTCCCGGGTTGGGGATAAAACCCCAAGCCTTTCCATAGCTGCCTTTGCTGGGGGTTCACTAGGATACACTGATTCCACACAAATAATTAGTTTAGATTCTTGCCACAGGGCTTCTGTGTGGTGAGGTTATTGTGAGTATTTGAGCCTGCCTAGACAGCACAGGATAAGGATCTTTATTTTTCTTAGCTGACCCTTTTGACATTTATGGCCCCACATGCTCTGGAGGGAGACTAACTGCAGCTTACCTCCACGCGCAGGAGATCTAAAGGCTTAACCGCCATCCTTTCCAGATGTTAAAATCCATACCTGCAGGTGCTGGAATTGCTCATAAGTCATAATTATCACTCACCTCTGTGGAATCCCTCTTAATTTCTAACACCTGGAAATTTCTATTTGTTGCTTATGAGCTCAGCTATATATATTTTAAAAAATGTTTTTAGTATCTAGCAATTTTTTTAAAGATTTTATTTATTTTTAGAGAGAGGGGAAAGGAGGAAGAAAGAGAGGGAGAGAAACATCAGTGTGGTTGCCTCTCACATGCCCCACCCTGGGGACCCTGCTCACAATCCAGGCATGTGCCCTGACTGGGAAACAAACCAACGACCCTTTGGTTTGCAGGCTGGCACTCAAGCCACTGAGCCACACCAGCCAGAGAAGTATCTAGCAATTTTATGTGTTAGGAGTGGAAAGAGGATCTCCCACGTTTTCTTAGTCCTCATCTTGACAAAAAGTCAACTGTGATTCTAAATATAGAGCTTTGGATTGCTGAATGCTTGCATTTAATGAACAAATAAGCTCTTCTTTATGGATCATCCAAACTCATTTAGGAGAAAATAAGAGAATAAGCCTTTTGTGCGGAAGGATAAAACAGGTGTGGGTGCGTATTTGCAGAAACCTGTAAGGGAATAGAAAGTTCAGAGTCTGTTGGATTCAAGTCACAGATGTTAAGGACCCATTCTTGAAGAGTTATTCCAATGTGAGTCTGCTGTCTGGAAGGTACCCAATGAAAGTTGAGACTCTATTTACAGCCACTATTCAATGATCTTTCTATCCCCATCAACTGACTATCAGTCTTCAGATAGGGTAGGAACACTAAACTGTGTATTCTCAGAGCCCTTCACCACCAGCTTTTTAACTGAGAAGTGAGAAGTAGCAACACCCTGCCCAGCCATCCTTCTATCCAGGCCAAAATGTTTGCCAACCCCAGGTGCATGGAAACCCCAGGTGAAGTTTCCAACCTCAGGAAACTGATGTGAACATTCTGGAAAACCAGCAAGGTTTGGGAAGGAGTTCTCTTACTTCATGGAGGAACAAAGCATAATAGAGATTGAGAACTGAGACAGCTGGAAAGATTACCCATGTCACAATGCAGAGACTGTAGTCACAGGTAAGATATAAGGCAGGGAGAATCCTAAAGAAACTCAGTCTAATCCCACAGAGTCAGATCTCAGGGGAAAATGAGATTTTAGTAAAGTTAGTCTTTAGTGCATTTTCTTGCATCTTCCCTTCTCTTGATGCTTAATCACAGGAAATTCTTTTTAGACCTCTGTCAGAAAGTGTACTCTCAAATGGTGACTTGTGAGGGTTCAAATTTATACAAGTGCTCTTCTGTAAGCATGATGATAATGATAGTGGTGACTTTTCAACCACTACTCATTCCCCAAGGTTTAGTCAAATTCCCACCCTTATATGAAGCCTTCTCTGTCATCTCCAGCCCATTCTGACCTTTCCTTTCCTCTAGCTTCCAAGTTATTTTCTATTCCACTCACTGGTCACCTCACACGTGCCTCAGAATTTTTCCTGTCATTGTCTCAAGTTGTTATTTATCTAATATTCTTTGTAATCTTTTAGTATGTTGAGGTTTGGTCTCTCTAACCAGATTATAGGATTTTTAAGTCCAGGAATGTACATTGCACATCTTCATTTTAAAAATTTATAGCATTCGCCATAGGCTGAGCATGACACAAGGGCTCCATAAATATTAATAAATGATAGCTTATTTGTTCACTGTTCTTCTTTGGAAGTTCACATGATATACCACATATTCAAACACTGAGATGCTCTGGAATACAAAAATCCCTTGAAGAAATGATTCAGTCTCACCATGCTTTAGTTTCCCACCTGCAATATGGAGCTGACAATACTCATCTATCTGCTGTGCTGGCAGATGAGAAGGTTGTTATTGTTATTGGTTTTTTTCATTATGTGACATAAATGTGTTTTAAATATAAATTTACTGTAAAGTCTTTTTGCAGGTGTGCCTCACTTTACACAAATGACATAGTTTTGAAAATTGGATGAAAAATAAGTTTTCACTGACTTATTGTTTGACTTCATCATTTAAAATTTGATACGAATTTGTCAGTTGTAAAATTAAATATGCAGTAGGGACTTGAAAAAAAATTGGTTAGATTAAATTGACTTAAAGCTACTGCTCTAATTTGTATATTTATAAATCCAGACTTTTCCCTTAACTCTCCCCCAACATCGTGGAGAAAATCCATCCATGATCCATCAATCAAATCCTTTTTCTGATTCTCACTCTCCCCACTCTTGCTTTTTTTCTGCTGAACATAGCTGGTGAAACTCCAAATGGTGCAAGCCAACTTTCTGCCTTCAGGGCTCCTGCACCTTGAATATCCAGCTCCTCTGAGGATAATCAATCATACAGCACTGTAGGTTTCACTATCACCAATCTCCTCAAACCCCTGATGCTATTCACCACGCCCAGAACTCATAGTAAATGACTTTGCCTCCCACTTAGCTGAGGAAAATGTGTGTGTCTATCATAATATAGGAACAATCTCAACAAAATTGCTTTCACACCACATAATCTCCTGGGAAACATTCATATATTCATTGGGCTCCTCTTACTGCTGTTTTCTGATGACAACCAACTGCATGTCTCCAACAATATCACTCTCCTTTCTCCAGATATGAATATCTAAATATCTCCTGGACATAACTTGGACACACAAATTCAATCTTCTTAAATTATATTTTATTGATTTGCTATCACAGTTGTCCTGATTTTTCCCCTTTTGCCACCCTCTACCCAGCACCCCTCAGTGGATACCACTTGGTATTATCCAAAAGTAATACATACATTACCAAAGTAATATGTAATTTACTTTTGTAAATATTTACTTTTGTATGTATGTACTTAATATGATACATATTATCAACCACTTAGATTCAGTGGTTGATTGATAATATGTATTTTTTTGCCATTACATTGTTCATAGTTTGATCTTCTTCTTTTTCTTAAATAAGTCCCTGTAACATTTCATATAATAATGGTTTGGTGATGATGAACTCCTTTGTTTTTTTCTTGTCTGGGAAGCTCTTTATCTGCCCTATATCTTTGCTGGGTAAAGCAGTCTTGGCTGTAGGTCCCTGCTTTTCATGACTTTGAATATTTCTTGTCAATCCCTTCTAGTGTGCAAAGTTTCTTTTGAGAAATCAGCTGACAGTCTCATGGGGACTTCCTTGTAGGTAACTAACTGCTTTTCTCATGCTGCTTTTAAGAGTCTCTCTTTATCTTTAACCTTTGGACTTTTAATTATGGTATGTCTTGGAGTGAGCCTCTTTGCATCCATCATAATTGAGACTCTCTGTGCTTCCAAACTTGCATGTCTACTTCCTTGACCAAATTAGGAAAGTTTTCTTTCACTATTTTTTTAAATAGATTTCCAATTTCTTCCTCTTTCTCTTCCTCTAGTACCCATGAGGTGAATGTTGGACCTCTTGAAGTTGTCCCAGAGGCTGCTTTTTTTTATTCTTTTTTTCTTCTTGTTGCTCCAATTTATTGGGTTTTTGTTCCATATGTTCCAAATCATCCATTTGATTCTCAGCTTCATCCACCCTACTGTTGTTTCCCTGTAAATTGTTCTTTATTTCCATTAGTGTATGCTTCATTTCTGACTGGATCTTTTTTATGTTGTTGAGGTCCTCACTAAGTTCCTTGAGCATCCTTATAACCTGTTTTGAACTCTCCATCAGATAGATTGCTTATCTCCATTTCATTTGGCTCTTTTTCTGGAGTTTTGAACTGTTCTTTCATTTGGGCCATATTTCTCTGTCTCCTCACTTTGGAAGCCTCCCTGTGTTTGTTTCTATGTATTAGGTAGAGCTGCTTTGACTCTATATCTGGGTAGAATGGCTTAGTGTAGTAGTTATCCTATAGGGTCTAGTGGCACAGCCTCCCCTATCATCCAAGCTGGCTACTCATAGTATACCCCTTTTTGTGCGCTGAGTACACCCTCCCCTTGTAGTTGAACCTTGGTTGCTGTTGGAAGATCAAAGGGAGGGATTTACCCAGGTCAGTCAGCTGCAAGGATTGTCTGTGACCATTGACCATCCACCTCTGCCATCCATGGAGGATCAGCTGTGCAGGGTGGTGGTGCTCTGACGTGGTCTGTAGCTGTCACTGGGTGCACTAGCCCTGAGGTTTCACAGGTTCTGCAGACCAAGGTCAGCCCCCACCTGTGTTTTTCCCAGGGCCACCCTGCATGAGCTATAAAGCAATCTGAGATGGCTGCTACTTGTGCTGGGTTAGAGATTCCCAAGTGAAGCCAAGCTGTGAATCTAGGCTGGCTGCTGCTAGTGCCTGGCCTGGGGCTTACTGAAGCCAGCTGTTGCTTGTTTGAGAGGATTAAGGAAGTTGTGCAGCATGAGCCAAGGCTAGTCATTCATACAGAAAAGCAGCTTGGGTGGTCCTGTATGGTGGGTGGGGTAGAGTCTTTGGGGATCTCCAAGGCAGGTCAAACAGTGTTAGCCAGGTTGATGTAGTCTCACATATGGCACCAGCTTGCCAGCTTTGTTCGGGGAGGGTTTAGAAAAGGGACAATGGTCTCTGCTCACCTTGATGCCAGACACTTCAGTTTCTCCCTGTATACCACTGGTGCCTTTCAAGCTGCTACCCTGGTGCTGGAGCTCAGAGGGAGTAAATATGAGTAGGTGAGTCCATGTGTAGGTTCTTTAAGAGGAACTGCTTGGGGCTCCAGAAGTTTCTTCCACAGACTCAATCCCTGCTGGTTTTTGCAGCCAGAAGTTGTGGAGACTTATCTTCTTAGCACTGGAATGCTGGGCTGGGGGGAGCTGGTGTAGGCCTGGGTCTCCTCACTCTTCAAGTTATACCTCTCAAATTTTTATCCACCACATGTGGATGTGGGACCAGCCCATTCTGCATCTGTGCCCCTCCTACTAGTGTGAATGGATGTGGTTTCTTCAATTCCATAGTTGTCAGACTTCCATTCAACTCTATTTCTGATGGTTCTGGGTGATGGTTCTTCTATATTTCAGTTTAAATATTTATGTGGTTGTGCATAGAGGCAAGAAATGTATGTCTGCTGACGCTGCCATCTTGACCAGAAGTCTCAATATGTTTTTAAGGAAACCACCTGTCCGCCTTTGCTATCATCCTTCCCTGAAAGAAATGTTTTCTTTTGTGTGAAGGGCACTCTCATCTACCCTGTTGACCAAGTCACCCTTAACCTTCCTCTCCTGCAATTAAACAATCACCAAGACCAATCAGTTCTACTACGTAAATAACCTTCTCTCCCTTGCAAGTTCAAACCTACATTATTGCAACAGTCTCCCTGCTGGTCTCCTGGACACCATTCTTTAATTCATTCTTTGGACTTCATGATACACAATGGTCAGAAATGCTCTCATTACCTTTGGGCCAGCATCTACTTAGGGCTTGAATATAACTCCATGTATCTTATTCTAGCATCCAAGCTAACAGAGCAATGGCTACCCATAAGTCCATTGTAACCAAAGAGATCATTCTAAAATTCAAAGGTTATCAAGCTATCCCTTGATTAAAAAATTTTAGTGACTCCCTAATGCTCTTAGAAGACAGAGTAGGTACAGATCTGTACACAGCATAAAGTATCTTCACAATAAGACCCTGCCTTGTCATCCAAGTTCCCAGCATAGAACCTAAGTTGATATCGAATGACTGAATGAAGCCAAATATGACTGGCTTTGGGGAAACTGAGATGTTAATTTGTGTCTTCAGCCTCCCTGCTTTGCCTGCCATTTTCATCTTTATAGTGTGTCTTGTTTAGGAATGTGGTTCTCTCATAATCATTTCCCTCAGCTTATAACTAAAATTCGCTCTCACAAAGGCCATGCATCCAGTAAATTACACATTAATAAAAGTAGCAATCTGTTAACCCTTTCATATTTATTTGGTATCTGAGCTCTCAGTGAAGAATCTGTAGCAGGACTTTGACCCCCCGTTAATGGAATTTAAATCACCTAGTAAAGGATAAAGAAAAAATTAACGCTAAGTAAGTGGCAAGTTATTTTGTCCTTCAGGTAAGGTTCATTCAAAATCAGATCCAACTCCCATCAGTTCATCATGTAAATGTCAGCTCAACCCCCTCACAATTGTGTTACAAAAAGTTTCACTCAGTCTTAAGCCCTCCAGAATAGAAGTGTTCTTTAAATGTACTATGGATAAAGACAGCTGCCACAGACAATGATCTTCCCATAACACGCCAACATTCATGCCAGCCTCCCCCATGTTTAATCCTTCAGCCTGTGGTGTACACATGGCTTCTTCCAATCAGATTTCAGAATGCCCCTAGAAATAGGTCATCTGAAATAAACATCAACTTTGCTTCACAAAAATTCTGTGCCTATGTGGTCATAGACCAAAAAAAGGGTCCTTTGGGGAAACAGGACATGTAAACAGCAGAGCCCAGGCATCCCTTGCATCCTGTTCCTTCCTTCTCAGTGGCAACTTCATATTTGACCTCTAAAATCAACAGTTCTCTGCTCTCTAAACTGAGTTTTGACAATGTCACTCCCACCTTCCTTGATTTCCAATTCCTTACCCCCTCAACATAATACTCATTTGCAAGAACATTACTTAAATCTTATAAGGAGCAGTCTTGTTCCATCTCTCTGACAAAGCAAATAGAACAAAAAATAGCAAATAGAACAAGAATGCATCTCTAAGTGAGATTTCTAGGCTCAGAGTTGCAGGGGTAGTTGGGGATGCAGAGGAAACTAATATTTATTGAGCAATTTCCATGTACCACTGTTCTATTGTTTTACCAACAGGATGTAGTTTAACCCTCATAACACTTATCTGAGGTACCTGTTTTTATTTCTTTGGTAAATAGGAAAGCCAAAGCTCAGAGAGGTTAATTAACTGGCTCTTGGGTTCCACAGCTAGAAATCAGCAGAGATAGAATTAGAACCCAAACCTGGCCAGTTTTTAAAACTCATGTCCCCAGCAGCTGCTTCATAACATATCTCCATGGTTGAGTCCTCTTAATGAAAGAATGAAAGACGTTTCCAGAACTGCATGATAAGCAAAGAAGTGTTTTAATGAACCAATCAACAATCTTTCAATTCACAAGTATGTACTTAAAGCCTCATAAATGCTGAGCTCCAGGCTAGGCGATTTGGGAGAGACACAAGTAATTAATGGACTTTATGACTTCCAGTAGCTTCAACCCAGTAAAGAGAAATGCATCTTGCAAGCAGGGAATGAATAAATGCTCTATTGTGTAGTACAATTCAGGGATAGAACAGGCCAATGTGGGCTGAATAAGGAATGGATCAGTCAGGGTTCTAGTTGCAAGAAACTAGATTTAAGCAGAAAGAATTTATTTAACAGGTAATGGAAAAAAGCACAAGATATTACTTTACACTCACTAAAATGGCTATAATCAAAAAGACAGGTAATAATAAAGATTATTTGGCAAACATGTGGAGAAATCCAAACACTCACACATTGGAAAATGGTGCGGTCACTCTAGAAAACAGTTTAGCAAAAGGTCAGTCATAGTTACCATACCAGAAATTCCACTCGTAGGTACATGTACCCAGGAGAAGTGAAGATCTTCATCTTCACAAAAACTCGCATGTGAATGTTCACAGAAGCATGATTCATAATAGCCAGAAAGGAGAAACAACCCAAATATCCACCAACAGATGAGTGGGTAAATAAAATGTGGGGTAGCTATACAATGGAATATTATTTAGCAATAAAAAGGAATGGATTGCTAATATGTGTAACAACATGGATCAACCTTGAAAACATATTACGTGAAAGAAGCCAATCACCATAAAAACCTCACATATTATATTATTTCACTTACATGAAATGCCCAGAATATGCAAATCTGCAGAGATATAAAATAGATTCATGGCTGCCTACAACTGGGAGTAGGGGAAAGATTGGAAAGTGACTGCTAATGGGTAACAAGATTTCTTTTTCAAAGACAAAAATATTCTAAAGTTTGATTGTGGTGATCATTGCATAGTCCTTTGTACTTTAAAACACTGAACTGTATGCTTTAAATGGGTGAATTGTATGGTATGTGAATTAAATCTTGATAAATTTTTTTAAATAAAGGGGATGGCTTACAGAAACTCTGGGAGGCTGCAGAACTAGGCTTAGAAGCAGAAGCTGTGCTCCAAATTTTCCAGGCAACTGGAATGCCAAAGACATCACAGTGTTGCTGGAAACAGACTGTGTTGCTTGCCCTGAGGACACAACTAACACAGAACTCTGCTGCAGGGACCACAGCCATTACTGTCTCTGGGAGCCAGATAATCTGCAGCTGCTACAGCCCCCACTAGCCACCAGGAAGGATTCTGCACAGTCCCTGCTTCTTCTACGGGCTAGTTTGGGGTGGGGGTGTTTCACTGGGAAAGCCTTAGTTACATGCTCGTACCCTAGCTACAACAGAGGCTGGGATAGTGAGAATTCAGCATTGTCAGGGTTGTAGGGAAGAGTGGACTGTGTCTTATAAGGGTGATTCTGCAAACATAAAGTGTAGGTGGCCACAAAGAATGACTGATGCTGCTACAGAATATTTCTCTGACTGGAAATAGCTTTAGCGGCACTTTGAGGGATGGACAGGATTTGTACGCAGAAAAAATGAGAAAAACATTGCAGCTGAAAAAATTGTATTAGGTAGATGGGAATGAAAACCTACGGTTTTCAGAAATTCACAAGGTCCTCCAATGTGATGGAAAGATAAGACATGTGGGGGTCTGACAGATGGTACAGGAGGTAGCGTGGCATCAAGCTCTGGGCTGTGCAGTTGTAGGGACTTAAAAAGAAAGGTCACCACCCAGGGTGGGTTATTAGAGGAAACCCTCAAGGTCCCAATGGCCTGTCAGAATTTCTTTGTAGTCTGGCTACCAGGAGCTTCGGTGATAACTTGAAAGTTAGAACTACCCAGTCCCCCAAGTATTAGGAAGGAGGCACCCAGGTGATTTCTACACCTTCTTTGTTTTGTCCCCCTGCACGCCTGGGCAGGAAACAGAGCAATGGAAACAGGGCTGCTTTTGAGGTATATTCAAATGGGGGGCCTGGTGGCAGACTGGGGGTGGGAAATGCTATTTCTAGTTAGGCTGCTGAAGAGTTTTTTGCCCCCAAATTTCTTTTTCTCCTTGTGTCACTATGAACACAGGATAGATTGATACCTTTCTCAGACCATCCCACATCATTTCTTTCTATTTCTGAGTTTTGTTTGGAACTCTAAATCTTTGTTCCATCTGTGTTGCTGGGATGATGTAGAGCAGTCTGGAAGAGGGTCTGTCTCTCTCACCATAGTTCACATCATTTTTATGCTCTCTTTCTATCTGGCTTTTCTTAATAGCTTTGAGATGAATTTCCTTTCAGCCTTGCTCTGGCCTTGTGAAAGCAAAGAGTTGAGTTATTAGGCACAATAGGAGCATTTATTTATCTAGCTTTCATCAAGATAAATAACAAATTTATATAAAATCTTAGCACATCAAAAACATCCCAATATATAAAAAATAACTGTGGTTTACTTAATGGTTTTGCAAAACTTTGTCATAAAATATCAACATGGTAAATTAATTTGTGAAGCAGTATCTTAACCTGAAGTCACTTATAGAACTATGGGGCAACTGGAAGGGGTGGATTTCAAGAAAAGTCTCACCACGGAGCTTTAAAAAAAATCACCACACCAGCAACATCATACATAAAAAGCAGAGATGATGGATTCACCATCAATAAATTTAATAGCAGCCAGAGCGCCATTTGCTAGAAATTCACTTTGAGACTGAATTATTTTAAATAAGGCATCACACATAAGGTAAGGAAGAAAAAAAATCCAAGTTCAGGTTCCATTAATTTCCTAGCCAGTAACTTTGAAATAGTGTGAATTTACAGGTCAGCAGGAAAAACTCACTCAACCACGGGAAAAAATGGGCCATTTCTCTTTGGTGTCCAACTGAAGATCCCACTTAGGAGCTATTTTCTGATTCTTGAAAAGTCTTTTAACTGTATCATTTCTTGATTTTAACTGAGCTGAAGTGGCTCCCCATGATACAGGGAAATGTGAGTGGATTCTGTTTTCCCTGCATTATAAGAGTGTTATCCAGGCCCCAGAGCAGCAACCCGCCCAGATGAGTATCGAAGACTGCATCACACCAACTGAGAGGAAGACACATGGCACAGATGCTGGCTCCTTGTCGTTGGCAAGTTAGAAATGCTGAGCAAGTGGAAGAGAAAAAGTGCCCAAGTTTTGCAGCCCATTAGAGGAGGTTGTCTTTTATTCTGCCTTACTCCACAGAACAGGGCTTATCATCGGGGCTGGGGATTCAGGCCTGCCATTTGGCTGGTTATCACATTCATGAAGAGCTTCAGATGTTTGATGTTATCATCAAAGGAGGTCAACCATCCAGTACCAGAGATACACGGTGACTAAAAGGGGACGGCATTCACTATAAAACTTTCATCTATCTCCTGTTCTGCCTGTGGGGCTCTATACATTAATATTGCAAATCTTATTATGTGAATAACACAAATACAACATTTCACTAGATTTAATATAAATAACATTTAAAACACGCTACAATTTTTAACTCCATTTTGGAACTTTTTGTTTGTTTTATGTACAAAGAACCTCAAAAATAAATAAATAAAAGAACAAAAGAGGGGAAAAAATAGTCAAAGCCCCTCTGAATTTCTGACAGACCCCATCTAGAAGGCTGTGTTTATCTTGCTAATGACAAGATGCTATATATTTAGCTCAGTTTGTTTCAATTATCAATCAACCTTTAGGACCTTAAGTTGTAGAAATGATAAAAGCAATCTATAAATACAAATAATAGTTAATATTCAGTGAACACCAATTATATCCTGGCCACTGTGCTAGATTTTCTTCTGTTATTTTCTTTAATCTATAACAACTTTCAGGTAAAAATTACTACCTATACCTAAACTGAGAATTGGTATTTGCCTAAAATCACTCATATGATAAAAAGAACTGAGATTTGAACCCAGATCTGTTTGCTTCCAAAGGCCATGTTTTTGGTCACTACTGAACGATCATTTAAGTGACAGTTACTAATTTTATAAGAAAAATAAAAGACACACTATGAAGTTTAGAAAACATCTCCCTCAGTCGGTGCTAGATAAATACTGTCAATCTTTACTTTTGGCCTCCTTTTCTCGACCCCATTCTCACCAGCTCCCATCTGCCAGCTGCCTTCCTTCAAACAAATAACTACAATTCAGCTAAGTAGGCTTCAACTTTAGATTTTTGTGTTCTCCTGAGATAAGTCACTGACTGGGATTTGGACAGTTCAGAAACTCCTTAACAGATCACTGTTAGAATAATAATCTTATTCTCAGTAATGTATCTTCAGGAAAAAAAGCTACCAATTCTTGAATATTAACTAGTTAAGTTACAGAACAGCTTTTACTTTTAATAAATAACTATAGTATTTTATTAGGTAAGATAAATACATGAAAGAATATTCAAAAAGTGCAAAAGGATCTATAGTGAAAAGTAAGTCTTTCCACCCATCTACCTGGAGGCCACCACTTTTTTAGAGATAGTCCCTGAAAACATAAGCATTAAATATACCCATTTAAATGTCAATGTCCCACCCACCCTGAACATTGCATTTTCAACGATGCATCTTTAAGATGGTTTCACATCTGCATAGAACTGCTTTCTTCTTTTTTATGGCTTCATAGTATTCCACTGATGGATGTACCATTATGTATTTAACCCGTACCTTTTGACAGACATTTAGGTTGTTTCCAACATTGTTGCTATTAGAAACAATGCTACAGTGAATGCCTTTCAACATGAGACAACTAAAAAATGGAGATATATCTGTAGGATTAATTTCTAGAAATGAAGTTATTATGTCATATTTAATCTGCCCTTTCCAGAAGTTGTGCCAGTTTGCACTTGCACCAACAATTAACTGCTTCCTAACATCTTCATCTACACAAGGTACTACAAACTTTTGGATCTTTGCCAATCTGATTGTCAGTTTTAATTTGCATTTCTCTTATTGTAAGTGTGATTGAACAATTTTTTATATGTTCACAAGTCATCTGTATTTCTTTTTTATAAACCAGCTGTTAATATACTTTGCCTATTTTTATATTGCTAATCCTTTTTCTTATTGATATATAGGAACTCTTTTTATATTAAGAAAATAAACCCTGCCCTGGCTGGTGTAGCTCAGTGGATTGAGCACTGGCCTGAGAACCAAAGGGTCACTAATTCAATTCCCAGTCAGGGCACATGCCTGGGTTGTGCGCCAGTTCCCCAGTTGGGGACATGTGAGAGGCAACCACACATTGATGTCTCTTTCCCTCTCTTTCTCCCTCCCTTCCCCTTTCTCTAAAAATATATAAATAAAATATTTTTTTTAAAGCACAGAAAAGAAACCCTAAGGGATATGTGTTACAAGTATTTTTTTCTTTCAATTTGTTGCTTGTCTTCTACTTTATTATTTCTTGGCAAGCAGAATTTTTTCATTTTTTATTCATTAAAATTATCAGTCCTTTCTTTTATGACTTCTGGGATTTGTATCAAACTTAAAAAGCCTTTCCCACATTGATATTATTGGAATTTTCCTTTGTGTTTTATGACTTTATTTTTTATGTTTAAATCTTTTATCCATCTGGACTATATTAGACACAAAGAGCAAGGTAGTGATCCAATTTGATGTTAGTGTTCCAAATGGCTGCCAAATGGCCCCAAAACCATTTTGCATTTTATCATTTATAGATAATGCTTGGGGGCATGCTAAGAAACCTAGAAATTGGTCTTACCTTCAGTCTCAGATCCTTTGGGAAACCTGTCTTTACATAGTATATGGAAAGCACCGTCATTACCAATCAAAAAATAAGCTGGTATAGTTGCATGAGTTCTTTATATATTTTGGATATTAACCCCTTGTCAGAGTTGTTGTTTGCAAGTATCTTCTCCCATTTGGTTGGTTGCCTTTTTGTTTTGTTTTCAGTTTCTTTTTCTGTGCAGAAGCTTTTCAGTATGATATAGTCCCATTAATTTATTTTTGCCTTTACTTCCTTTGCCTTTAGGATCAAATTCATAAAATCTCCCATAGGTCCCTAAGTTTAGTACCTATGTTTTCTAATATGTAATTTATTGCTTCAGTTCTTATATTTAGGTCTTTGATCCATTTTGACTTAATTTTTGTGTATGGGGACAAATTGTATTGTAGTTTCATTCTTTTACGTGTAGCTTTCCAATTTTCCCAACACCGTTTATTGAAAAAGATTTCTTTTCTCCATTGTATGTTTTTGGCTCCTTTATCAAAAATTATTTGTCCACATACATGTGGGTTTATTTTTGCTGTTTGCAACAACATGCATGGACCTTGAGAATATCATGCTAAGCCAAACAGACAGAAAAAGTTAAGAACCATATGATTTCACTTATAAGTGAGATATAAAACTGAAAGCAACAAATGAACAAACAAGAAAAACAAACAAGAACTTATAGACACAGATAACAGTATGATGGTTACAATGGGGAAGTGGGGTGAGGGAAGTAAAGTGTAAAGGGGGTCATAAATATATGGTGATGGAAGAAGAAGTGACTTTGGACGGTAAGCATACAATGCAATGTACAGCTCATATATCATAAAAAGGTACACTTGAAATCTATGTTATTAACCAATGTCACCCCAATAAATTTAATTTTAGAAAAAGAAAGAAGCTGGTATAGAAATACCACATATCTGAATGAGAAGCAAGGCAACTGGAATTAGTACAAGTCTAGGCAGACAAGTTTGGTGAGGCCTTAAGCTAATAAATTTGTGTATGTGGGGGGGTATTATTTAACAAAAATAATATAAAACTACAAATACAAAATTAGATATAAACATGAATAGTTATTTAAAATAAAAGGAGAGGTAATATATTTTTAAAAATTTTAAGTGAATACATTCTGCAAACATTAGAAAATGCAAATAAATGCATTTCAGAAATAAACCCATGCCTCTACAGTCAATTAATATTTGACAAAAGGGGCAGAAGCATAAAATGGAGTTAAAATAGCCTCTTCAACAAATGGTGTTGGGAGATCTGGACAGCTATTTACAAAAAACAAAACTCGACTACCAACTTATACCATACACAAAAATAAACTCAAGGTGGATAAAAGACTTAAATATAAGTCACACTACCATAAAAGTCCTAGAGGAGAACATAGGGAGGAAAATCTCAGCTATTCCACACAGCAATATTTTCACTGATATGTCTCCTAGAGAAGGAGACATAAAAGAAAGAATAAACAAATGGGACTTCATCAAAATAAAAAGCCTCTGCACGACTAAAGAAAACATTAGCAAAATGAAAAGGGAACTAGCCATATGGGAACATATATTTGCCAATGATACCTCAGACAAGGGTTTAATCTCCAAAATATATAAAGAACTCACACGACTCCACTCCAGGAAGACAAACAATCCAATTAAAAAATGTGCAAAGGACTAGAACAGACACTTCTCCAAGGAGGACATACAGAGGGCCCAGAGACATATGAAAGGATGCTCAGCATCACTAGCCATCAGAGAGATGCAAATTAAAACCACAGTGAGATACCACTTCACACCAGTCAGAATGGCCATCCTAAACAAATCAACAAACAACACGGGCTGGTGAGGTTGCAGAGAAAAGAGAACCCTCGTGCACTGTTGGTGGGAATGCAGACTGGTAAAGCCACTGTGGAAAACAGTATGGAATTTCCTCAAAAAACTAAAAATGGAACTACCTTTTGACCTGGCAATTCCACTGCTGGGACTCTACCCAAAGAATTGTGAAACAGCAATTCAAAATAACCTATGCATCCCAATGTTCATAGCAGCACAATATATAATAGCTAAGTGCTGGAAGCAACCTCAGTGCCCATCAATAAATGAATGGATCAAAAAACTGTGGTATATTTACACAGTGGAATATTATGCAGTAGAAAGAAAGAAGGAACTCCTACCCTTTGCAACAGCATGGATAGAATGGGAAAGTATTATGCTAAGTGAAATAAGCCAGGCAGTGAAAGACAGATACCATATAATCTGACCTATAAGTGGAACCTAATCAACAACACAAACAAGCAAGCAAAATATAACCAGAGACATTGAAATAGAAAACAAATTGACAGTAACTGGAGAGGAGGGGACAGAGGAATAACAGAGAAAAAAGGGGAAGGATCATCATGGAACATGTGTAAAGGACCCATGAACAAAACCAAAGGGGGGGTAGTATTGAGAGTGGGAGATGGGGGTGGGTGGGGTGAGGGAGATTGATGGGGGAAAAATGGAGACAACTGTACTTGAACAACAATTAAAAATAAAAAGAAACAAAGGACACACTAATTGAAAAAAAAAGAACAATTTAAAGGGAAACAACAGTCAAGTGGATGAAGCCAAGGATCAAATCAATGATTTGGAACATAAGGAAGCAAAAACAGCCAATCAGAACAACAAGAAAAAAAAATAATTCAAAAGAATGAGGATACTATAAGCAGCCTCTGTGACAACTTCAAGTGGTCCAACATTTGCATCATAATGGTGCCAGAAGAAGAGAAAGAGCAAAAAATTGAAAACTTATTTTAAAAAATAATGAAAGAAAACTTCCCTAATTTGGTGAGGGAAATAGACATACAAGTCCAGGAATCACAGAGAGTCCCAAATAAGATGGACACAAAGAGGACCACACCAAGACACATCAAAATTAAAATGCCAGAAGTTGCCCTGGCTGGTGTGGCTCAGTGGATTGAGTGCCGGCCTGCAAACCAAAGGGTTGCCAGTATGATTCCCAGTCAGGGTACATGCCTGGGTTGCCCACCATGTCCCCGGTGGGAGACATGTGAGAAGCTACCACACACTGAGGTTTCTCTCCCTCTCTTTCTGCCTGCCTCCCTTCCCATCTGTCTAAAAATACATAAATAAACTCTTTAAAAAAATAAAATGTCAAAGGTTAAAGATAAAGAAAGAATCTTAAAAGCAGCAAGAGAAAAACAGCCACCTACAAAGCAGTCCCCGTAAGATTGTCAGCTGATAACTCAAGAGAAACTGCAGGCTAGAAAGGACTGGCAAGAACTGTTCAAAGTGATGAAAAGCAAGGACCTACAACCTAGATTACTCTATCCAGCAAAGCTATTATTTAGAATGGAAGGGCAGATAAAGTGCTTCCCAGACAAGGTAAAGCTAAAGGAGTTCATCATCACCAAATCATTATTATATGAAATGTTAAAGGAACTTATTTAAGAAAAAGAAGAAGAGCAAAACTATGAATATTAAAATGGCAATAAATTCACAACTATCAACAACTGAGTCTAAAAAAATGAACTAAGCAAACAAGCAGAACAGAAACAGAATCATAGATATGGAGATCATTTGGAGGGTTATCAGTTGGGAGGGGGAAGGGGGAGAATGGGGGAAACAGTGCAGGGTTTAAGAAGCACATATTTGTAGGTACAAAATAGACAGGGGGATGTTAAGAACAGTATAGGAAATGGAGAAGCTAAAGAACATATATGCATGACTCATGAACATGAGCTAAGGGGGTTATTGCTAGAGGAAAAGGTGGTACTGGGTGGAGGGGGCAAAGAGGGAAAAACTAGTATAATTATAATAGCATAATCAATAAAATAGATTTTAAAATAAATAAAAGAAACCTCTGTTTCTTAGACAAATGGCTGATTCCAGATCTGCAGCAAAAAATGTACAGGATAAACCTAGAATATTCTGTAATACTAAATAAGAAATAGTATATTGATGTCAAAAGAACTCAGAAGGTAACTTGAAGAGGCTCATATTGACCAAAAAAGAAAAATTGAGCTTTAAAAAAGTAATAATTATAACTTATTGGAACCTATCAAATATATTTAAATCCATGAGTTTATAATATTTTAAAACTAAGCAAGTCAGACACAAAAGGCCACACATTTTATGATTTCATTTATATTAAAATATCCAGAATAGGTAAATCCATAGAGAGAGAAAGATGAATGATCCCTAGGGATATAGGATGGGAGGAAAGGGGAGTGACTGCTTAATGAGTAAGGAGGTTCCTTTTGGGCTGATGAAAATGTTCTGGAACTAGACAGTGGTGATGGTTGCACAACATTGTGAATGTACTGTAACTAATAGTAAATTGATGTGTGTTTTACCATAGCTTTTTAAAAACTGAAAAACACCAATTTGATCACCTCCAGAGAATTGTAGGAAATTAATTCGTTATCTTGAAATCTAGTAAATAAAAGAAAGAATGAATAATTTATCCTTCTTTTCTATATTAATTTTAACACTGGGTAAGTAAAAAGTAGGTTAAGGAAAGGAGGGAAGAAGGAGGGAGGAGGAAGGAAGGGAGAGAGACAGAACAATACTATCTCAGCTTGCAAGGGATATAATTGCATTCCTAGAAAACTCAAGTGACAAAAAGGACCCAAGAATTAACAAAAGAATTTAATAAAATGACTGAACACTACATAAACACACAAACAAAAATATCAGTAGGTGTTCCCCTATACTTTCAAGCATACCGAAAATTTCATTCATCACAATGGCAAACTTAAAATACTTGGGATAAAATTTTATAAGACCAGACCTATATAAAAGAAAGCTATAAAATCTTGAAGACTACATGACATGAGAACAGAACAAACAGAAGTAAATGTATCATGTTTCTAAATGGGAAGTCTTAATTCATAAAAACAGGTCTCCCAGCATTAATACATAAAGTTATTGCATTCTAATTAGAATCCCAATAAAGAGGGGTTTTTTTTTTGGTTTCGGAACTGAATAAAATTATTTTAAAGATGACTATGGAAGAATAAGTACGAAGAATAGCTAAGAAAACTATTTTTACAAAGAATAGTAAAGGGTTGAATGCTACACAGAGAGAGTTTTGCCTAATGGTTAAGAACATGGCTCTGGAGTTCATACCCTGTTGTGCTATTGGTGGTTCAGTATAGAACATGTTCCATAACCTCTCTGCCCCTTAATTTCATCATCAGTAAAATGAGGATATTAATAGTACCCAACTCATAGGGGTTTTGTGAGGTTAAATCTAAATTGCTTGGAATGGTATACTATAGTAAATAGTATAACTGAGCTCTGTTATTATATTATAATTACTAAAAAGTCAGTATAGCAAAAGAGTATCATAAAGGTCCAGAAGTAGGCAAAGAGATAATAGAACAAATTAGAAAATTGGAAATGGAGTCCAGCATGCATGGTAACTTAATGTATCATAAAGGTAGAATTTCAGTTTAGCAGGAAAAAAATAATTTATTTCCAGAAGTGGCACAATGGGCTAACCATCTGGAAGAAATGCATGTCATATACAAAAATAAATCCCAGATGGATTCCAGATTTAAACGTAATCAAAAAATAAAACTTTTAGAAAAATTTAGGAGAATAATCACCCTTGAGAGAAAAGAGGCTTTCTTAATTAGGACAGAAAACTCAGATGCAATAAATAAAAAGGCAAACATATTTGACAACAAACAATATTTTTCTATAGCAAAAATCATAAGTATAAATAAAATAAGAAGGTAGGTTATAATCTGAGGGAATATTTGCAACACATTCATCCATTTAACAAATATTTAGTTGAACACCTTTTGTGCAATAAGTACTACCAGATGCCATGCTGAATAAAATATTCAGCAAATGCTACAAGTTGGGGTTTGATTTATTATTTGGTTATTTGTCTAAACAGTATTCCTGCATTCATGGAGCTTACCTTCTACTGATAGGTGATTCATATGACTGACAATATACAAAAGGTTCTTACAAGTGGGAGAGTGAAAGAATATGGTAAGAATAGTAAGAAAATATAAATAGACAATTCAGAGAATTCCAAATAACCATCACATGAAATTATATCTATTGTGTTTATATGGTGGAAATACTGCATATTTCTTCCTAACTTTGAGTTCAATAGCCTCGTGCTGGTAGTTTGAACTCAGCCATGATGAGAATATTTACACCATGGAAATCACCAAATGCTAACTAAAGTCAGGGCTTACTTTATTATTTCTTTATGTGTCTAAACTTAAGAAAGTGATGGAGAGAAATGTTAAAAAGGCAGATTAAAGTTAAAAGTGTGGCATGTCTGTGCCTATCACATTATGATAACACCAAACATTAAGGAAATATTCTTCTCATATTTGAAAACTATTACCCAGTTCAGCACAGAAATCACTCACCTCATTGACAGATGAGGGAGGTTCTGACACATACAGTGCTAAAGCTGAAAGAGATTTCAGTTTAATGAATATAATTTATATGAGGATGAAAAATAGTTTAATAATAGATTACATTTCAAATTAAATTATAACAAATTGATTTGAAAAAGAGTTAGTGAATTGGAATGGAACTCCATTTGTTAAATCATGGTTGAAGGGTGATCATAGATTACGTATAGATTTAAGATTTCAGAAACAATCAACCAAAGCATTCTGTAAGATTCAGTTGGCTACACAGAACTTATGATAGGGTACTATATATTCTATTATTATTTGTAAATTTTGTATCTTTACTGTCAGTAAAATTTATGATAAATGTATGTATTTACCTATACACACACTCTATGTGTGTAGAGCCAGTTAAATATTTACTGGTCCCCACACCTTTAACCAGAATTTATCCATGTGGCCAAGGAAGGCTTGTTCTATCTCAGCAACTTCATGATCATCTAAAAATGCTATTACTATGGTAAAGGATAGGCTACATTTGGAAAAAGAATTAGCAGTCTGTGGCACAGCACTATTCCTTTCATTTGATATAAGAGGTAAGAGACTCAGAGAGGTTGAGTTAGCTTGCCCATGGTCACTTATCTAGTTAAAATTAACAGAGATTTGGACTCATGTTTGTCTAGCTTCAAAGTTTTTTTTTCTCCATGACATTCTCTACCTCCAAAAATATAACATACTGAGTTTGAGGTAATGGTAGAATTCATAAGTAAAAGAATTTTGCAATTTCCCCATAGGTGTGTACTTATGTGTTTCTATCACAGAGAAAAGAAGTCAATGAATAGCTAGGGTTAGAAAGTCAGTGGGAACAATGTGTATTCTCCAGAAAGTTCATTTGCCTACAGAGATGTGAAATCTATGGGTTTTCTTAGGGAGGTAGGGAGTCATGTCTAGCTCCATTTTTTTTTCAGGCAAAGTCCACATGATTTATTATCATACTACCTTGGAAATAAACATTGCTACAGACACATCATGAGAGACAGATGATAACCAGAGAGAATGTTATAAGACATGAGAATGAGGCAACTTGGAAAATTGGTCGGTAATACCCACTTTCTAATGTGTTTAACTCTGTGTATGAATCTTATATACTACCAGGGGTGTCCAACCTGCCGCCCCTGGGCCACATGCGGCTCAGGACGTCTGTGAATGTAGCCTAACACAAAACTGTAAATTTACTTAAAACATTATGAGATGTCTTTGTGATTATGTGTCACAATGTATTTAATGTGTGGCCCAAGACAACTCTTCTTTCAGTATGGCCCAGAGACGCCAAAAATTTGGACATTCTAGTAACCCCTTGAAGGCAGGAACTATGTCTTGTTAAATACCTTAACACAATTTTTTCATATAGTTAATGAGTAATAAATATTGGTTGAATGAATTTATCATATGAGTGGATTGTGATTAAATGTACTCAGTACTTGTTTATGTAATACATATTTTATTACTCTTTGAATATTCCCTGAAAGGAGAAGCCATGTCTTCTTCAGGACCAAAGGTTATTCAATCATTTATCCAAAAGATATCCATTAAACTCTTGTATATAAAAAACACCATAGAGTAAAAATATTGGCCATTCCTTAGACCAGGAACTCTTTGTGGGTGGCGACCAAATTCCTTCTTCTTTCTGGAATTTTCCATAGAGGACTGTATATATTCAGAATGCAAGTTTCATTATAAAACTAGCTAAATTTATTACAGTGTTTTTTATTTATTAAATAAATAAATAAAATTTATTACAATTACTAGTAATTTATTACAATTACCAAAATATGGAAGCAGCCCAAGTGTCCATCAGTAGATGAGTGGATAAAGCAACTATGAGACATTCACACAATGGAATGCTACTCATCTGTAAAAAAAAAAAATAGAAGAAAATTTTACCCTTTGCATTAACATGGATGGACCTGGAAAACATTATGCTAAGTGAAATAAACCATCAGAAAAAGATGAATATTGATACCATATGATTTCATTCATATGTGGGATCTAATGAGCAAACTGAACTAACAAGCAAAATAGAGACAGACTCATAGATGGAGAGCAAGCTGACAGCTAGGGGGTGGGGGCAGGGTGTTAGGGGGTGGAGGGATCCAACAAAAAGGAAAAAGGACTCATGGACATGAACAACAGGGTGGTGATTGTGGTGGGGAGGGGAATATAAGGGTCAATAATGGTAATGGAAAAATACAATAATAAAAAAAGAAAAAGGAACTAGACTTTTAAGAGTATTAGATAAAGTTGTAAAAGTAATCAATAGAGAGCCAATGATAAAACAATAACTAAGAAAACTTGGGAGTAGAGGGGAGGTGAAAGCTCATATAAGTGAGTTAAATTCCCCATCTTTCATACTAAGGAGTCAATTGATAAGATCTAAATTTGGTAAATCAAGAAATAAATAATTAGCATATTATTTTGACTGATCATGATGAACAACAGAAGAACTAAAAGTAGAAATGACTAAAAATGGATACTTCCTATCTATTCCAGAGAAACACTTCCACATGTGCACCAGAAAGTAGGGACAATGATGTTCAGCTCTGTGTTGTAGTTGTTAAAAACTGAAAATAGCTGAATGCTCATTGTACATAAATAAACCATGGCACAGTCATATTATACAACAGTTTAAAAAAGTAAAATAGATATATACACATTCACATGGAAAGATATCTAAGACTTATTATTAACTCAAAAAACAAGTCCCTGGGTAATAAATGTGATGTGCCATTTGTGTAAAATAAAAACCAAAGCAAGCATACTCATAAAGACTATAAAGATCTGGAAAAAACCCACCACCATTAACAATGGTGGTTACCTTTAAGGGTGAATGCAATTGGGGTGATGGTGAAGAGGGACTCTCGCTTTATCTCTATGGTTTGAAATTTTTATGGGAAAGTGTTCATTCATGATTTGTGTGGCCTAAAACTGATCATTTAAAGTGGTTACCACTGCGGCAAACATAGTTTTTTCATTTATACTATCTATGACACAGTAATTTCTTTTTATTATGTTTGTATTATTTTAAAATTATAATTTTAAACAACAGGAATCAATGTTTTTGCTCCGTTAGTTATAGGAAACTTCATAGAACAGTGTTGCTGCAGGCAGTTCTCTAAGCGCAAAGGTTGCCCTCCCACCAGCCCCATAAATGATAGTTATTTATGACCACTTCATGCCATAGATGTGTACAGCTATTTACCATTTCTGCTGGGAGGATGGATGTTCACATTCATATGAGACAAAAACAAATCAAGATTCAACTAGACAGGCTGCTGTGGGCTTGGGGATTAGAAGAGCAAAAATAAAAATAAAAAACAAACTCGGCAACAAACTCCCGTAAATCACTTCTCTTTTCTGTCTTGTTCTTACGAAAGAATTTAACAACCTCATCTGGGTTGCAGACATTTTTATGTACTCGCCGCTGAGTTTTAAAAAGCATGAACAAAATATTTGGCTAAACTGGACTCTGGACTGGAAGCTAGATTGTAATCATGGTGGATTTTTTTTGTCCAGGATTTAATATTGAAGTGTGTGTACGTTACTTCATCCGTCTAACAATGGCTCTTTCCTTTTTTAAAAAAAATCTTTTTTGAGCAACCTTTCCAAAGGCTTCAAAATTTTAACCAGACCTAGTAGGTTTCACTTCTTAAAACCAAGTGAGATCATTTGAACATTAGGGAGGTGAGAGAATATTTCTTTCGATTCTTATTCAAATTCGGACCTTCCAACAACCTCCTTCCTTCAACATCCCACCATTTTGTTCTTACTGAACCTCGAGGGGTGGGTTGAGTTTAACCTTCCTCTTCTATTGTCTTTTTTAAGTCATGATTCACTTGGGAAGAACCTGGAATCCTAAAGCAAGAATCACAGATGTTAGTTCAGATGATAATTGTGAGCATTTTGCTATACCTGTAAAGGAATTAACATAAATGAGTTTGTTCACAAACAATGTTATTTAATCCTCTCAATGTCCTTGGAAGGCTGAGTTTTAAAGAGGAAACTGAGGTGAAGGGTTAGGAAATTTGCCCTCAGCGATGCATCACAACAAACTGCTCTCCATTCCAGGCCTTTAACAGGGCAGTCCCGGTCCAGTTATCTAACAGGAGGTCTTTATTAAAATGCCTACTGGGCCTGCTTGTATAAAAGCACCTTTATGCAGTGTAGCAAACTTGAAGGGGCTTTAATGAGAAGATCTCTTAATGAATCCTTTTGAAGTTGCCAACACCTTTTGGATATATTTGTAGTGATACCACAAGATGCGTTTTAACCTGTTGAAACAAAGCACCCTATGTTTGATGTTGGGCTCTGAATCCTAACCTGAATTTCTACCTGGGGCAGTGCATTTAGGGCAGTGAACTGACACTTGAAAAAGGGATCCACATATGTGGTATCCCCATTCTCACCCCCTCTCCACTTGAACACCCCCTGTTTTTGGTGTAGGTGATGTAACCTCACTCCTGAGCTTTGGGATATACAGGAGAGAACCATCAAGTCTTCCCACCCAGGTCCAAGTAGATAAGGAAAGTAGATAGAGGTCAAAGCAAAGAGAAAGACAGAAATATCACAGGACCTCTCTGTCCTATCCCACCTCATGTCAACTTTGCCTTACATGGCCTCACTGACATTATTCCACTCACCCTCATTTTAAAGGTACTTAAACCAGATTCAAAGCTTGGAGTTTTGGTACATCAAATCACACCTTCATTTACTTATCCCATCTGTGATCTCCCCAGTTTTCCTAGCACTAAGGCTGCTCCAGTGTGATCTAGGCTTGTTCTTCCCCTCTTCTTCCCAAGTTGATACTTTCTTAATCTGCCTCATTCCCGTTGGTTCAAAATGTCTGTGCCTTCCACAGTGAACTGGCCTGATAAGCCAATCCATGCAAATATACTAAAAAGCTTAGAATAAAACCCCCTTTCTCCTCCCAAATAAGATACACATAATTTCTTCAAGAATAAAATGACAGCAAACTCACAATTATTAACAACCACACCTGAAACAAAAGCAAGAACTAAGCAAACAACTAGAACAGGAACGGAACCACAGAAATGGAGATCACATGGAGGATTAGCAACAGGGGAGTAGGAGGAGGAGAGGGGGGGGAAAGGTAAAAAGAATAAGTAGCATGGATGGTAGGTAGAAAATAGACAGGGGGAGGGCAAGAATAGTATGGGAAATGTAGAAGCTAAAGAACTTATGACACATGGACATGAACTAAAGGGGGGAATGTGGGTGGGAGAGGGTGTTCAGGGTGGAGGGGAATGAAGGGGAGGTAATAGGACAACTGTAATAGCATAATCAATAAAATATATTTTAAAAATAATAAAAATAAATAAATAAATAAATATCCAAAACAAACAAGCAAGCAAAATATAATCAGAGACATTGAAATTAAGATCAATCTGACAGTAACCAGAGAGGAGGTGCGAGGGGGTAGTGGGGGGAAGGGTTTTCAGGAACAATTATAAAGGACACATGGACAAAACCAAGGGAGGGTGGAAGCAGGGGAGGGAGGTGGAGATGGCCAGGGTTGGGCTGGGGGTTGGAGGGGTGGTAAATGTGGACAACTGTAGTTGAACAACAATAAAATAATTTTTAAAAAAGAATAAAATATCCAAAACTAAAAAGAAAAATTATAAATACATAAAAATTTTCCCACCTTATTTTTCAACTAACTTATCAAGAACATCTTTCCATATCAATCAACTTCATGCAGCATCCTTTTTAATGTTTCAAAATTGAATTATACTTTCCTGTCTTCCCCCATTTAGTTTCTCTCCAGTTGTTCACCATGAATATCTTATATCTAAGTTTGTACACACGAAGTATGATTTCTGTATCATAATAATGCAGCCTGATTAACAGGGAGGAAGTCCCCTTGAAGGCCTCTTATCCAGCCTCATTTTCTGTGTGTGCTTGGGGCCAGCCCTCCTTCTAACAGTATCTCTGTCTTGGCTTGCAGTCATCACTGTGAAACCTATTAGTTGGGGACAAATTTGGGGAAAGAGCTTTGAAGCTAATAAACCTTAATATGTCTGTCTAAAAATTCATGTTTATTGTATATACCTCTTTTTATCAGTCTGGATAAAAGCTGGTAAGATTTAACCAAAGTCTTTATGGACAATTCATGTCTGGACAATTAGAAAGATGATTAAGTTTTACAGTAAATTTGAATTTTGTGAGGCCGGCAGCTGATCTGAGCCTTTAGCTGACTGTTTCATCTTCCTTTGCTTCTACAGCCCTTTTTTCTCAGCTTCAAAAGGTCAAGAGAGTCAGTAATTGCCCCTCTCTTCTAATATTATATTGGAATATAGGCATCATGATGATGGTGGTGGTGGTGGTGGTAACAATAGCACAAACAGACTCTGGCTAAAGTGTTTGTTCTATTGGCAATCTTCTACTCCAGAAACAATACTGCAGAGCAGAGGAACAGAATAATCAGAACTGGAGTCTTCTCATTTCAGAGGAAATATGGGGGCTCAGTGCTCTTCCCATCTTCCTGCAATGGGATCCAGCTTTGTGTCCATCCTGCTGTTCCTAGTTCCAAGAAGGGCAGACTTTATAACTCTTTCATGATTAAAAGGCACACACTTGAGGATAAAACTAGAATTTAGGGAAAGCTTCATAAATTGCCTTTTAGTCACTAGAAGACTAAAGACTTTGCCTCCAAAATCCTGGGGATAAGGGATTATCCATCATCTTGATGTGTTCAACATTCAGTTATAGAGAGAAGCTCAATTTTAATGGAATACCAGGAAGAGTCTGCTGGATGATCAGGTGTTGATTTAAGGTATCGCAGAGAGTGTGTATATTCTGTGTCAGAAAGATGGAGGATCTTTTCTTGTGATCAGAATTAGAGGTCTTTCCAGCAAAAGACACCTGAAGGGCATCTGTATACTACACCAGAGGCAATTGCCAGGTTCTCACTAGCTATTCCCACTTCACACACCTTCCAATTTGAACCATGGTCCTCTCATAAAGCTCTGGGCTTGACTCTAAAGTGCAAGTTGCTATTATTCAAAACAATTTCATTTAATGATGCAAGGACATATGAGTTGATGGGAAGCAGCCATGGGTTTGGGGAGATTATAGCAGTTTCTTTTGTTTGGTTTGAGGGATACCAGAAAGACTCCACTTTTTCTCCCAGCAGGCGTGCTCATTGCATCCATTAAGAATTTTTTTCCCATGGAGTCTTAAGGCCTTTCTGACTTCCAGAGCCAGAAGCCCAGAGCCCCCAGTTATGACACAAAGCCATCCCTTAGTATCCACAGGGGCATTGGTTCCAGGACCCCCAGTGGATACCAAAATCCACAGATACTCAAATCCCTTAGATGTGTATAATCTATGCACATTCTCCCATATGCTTTAAATCAACTCTAGATTACTTATAATATCTAATGCAATGTAAAGTAAACAGTTGTTGTATTGTTTAGGAATAATGAAAGAAAGTAAAAGTCTGTACATGTTCAGTACAGACACAATCACCATAGGCCTAATTACACAGTATGCGTTAGCAACAACTTAACTTTTTTTTTTCAAATATTTTTTATCCATGGTTGCTGGAATTCTTGAATTCAAAATGCAAGAATCCTCAGGGCCGATTGTAAATATCTCTCGACAGGATCACATAATCACCTAACATTTTAGAAGGGGTTGACTATATTATCATTTTTATTATATATGTTTTAAATTAATACTTTTTCTAATGACCCTGATATGTAAAAGGCAGAGTAACCGGCTGAAGCAGGGTGGAGGGCTGGAGCTCACCTACATGGCTTCCTCTAAATCTGAAGAAATCCAGAAAAGCAATAGTCAATTGTATATTTTTTAAATGAAATTCAAATTAAACATTTGAAGAGCCACTTAAGTAACCCCACGGAACTTTAGAGTTCCTCAATCTATAGTTTGATAATTAAAAACTAGGCCACTAGACATCACATGCTTCTTAATGTAGTACAGTAGGAAGAACACAGGCCGCCTGTGAAGTTTCTCTACCTTAAAAAGTAAATTCAACAAGCCTCTAGTTCTAAAGTAGCTGCTTACAGGAAATAAAGAGCTAGAGAAACAAGTTAAATTACACCGTGTGGAAATGGTCAGCAAAACACAGAATGAAGGAAATTACACAAGACAAATGGATCAGTTTTTTTTTTAACAAATAAACATGAAAAGGGAAAGGATAGTAGGGAAACTATTAGATTTAAAAAGACAACAATACCAAAAAGACAAACAGCCCAATTTAAAACTGAGCAAAGGGCTTAAATAGACATTTCTCTAAATTGAGTGTACAAATGGCCAAGAAGCACATGGAATAATGCCTGACATCATTAGTCATTAGGGAAATGCAAATCAAAATCGCAATGAGATGCCACTTCACACCAATGAAGATGGCTGCAATAAAAAATGTAGAAAATAACAAGTACTGTCAAGATGTGGGAAAACCCTGACTGGTGTGGCTCAGTTGGTTGGAATGTCCTGCCATAACCAAGAGGCTGTGGGTACTATTCCCAGTTGGGGCACATGCCTAGGTTGTGGGTTCGATCCACAGTTCGGGCACATATGATCCCCTGGTCTGGGAAAGTACGACCCCCTGTCTAGGTAGGTAGGGGAGGCAACCGACCAATGCTTTTCTGTCACATCAATGTCTCCCTCTCTCCTTTCCTCTCCCCCTTCCTACCTCTCTAAAAGCAATAAAAAAATGTCTTCAGATGAGGATAAAAAAATGAGGAAAAATTGAAACTTTCATACATTGCTGGTGGCAACAGAAAAACAGCCTCTGTGGAAACCAGTTTGGAAGTTCCTCACAATGTTAAACATAAATTTACCATATGACCCAACAAATCTACTTCTGAATATATACCCAAAAGAATTAAAAACTGTTACTCAAATATATGCACCCACATGTCCATAGCGGCACTGTTCACAATGGCCAAAAAGTGAAAACAGCCCAAACAGTCATCAACAAATGAATGTATAAACAAATTTGGTATATTCATACATTGGAATATTACTCGGCCATAAAAAGAAATAAAGTACTGATACATAATACAATGTTTTTGAATGAATCTCAAAAACATTAATGCTAAGGGGAAAAGCCAGACACAAAAGGTCACATACCATGATTCCACTTTCTGAAATGGTCAAAACAGATAAATCCTTAGAGATAGAATGCAGATTGGTGGCTGCCAAGTGTCAGCAGGAGGTGGCAATGAGGAACAACTGAGGAATGAGGTTCTGGGTTTCCTTCTGAGATGATGAAAATGTTTTAGAACTAGATAGAGGTGGCGGCTGCACGACACTGTGACTCCACTAACTGCCATTGAATTGTTCACTTTAAAGTGATTAATTTTATGCTATACAAATTTTACCACAGTAAAAAAGTAGATGGGTAGATAGATAGATAAATGAATAGACAAGCCAATAGACAGATAGACAGATTTTTTTAAAAAACAGACTTGGAAAATACACTGAACAAATGAAATGTATGGCCCTCATTTTGATTCTAAATCAAGTGAAGCAATTATAAAAATGCCTTTTTGAGGCAATTGGGGAAGATTGGATATGAATTGTTGGATGATATTAAGAAATTATTGTTATTTTTTGTGAACTAATGGCATAATGATTGTTTTTTAAAAATTCCTTTTCAGAGATTCATTCTGAAGCAGGGGTCCCCAACCCGTGGGCCACGGATTGGTACCTGTTAGGAACCCAGCTGCACAGCAGGAGGTGAGCTTGAGTGGAATGCACTTGAATCATCCTGAAACCATTCCCCCAACCTGTCCATGGAAAAATTGTCTTCTAAGAAACTAGTCTCTGGTGCCAAAAAGGTTGGGTACCACTGTTCTAAAGTTTTTATGAATGAAATAGTGTGATATCTGGGATGTGCTTTTAAGTACTCAGAAAAAATGTTGAGAGGGAGTATAGTTGAAAGAAGATTAGCAAAATTTTGACAATAATGAGGCTAAGCAATGGGGACATGGACATTATCGCTACTTTTGTGTGCGTTTGAAATTTTCCACAATGAAACACTATTTAATGTGGTTAGAAACCATACATTTATTTAATGCCATTTATGGTCCTTCAACGTGGATATAGGGTAGGTGACTGAGAGGTTTTTGGCAAGCATGGGAAGAGGAAACAGAGGGAAAAGCAGCAGGTGGAGAAGAAGAATCCTGGAGAAGAACACTAAAGTCTAAAACCGCACAGTCCACAACTTTGCCCCAGAAGGGTCCTTCAGGAGAAAGAGAAAACTGTGCTTCTTCAGCTGTAAACAACAGCCCCATCCCAACTGTGCTTTCAGTCCCTATAGTCACAGGGGACCTGGACATGGGGTAGGAGACACTGAGTGTGTCCCTTCCTAGGGCAGAAGAAACAGCGTCCACATCCTGGTTACCAGTGGCCAAGCATTTACTGGGCACAACCCATGTATCAAATACTGTAATTATCAGCAGCTCCGAGTTAAACGACAGCCTTAAACAGTAGTCTACCAATGGTTAGTGATTGCATCCAAACAGCCCTTACAGAACGTGGGGACCATCCCTTCCTGGAAATGGAAGGGAATCACAGATTTTGATTTTGTGAAGTCACTGTGGACCTTAGCAGTGTTGAGCGCCCTAGTCAGGAGCGCTGGGCTCTAGTCCTAGATCTAACAACTACTAGCTGTGTGTACCCTCCTCTAGCTGTGAGTCTGTAGTTGCTGACTTCTAGCACCCCATTTGTACAATGAGATTTTGGATGGTTTCTCTTGTCCTTTCGACCTCTACAAAGCATCCATGTCATTCATTTGTTGATTGCATGAACATGTATTCTATGAATAACTTTACTACATCATGGCTAGCAAAGTACTCTAAGCCTTCGTTAAACACAGAATCTCTAGACAGTCTTCCCTCAGCAAAACTCTCTAATGGCCTCGTGGCTTCATGGGTTGAAAGTTAATTACTCAAGCCTTCTCTAAATAAGAAAGGTGCAACAAATACCTTTCTTTATCCCTAGTCATAGGTGCCTCATAGATGGAGCCCTAATATTGAAGGAAAACAGCTTTACTTTGTATTTATTGAAGGGCAATGAGGTCTTCCCGAATTTGTTTCCTTTCCCTATATTTAAAAATCATCCTGAAATTTTGCCATCCAGGGGAAAGTTCTTCTAACACTTTTTGTACATCTTTTCCAGGCATCATTTGTAATGCTTACATAGTATGGCTTTGTATCCATGCACTGTAATTTACTCAAATATTCTCTACTTAGGTAGTTTCCTACTATGAAAACACCAGCAGGAACATCCTGGTACATACATCTTTGTTAAGTTGTCCAAGATACTCCTAGAAGTGGAATTTCTCGGTCAAAGGAAATGCACATCTAACATTTTGATAAAACTGCTTAAGTGTCCAGAAAGACTCTAGCAATTTATTCTATCCCAACACTATATGAAAATGCCCATGTCACTTCATCTTTCCAAAGTGAGTGTTAGCATTCATTTTGGTCTTTGCCAATCCATCCTTCCTGACATTTTACAGGGTCTCCTATAATGCTGTGCTTGTGTTTCTATACCTGAGAGGTGCTATAATGCCACTGTAAGTTTATCCAAAGGTGGCAGCTCCCTTCCTCTGTTTCTGAGGGAACAGGATTGGTCACAAGTCACCTGAACCTCATAGCTCTCAGAACACCAGTCAGGAGTATGCAGGAGTCACAGCTTCTCCTTTTCTTTGTCCTGCTGCTGTAGGAAACCAACTTTCCACTTCCAAGTCTGGCTCCCAACTGCAGGAGGTACTTGTTCAAATTCCCTATCTATGCACAAGCAATTAAAAGTTAATTCACCATGGCTCCTATTTCGGCTATGTAAAATAAAGCCTTCTTGCACACCAGTTCTGAAATTTTAACACTGATTTTTGGGGTATAATGTGAGCTTTACCAAGCAGCCATGAGTGATGGAGGAGATTTTATTTTATTTGGATTACTTTCAATTATGATTCCCTGCTATCTTCCCATCTTACAGTTTGCCAAACACAGAGGAAACCCCATACCATAGGTAACTCTGTTTTTCTGTCTTAAAGATTCAGTTTAATACATGTTGGCAATGACCTATCAGATTGCTAGGGATTTTTTCCCCCAGCAAATTAAACACCTAATTGATTTATTCTTCTGGCCAATCTTCCCTCCTCTGCCCCTACCCTTGTGACATTATAGTCACGAGGTTATGAAAACATAGAGGTTATGAGAACCAGTAAGGTTCAGAACATGCTGAACCTTACTTGCCTAAGGTTGCCTTTATGAATGTGTACAAATTCCGATTCTCATTTTCCCTGCAGAGAGCAGGCTGTTACATATTGCTCTCAGCCACATTGTGAAATCAGCTCTCTATCTTCAGGGCCTCTCTCCCTGAACACAAGCCTCTCTCATATAAAGCACTGATCCAACTAGTGTTTTTAGCCAATGCACTGATAGAAGAAATGAGGGTGTTTTATTCCCTCTGAAGAGGACACTCTATGAAAGGCAGGCTTTTTAGAAGGGTCACGGAGGGCTATGGATTTTTGCTGGTCGTAAATCAAGCTGTTGATAAAAAGCAATGTGCTTTCCGGGAAGGTGTGATTTGAAGTAGCCCTGACCCAAGACATGGTGAATATACAGCAGTTAAATAAGAGACAGTGGTCACCTGGGCTATCGCTGGGTAGCTCCAGTAATTTGTAAAAATTGTATGTTGAAGACTCGAGGGAGTACTTTAAAATTATAATCTTTTGGAAGAGGCACTTCATTGCTGGGCACAAGGGGCAGCTTTTGGAGTATGTGGCCATCGCAGGGCTCCCTGCTACTTTATTTTGAATCCACGCCCTGTCTCCCCCAAAAAAGGAGAATCAGTGGGTCTAGAGCAGACTTACCCATCCGTTTTGAACTATGCCTTCTTTAAGTTAATATAAAAATCTCATAAACATGTTCCCACAGAGGCTCTGACAGCTTCCACACACACTCAATTTAGAAATCATTACCTTCTGTACACCCCCACCAGCCTGGGAGATTTTACTTGCAGTTGTTTTAACTATGAAAATAGTAAGCAATTGTTTTTATCTGCCAAATGTCTTCAAATATTGAAAATGACTTTTCTATACAGCTCTCCCAAGGGTGGATGATGGCTATGCTAGAAGATCAAAAAACACCATAGTCCTAACACTTGCTAGCCTATACCTCTTTTCTGCTCTCCTTCTGTTCACCATTCCTGGGATTAAAATACTATCCAGAAGCTCTATTAGTCATTTACACTTTAGTGTCAGTCTGTGTCACTCTGTTGTTTCCTTGGAGATATGTGTGGATTAAGCCTTATCTCTGAAAGTAAAATTACGGCTTCTGATTAGGGGGCATGCATTAAACCCACCAAAATCTAGGACCCACATGGACCTACTAAATCAGCTTCACTAAGGGTGTGGCCTGAGAAACTTCATTATTGCAAAGTTCCCCCAGGTGGCTTTCATGTATTCATTCCAAATCTGTAACTAAACAATTCACCTTGCAATGGACATTTACCTTTCTTGGCTGCTCTATTTTTTTTAATGTACTCATCACATTTTAATGGTTCTCCACATTGTGAATCTCACCTTCCCATTGAAAAATTCAAATAAATTGTTTTCCCAGATTCCTTTGCTGCTAAGATGTGAGCATGTGACAATTTCTACTATTCAGATACAGCTATGTGTGACTTCCAGCAAGAGCCATCTAAGGAAACAGCCAGAGCACTGGGAGTTTATTTTTGCTAGTCTGGGTGACAGTAGAGGCAGTGTGTTTCTGGGGTTGTCAGTGGTGCTGCAGCTTGCAGATAAAGGTAGAGGCTGTGTTATTCTGAGGTCAGTGTCAGCAGCAGCTCCCTCACCTGGCAAGTTTCCCCAGTGTGGTTCTAGATGTTATTCCTAGAGGCTCAGTCTAGAGTATGATTCTCAATCTTGGCCATGCATTTTGAACTCACCTGAGAATATGTTTTTTAAAAAAAAATACCAATGCCTGGATTCTACTCCCACAGTGTGGTTTAAGGCATAGGATGTAATACAAGCATTAGCTCTGAAGTAATTCTAATGTGCAACCAAGTTTGAGGACTTCTGACCTGAAGCCTCTGCCTCTTTCTTTCCAACAATGATTTAATATTCAATAAATTATTTTCCTATTAAAATAGCTAAAATTCATTCTGCCGTCTGCAACCCAGAAGTCTGACCAGAACAGATTCCTAAAGTTCCTTTCAACTCTGAAAATATAGAATTTTATGGTGTTCTGTCTTTTTTAATTATTGGAGGGGTACCAAGACAGTTTAGTGGGGAAAAACAATCTCTTCAACAAATGGAGCTGAGACAATTGAATATCCAACTCTGAAAATATAGAATTTTATGGTGTTCTGGTTTTTTTCATTGTTGGAGGGGTACCAAGACAATTTAGTGGGGAAAAACAATCTCTTCAACAAATGGTGCTGGGACAATTGAATAGCCACATGCAAAAGAATGAAGTTGGAATCCTACTTTACACCATATGTAATTTTTTTAACTCAAAATGAATCAAAGACTTGTACATAAGAGCTAAAAGTATAAAATTCTTAGGAGGAAAGATAGGTGTATATATTCTTGACTGTGGATTTGCCAATGGTTTCTTGCATATGACACCAAAAGCGGAGCAACCAGAGAAAAAAATAGATAAATTGGACATCATCAAAATTAAAACTTGTGTGTTTCAAAGGACAATGGACAAAATGAAAGAAAATTTTGCAAATCATTTATCTTACAAGTGATTTTTGTCTAGATAGAATATATAAAGAACTTCTACAACTCAATAAAAAACAAATAATTCAATTAAAAGTTGACCAAAGATCTGAATAGACATGTCCCCAAAGAATGTATTTTAATAACCAAAAAACACATGAAAAAATACTCAACATCATTAAGCATTAAACAAATCAAAATCAAATACACATTGAGATACCAGTTCATACCCACTGGGGCAACTACTAAAAATTACTAAGTGTTGGGAAAGTGTGGAGAAATCAAAACCCTGATACACCACTCCTGAGCATGTGAAATGGTACAACCATTTTGAAAAATGGTTTACCAGATCCTCACAATGTTAAACATAATTACCTTATGATCTAGCAATTTCACTCCTCAGTACATACCCAAGAAAAATGAAAACATATGTCCACACAAAAATTTGTACATTATGTTTATAGCATTATTTATAATAGCTAAAAAGTGAAAACAATTCAAATGTCAATCAACTGATGAGTGGGTAAATAAAATGCGATTTATTCATATAATGATTATTATCCAGCAATAAAAAAGAATGAAATACGCCAGTCACACACTGTATGATTTCACATTTATGTGAAGTATCCAAAAGAGGCAAATCCACAAAGAGAGAAATCTGATGAATGGTTGTCTAGGATTGAGAGGGTTGGGAGGAAATGGGGAGTAGCTACTAACTGGCATGGGGTTCTTTTGGGGGGTGATGAAAATGTTCTAAAATTTGTCATAGTCATGGTTGCACAAGTTTGTGAATATGCTAAAAACCATGGAACTGTACACTTTTTAAACCTGAGGATATATTTATTGATTTTAGAGGAATGAGGGAGGGAGAAAGAGAGAGAAACATCTGTCGGTTGCCTACCATATGCGCCCCGACTGCGGGTCAAACTCATAGCCTAAGTACCTGACTGGAAATCAATCCCACAACCTTTTGGTGTACTGAAGATGGTCCAACTAACTGAGCCACCTGTCCAGGGCTGGAACTGCACACTTGAAAGTTATGGTATGTGAATTATGTATCAATAAGGCTGTTAGAGAAATATTGTTGGAGGGATTCCAAACCTTGGCTCTGGCAGAGGAAATATTTGAGAGAAGTGGCAGGAAAGAAATCTTTCTAGGACTCAAGAAATAATCTCACGTAGTCAACCACCTTCTCTGCGTGTAGGTGAAATGTACTGCAGAAAACTATGTGCTGCAGATAGTAAAAGCAACAGGGGACCCCAAAATAGGTGACAGCAGAAAGAAGGGCTTTAATGGCAACTAAAATACTTTTTGAAAGGAAGTCAAGGAAATAATAGTGCATGACATCACTAGTTGGCCCGCTTCTTGTAGTCAGAAAGAAGGTAATAGTGGAGGAGCAGTTGTCCTGCGCACCCTCAGCTGGGTTGCAAGGCATGGATACTGGAGCCAGTGGAAAAACCTGATCTGAGCCAACACAGAGACAGACGTGGCTGGGAAGGTAGAACCAATCCAAAGAGCAGATGCAAAACCCCAGTGGAAAGTGAAATGTAAGAAATGTTTAAGAGGTTTGCATCACTGAACTGTTAATAGGGGTCACCTACAAGGGGGGGGTGGGTCTTAGAGTGGAAGGGGGAGGGGCACTTCCACTTTTTATTGTATTTTTCTCCCTCATAATTAAAACTTTTTACAGCAAACATGTATTACTTTGTGGCTACCAACACAAAAATAACCTAGTTTGCTTTAGCAAGTTGTGAGTATGACAATTTAAATGAGAAAAAGATCAGGAAGACATTCACGAAGCAGTGGGAAAGGGAAACAGGAGAGGAAAGGAACAGAGGGTGGTGGACAAAACTCACCACCTAAACTGTGTTTGGGGAAGGGAGTAAATACATCCTTACTTCAAAGTTTTTTACAACATAGTTACAAAAGAGTTTTTGTAGCACAGGAAAATTAATAAAGACTGTGTCCTTGATTTTGTACTTGCCAATTTAAGTGATTTTGTCAAGGTTACATAATTAAAGGTAGGCTAGAATTTTAGTAAAAGAAAATTGGGATAGATGGGCTGGAATATTGTATGCCAGGCTAATATTTTAGTTTATTCTGTAGACAATGAGAATCATTGAAGAATTTTGAGCAATTGGAATTGGATTTGCTAAGGATGTATAGCAGTGGTTCCCAAGCCTTGCTGTGCATCAGAATCACAGAGTTATCTTTAAAAAATATAGAGATTTTTGGGGCCTACCACCTTTCTTACTCCACAGGTTTGGGGTCTAAGAATCTATGTTTGTACATCTCATGTGTTTCTGATGCTTTATCATATTTAGGAATGAATGGAATATAGAATGGATTAGAGTGCAGGAAGTAATGCAAACAGGAAGACAAGAGTCTACTGAAAAAGTTCTGGTACAGAGTGCTAGAAAACTTAACAGGAGTGGTGATAGAAAAATGGGTTATAAATATTACTGTCATTGTGAAGGTGGATGCAGAAAGGTTTGGTGAGTGCTTGACTGTGCATCCCATGAGGCAAATATCAGTCTGTTTATTGACTGCTGGGTATCTTGGAACCTCGCACAGTGTCCATGATATTGTAAGGACTCAATATCTGATCAATAAATGAATGAATGAATGAAACTCAAAGCTAACTCCAGGGGTTGGAGTAGGGAGACTTAACACTAGCAGCACATATATTTAGGGAATCTGGTTTCAGGAAAAATAATGAGAGATTTTCCAGGGTTGAGTCAGAAAGAATGATGAGATGTCTATAGCCTTAGGGATTAGTGGGGAACTTGTGCCTACACCTCTCTAGGGCATTGTGGCTGGGACAGTAGTGGGAAGAAGTCTGGAGGACCTTTTTTTTTCCCACTGGCTATAAAGCCTTTATGTAACTGTCTGCAAAAGTGAACTCTATGACACATTCAATTGGGTCATCAGGTCTTACTGCATTTTCTGTCTACAAGTGGGAGGTTACAGCTAGGTGGTTTTCCACATGTAGCTTTCCCTCTGTAGTTTTTAATTAGGTCAACTCACACCACACTTTCAGCCATTATCCATAAATGAGTTCGTACTCCAGCCTGACTTATCCATTCACCAACTAGCTCCTCTCACCTCAATTCCCCTTTTCCGTCTGTCAAATCCTTCTCTCCACAACCCCCAGCCTCAACAACCACAATCTGTTCCTGTGTTTACCTGGCCCTTGACCTTTGGGCTCTGTCTCCCTTTCATAAAGAGATGGGGCTTCTGCTGTCTGGACCCTGAGCATTTTCTCAGAAACGTGTCTACACTTTCATTCTGCCACTTCTGTTCCTGGTTACCCCAGGCATCAGCCTCTAGGCTGGGACCCCACTAGGCCTGCGTCCTTCTCCCCAGAAGCAGAGCCAGTCAAGCATGTAGCAGACAGCTTTGGCCAGAAATGGGACATTTCCTTCCTCCATATAGGAGTAACAAAGACATGGGCTAGACCTGTGGTCCATTTCCATCTAGGCTGATTCACACCTGCCTAATCCATAGATCAAATAGAATGTCATCTTCCTATGGAATCTTAGGAATTGGTAATAATAATAAAAAAACTCATCCTTGTACCTAGGTGCCACATTACAGTGCAATTAGCTGTGTGGCCACGAGCGAGCGAGTCATTTCACCTTAAATGAGGCTTCTTTAGCTAAATGGTGAAAATTGTCCCTTCTAACTCTAACATTCTTTGATCTAGTAATTGTGTCCCTTTGTTTCTGATCCCTCCACCCTGAGGTGGAGAAGATGGGGTGGAGTATGTGGGCCCACCAAGACTGGGGAGGAAAATGGCAGTAACATATTCTAGTTTCCCTGGTTAATGCTGGGGAGGAAATGTCAAGAGTTCAGGTGGTCCAGCAAGGCTGGAGAGGCTTGCCTGAAAATGGTCTCCAGGCACCTGATGTCAGATGGACGAGCCATAGTATGCAGTGAAATAAAAGAAGATTGGGGAATATGACACCCATGAGTAGCAGAGGCAGAACAAAGTTGGAAGTTATAATGGGAACATTTCAGGTATATAGGCTTTGCCCTGAGTTCCTAGACCCTGCTTTTGTAGGTAGTCAGTTCCATTTAAGGGAGCCAAGGTGAAAATGGGAATGCTGATGTCATATCCTGGCCTTCTGGGCTGCATCCAAGGACTTATTGAGTACCTACTACAATCTCTGATTTTCCTTCCTCAACTTCTATGCCTGGAGTAGCAACATTCTGCTGTTATCAGTTTCTCAAGGTCAGACTGATGCAGATGGAGACCCTCTCCCATTGTCTCAAATGGATGTTTTTGAATGAAGGAACTACATTTCCAGTCATCAAAGGAAATGACGGGTAATTTAAGGAGGGAGAAAGAGTGATGTCAGTTTGTGGAACCAAGGAATTAAGCCCCACCTTGTCAGGAATGCAAACTTCTGGGTCTTCAGAGGGGTGAGGGTGTCATAAGTACAAGATGTCACACTGCATTCTGCTCCTCCCGCTCTCTATCTGTGAAAGACACTGCCATTTAAGAAGACAAGTCTTTATTATGAAAACTTGTTTGCTTATTTCAGACTGGCTTTTTCTTTCTTGTTTCTCATCTTTCATAAATCAACTTAAAAAAACACTTTTTGGACATTCAGGCTGTTGCCAATTTTTCACTATTACAAAAACATTACCATGATAAACATCTTTATACACATATCTTTGTATATTTGTCCAATTATTTTCTGAGGATAAATTTCTAGAAGTGAAACTGATGAATCAAATGAAGTTGATGTTTTGAAGAAATTTAATAAAATCTGCTAAATTACCCTCCAAATACATAATATACATGCCATAGGCTGATGGTGGCAGTACCTTTCCCCATATGCAAAAAACTTTGTTTTTAATTTCTACTAGTCTAAAATGTTAAAAATACATCTCCTCCTTGAAATAATTTCGTTTTGAATTAGCAAAGGTTTTTTATTACATGTTTATTGGCCATTTTCATTTATTCTTCTGAAGTTTCCTTTTCATGTTCTTTGCCCATTTTTCTTTTATAATATTTAGATTTATTTTATTTATTGGTAATAATTCTTTATCTGTTAAGACTATAGACACTTTGTCCACAATTTCAAGTATTTTTCCAATTTTTCCTTTGTCTTTATCATTGTTTGTGGTATTTATTTTGCTTTGTTTTTCTTAATAATATAAAATTTTATAATTTTTTTATTTAGACAAATCTATATGATGCTTGCCTTTAAAAGAGAAAATCCTCAAAAAAAAAACTCAGAGGGGAAAAAATACCTTAATTATAGAGGACCAAAAATAAGAATTACAACAGACTTCTTAAAAACCAGACAAGCAAGAGGAGACTTAAAGTGTTGAAGGAAAAAAACCACCAAATTAGAATTTTGTGTAGAGTGAAATTATCCTGCAAAGGTAAAGGAGAAATAGACTTTTTCAGGCAAACAAATGCAAAAGAAATTATCACCAGTAAGCCCTTGTAAGAAATGTTAAAAGAAGTTTTTCAGAGAGAAGGAAAATCATATAGATAAGATACTTGGATCTCCATTTTAAAAAGAAGAAGAATGTTATAGAAGAAACTAATGAAGATAAAATAAAATCTTATATTTTTGTTACCCTTAATTGATCTAATAGATAACTGCTTGTTAAAAACCACAATAGCAATAATGTATTGGATGACAGCAGTTTTATAAGGGATGAGGGCAGAACTGGGAATACTTTGTTGTGTCATTTCCTAGCTATGGAGCAGTACAAGGTTATTTCAAAACAGGCTTAGATTAGTTATAAATGTATATTGCAAACTCTAGGGCAAATATTCAGATTTTTTAAGAGGTGTAATTAACGTGCTCAGAGAAAATCAAATCATATAAAATTCCAATTAAAAACAGCAAAGTCAGAAAAGTAAAGAAAGACAAAAAGCAAAGAACAAATGCAATGAATAGAAAGCAGTTGCTCTTATGGTAAATATTAATCCAATTATATTAATAGCCATTTTAAATGAGAATGTTCTAAATACACTAATTAAAAGACAGATACTGAGAGAGTAGATAAAAATCATGTATGGTCTATAAGAAGCCCACCTTAAATGTAAAGATATATACAGATGAAAAGAAAAGGAATAGAGAACCATATACCATGATAACACTAATCAAAAGAAACCTGAAGTAACTGTATTAATTTCAGATGAAGCCAACTTCAGAACAAGGAAAATTATGGCAATATCAATAATATTGATTTTGATGTTAATATTAATAATTTAATATAAATATCAATAATATTGAGAAAATTATTAATGACAAAAGAGTCAATTCTCCAAGACACATAACAATTCTGAATGTGTACATACCAAACAACAGAGTGCCAAAATAAGTGAGGCAAAAACTGATAGAATTGCAAGGAGAAATAAATGAACCTTTTATATTACAGTTGGAGCTTTAAATGCCCCTCTGTTAGTAACTGCAGATTCAACAGGCAGAAAATCAGTAAGGACAGTTGAACTGAATAACATCATCAATGGACTGGATGTCACTGAAACTTATGTAATACTTCATCCAACGACAGCAGCATGCATATTCTTCCTCAGCTTACATGGGACATTCACCAGGATAGACCACATTCTGAGCCATAAAACGCATGTTAACAAATTTAAAAGAACAGAAATCATAACACATATGCTCTCAAAACACAATGAAATTAAAATAGAAACCGATAACAGAAAGATAGGTGGAAATCCAAAAAAATTTGGAGATTAAATAACATACTTCTAAATAACACATTGCTCAAAGAATGTCTCAAAAATGTTTTAAATATTTTTAACTAAATAAAAATACAACTTATCAAAATTTGTGGGATGCAGGGAACCAAGGCTAAAAAGGAAATTTACAGCATTAAGTTCAAATACTAGAAAAGTAGAAAAATCTAAAGTTAATTATGTAATCCTCTACCTTCAGACACTTGAGAAAGAAAAACAATATAAACCTAAAGCAAGCTGTTTTATATATATACTAGAGCAGAAAACAATGAGAGTGAAGAGAGAAAAACAGTAGAGAAAATCAGTGAAACCAAAAGCTGATTCTTTGACTATATTCTTTGTCTATATTTGCCTTTGGAATGTTTCTTTTCAAATTGCCCTGTCTCTTCACCAAAGGATAATTCACATACCATAAACTTACCCATTGTAAGTGGACAGTTATATCAGCACTGTCCAGTAGAATTTTGTGCATGTGGAAATGTTCTATAATATGTGAAGTCCATTCAGTAGCACTAGCCACACATGGCTGTTGAGCACCCAAAATGTGGCTAGTGTAACCCAGGAAATGTATTTTTTGCTCTGTATATTTTTTTATTGAGGTAAAATTCACATAACACAAAATTTACCATTTTAACCATTTTAACGTATACAACTCACTGGTCTTTATTACATTCACAATATTATATAACCATCTCTAGTTCCAAAATATTTTTGTTACCCCAAAAGGAAACCCCAACCCTCAAGCAGTAACCCTCCACTATCCCCTTTCCCCAGCTATTGGCAACCTCTAATCAGCTTTCTTTCTGTCCCTTGAGATTTGCCTCTTCTGGATATTTCACATAAACAAAATCATACAATATGTGACCTTTTGTGTCTGACTTCTTTCACTTAGCATAATGTTTTCAAGGTTTATCCATGTTGTAATGTGTCAATACTCCATTTTTTAAATGAATATACCACATTTTGTTTATCCGTTCATCAGCTGATGGACATTTGTGTTGTTTCCACCTATTGGTTATTGTACATGATGTTGCTATGAACATTCATACCAACTTTTGTTTGAATATCTGTTTTTAATTCTTTGGGGTATATATACCTAGGAATGAACTTGTTTGGTCACATGGTAATTCCATGTTCAAATTTTTGAGAAACTGCCAAACTGTTTTTCACAGCACTGTACGAGTTTACTTTCCCATGAGCAGTATACAAGGGTTCCAACTGGTCAACATCCTTGCCAACACTTGTTATTTTTCTTATCTTTTAAAATTATAGCCTTCATAGTAGACATGAAGTAGTACCTTGTTGTGATTCTGATTTGCATTTCTCTGATGACTAGTAATATTAAGCACCATTCATGTGCTTATTGACCACTTGTGTATCTTCTTTGGCAAAGTGTTTATTTGGCCCTTTGCCCATTTTGGAATTGGGTTGTTTGTCTATTGTTACTGGATTGCAAGTGTTCTTAAGCTATTCTGGATACTAGACTGTTATAAGATATATGATTTGCAAATTTTTTTTTCATTTCCTTGATTGCCTTTTCACTTTCTTAATTATGTCCTTTGATGCACAAAAGTTTTAGATTTGTATGATGCCCAATTTATTTGTTTTCTCTTTTGTTACTTGTACTTTTGGTGTCATATCTAAAACTCCATTGCTGGACCCAAGGTCATGCATATTTACCCCTCTGTTTTGTTCTAACACTTTCATTATTTTAACTCTTACAAGTAGGTCTATGATCTATTTTGAGTTAATATTTGTATATGGTATGGGGTAGGGGTCCACCTTCATGGACCCCCTTTTTTTTGCATGTGGCTATCCAGTTGTCTTAGCACCATTTACTGAAAAGATTATTTCATCTTCTTATGCCAGGACCACATTGTTTTCATAACTCTAACTTTGTAGTATTATCATTTTAATAATTTTAATTTAGTAGCTACATGGAGCTAATGGCTACCATTGGAGAACAAAGAATTAGGTGATTTTTAGTTAATTCACACAGTTGTGTAACCTACTACGAAGTTTAGAACACGTATCATGGGATCATTTTTAATTTTTAATATCTGTTCATTCTTTTTTCACTCTCATAATATTTGGTTTTGCTGTGATTAAGTTTAACAATTATCCAGCCTTTATGTATTTATATAATTTTTAAATAACAAAATTTGTAACATTTTGGAATAATTTACTGGCTGTTTTTTCCTTTGTTAATTAATTAGTTCCTTTGTAAATTAATAAATATTAATTTATTTGACTGTTAGCTGAGATCAGGACCAAAAAATGAGAATTTTGCTTGATCTCTTTACCTTTATGTATTATCCTTGTCTCTTATATAGCCTTTGTTTTAAAGTATATTTTGCCTGGGCCCTGGCCAGATAATTCAGTTGGTTAAAGCATCATCCCAATACACCAAGGTTGAGGGCTCAATCTGTGGTCAGGGCATATATAAGAATCAACCAATGAATGTATAAATAAGTGGAACAACAAATTAATGTCTCTTTCTCTCAGTAGAAATATAGAATAAAATAAAGTCTGTTTTGTCTAATATGCCATATTTTGCTGTGTATAATGCACTCCCATGTATAGTATGCACCTACATTTTTGGCTCAAACTTTCAGGAAAAAAATCTTTCATTTTAATTTTTAATTCAATTTGTTATCTGTTTATATTTAGAAACAAAACTGATTATCATATTCCAGGGTATTATTTTGCATACAGATATTGTTAGTTTTCTAGAGTTATAATTTTTATGCATAAGCATAAATAAAAGAATGAGAAACATTTATACATATACATATGGAATTAGTACTACCCATGTGTAATGCATATCCTTATTTTTCCCTCAAAAATTAGGGCAAAAAAGTGTATGTTATGCATGGCAAAATATGTTAAGTATTGCTACCCCACCTTTTTAATTTCCACTTGCATGAGATTTCCTTTTTCATCCCTTTATTTTTAGTCTCTGTATGTGTTTTGTTCTGAGGTGGGTCTCTTACAGACAGCATATGTATGGGTCTTGTTTTCTTATCCATTCAGCTACCCTATGTCTTTTGATTGGTGGATTTATTTTTTTAAAATACTTTCAATTTTTATTGTTGTTCAAGTACAGTTTTCTGCCTTTCCCCCCGACCCCTCCCCACCATCTCAGCCTTCCCCACCTCCCTCCCCTATTTCCAGCCCCCCTTGTTATTGTCCATGGGTCCTTTATAGTTGTTCCTCTAAACCCTTCACCCTTTTCCCCCATTATCCCCTCCCCTCTCCCTTCTGGTTACTGTCAGCCTGTTAACAATTTCAATGTCTTTGGTTATATTTTGCTGCTTCTTTGTTTTGTTGATTAGGTTCTAGTTAAAGGTGAGATCATATGGTATTCATCCCTCACCACCTGGCTTACTTCACTTAGCATAATGCTCTCGTTCCATCCATGCTGTCACAAAGAGTAGGAGTTTCTTCTTTCTTTCTGCTGCATAGAATTCCATTGTGTAAATGTACCATAGTTTTGTGAGTCATTCATTTATTGATGGGCACTTAGTTTCCTTCCAGCACTTGGCTACTGTAAAGTGTGCTGCTGTGAACATTGGGATGCATAGGTTCTTTCAGATTGGTGTTTCAGGGTTCTAAGGATATAATCCTAGCAGTGGAATTGCTGGGTCCAAAATGGGCAGTTCCATTTTTAGTTTTCTGAGGAAATTCCATACTGTTTTCCATGTTGGTTACACTAGTCTGCAATCCCACCAACAGTGCACTAGGATTCCCTTTTCTCCACAACCTCTCCAACACTTGTTGTTTGTTGATTTATTTACGATGGCCATTCTCACTGGTGTGAAGTGGAATTGCTCTGATGGCTAGTGATGCTGAGCATCTTTTCATATGTCTCTTGACCCTCTGTATGTCCCCCTTGGAGAAGTGTCTGTTCAAGTCCTTTGCCCATTTTTTAATTGGGTTGCTTGTCTTAGAGTGGAGTCGTGTGAATTCTTTATATATTTTGGAGATCAAACAATTGTCTGAGGTATCATTGGCAAATATGTTTTCCCATATGGTTGGTTCTCTTTTCATTTTAATTCTGTTTTCTTTAGCCATGAATAAGCTTTTTATTTTGATGAGATCCCATTTTCTTTATTCTTTCCTTTATGTCCCTTGCTCTAGGGAACATACACTGAAAATATTGCTAGGTGGAATATCTGAGATTTTCCTGCCTATGTTCTCCTGAAGGACTTTTATGGTGTCATGACTTATATTTAAGTCTTTCATCCATCTTGAATTTATCTTTGTGTATGGTGTAAGTTGGTGGTCAAGTTTCTTTTCTTTGCATGTAGCTGTCCAGCTTTCCCAACACCATTTGTTGAAGAGGCTATTTTTTGCTCCATTTTATGCTGCTTCCCCCTTTGTCAAATAATAATTGACTGTAGAGACTTGGGTTTATTTCTGGGCTCTCTATTCTGTTCCATTTGTCCATGTGTCTGTTCTTATGTCAATCCCAGGCTGTTCTGATTACAGTAGCCTTGTAATACAGTTTGATATCAGGTATTGTGATCCCTCCTACTTTGTTCTTCTTTCTCAAAATTGCTACAGCTATTCAGGGTCATTTACGGTTCCATATAAAAATTTGAAGTGTTTGTTCTATATCTGTGAAATATGCCATTGATACTTTAATAGGTATTGCATTGAATCTATGCAAGAGATTCAATGCAATCTATTGCATAGAATGGGTAGTATGGACATTTTGATGATGTTAATTCTTCTGATCCATTAACACAGTATATGTTCCCGTTTGTTTGTATCTTCCTTAATTTATTTCTTCAGTGTTGTGTAGTTTTCTGAATACAGGTCTTGATTGGTGAACTTCAGCCATTTACATGTAAACTGACTATTGATAGCAATATATTTATTGCCGTTTTATTCCTTATAACTATGTTCCTCTTTTTTTCTTTTCCTTTTTCTTCTTAAAGAAGACCACTTAATATTTCTTATAATACTGGCTTGGTGGTAATGAACTCTTTTAGATTTTTCTTTTCTGGGAAGCTCTTAATTTCTCCTTCAATTTTAAATTATGGCCTTGCTGGGTAAAATAGTCTTGGTAGTAGGTCCTTGCTTTTCACCACTTAGATTATTTCATGATGATACCTTCTTGCCTGAAATGTTTCTATTGAAAAATCAGCTGAGAGTCTTATGGGAGTTCCATTGTGGGTAACTGTTTTTCTCTTGATGCTTTTAAAATTTTCTCTCTGTGTCTTTTTTAACCACTGCCATTTTAATTATGATGTGTCTCACTGTGGGCCCCTTTGGGTTCATCTTGTTTGGGGTTCTCTGTGCTTCCTGCACTTGTGTGTATCTTTTTCCTTCACTACAATAAGGAATTTTCAGTCACTTCTTCAAATAGGTTCTCAATCCCTTGCTTTCTTGTTCTCCTTATGGTACCCTTATGATGCAGATGTTGTTATGTTCATGTTGTCCCAAAGGTCTCTTAAGCTATCCTTATCTTTTTAATTTTTTTTCTTTTTGCGGCTCTGATTGGGTATTTTCTGCTACCTTGTCTTCTAAATCACTGATTCAATCCTCTGCTTCATCCAACTGTTTACTCCCTCTAGTATATTCTTCATTTTAGACACTGTATTCTTCATCTCTGACTGGTTCTTTTTATGGTTTCTGTGTCCTTTTTCATATTTACTTTCACTTGGTTTAAGTTCTCACTGAGTTTATCCATTTTCCCCCTAAGTTCTTTTAGCATCCTTATACCATTGTTTTGAACTCTATATCTGGTAGATTGCTTGCCTCTATTTTATTTAGTTCTTTTTCTGGGAATTTCTCTCGTTCTTTCTTCTGGGGCATGTTTCTTTGTCTCACCATTTTGGCTGCCTCTCTGCGTTTGCTTCTGTGTTTTAGGGAGATCTGCTATGTCTTTCAGTCTTGGTAGGGTGGCTTTATGTGGTAGGTATCCTGTGGGACTTATGAAGTGGAATTTGCCTTAGTACGGTGTGGTGTTTGCTGAGATCTCCCTTTGGGTGTGCTGCTTGTGGAGCTAATTGGATCCTGCTCTGATGTTGTCTGAAACTAGCCACTGGGTATGTTGGTTCTAGAGACTCTTGGGAAGGACTGTGACGCAATCAATGTCATATGCAACATGTGACTGGCCCTGGGTAACCTGCTTGGAACTACAAAGCAATCCAGAGTTTGTGGCTGCCTCTCCTATGCCTGGATATCATGGGCAGGGCCAAGCTACACACCAAGGTCAGCTTCCACAAGCACTGAGCCAAGGGATAGGTCAGCAAAAGGCCCAAGGCAAGCCAAGATCCACCTCTGCATGCCTTTGCCTGTTGGCTGCCAGTTAAGCTCAGTCACTGAAAGATCCTCTGACAGTACATGAGTTGCATGAGGTAGGTTCTCAGTGAGTCACCAGGTAGGGGCAAGTGGTACTCACCAGACTGATACAGGTTCAAACTTGGTACCAGTGCTGGGTCTAAGGCCACTCAGGAAAAGTTCCAGGATACACCAAGGCTAGCTGTAACCTTTGTGTTGGGGCAGGGTCTCAGGGAGCCATCAGGATTAGGCCAGCAGAGTTTATCACACCAAAACAAACTAAGATTTGGCCATGTGAAAGGCAGGCTATGCACCAGTTGTGTGTGCAAGGGGAAAATGGCTCCCTCGTAGAGTCACACAACTCAGTCTGCCCCAGATTCTGCCTAGACCTTCCGGAGAGGCTGAGTTCAGCAGGTTGGGATAACCAGAAGTCAGGGGGTGGGGCTAGTGGATATCCCCTGAGGAAGAGATGATGGTCAAACTTGTAGGAATGTGGGAGGAATGGCCCTCACCCTACAGCCACACAATTCAGTCACTGACAGACACCCTCTGAATCTGCCCAACATCTACACCCTGAGCCCAGACATCTGACTCCTCTGCAGGCAGTGAGCTCTACAGGGCAGATGACAGGAAGTCTGGAGGGTGGAGCTATTGCATTCCTCCAGGCTGATGCTATATGGATGGGACTGCTCAACCCAAAAAAGATGGTATCTGTGGTGTAGGAGAGGAATTCAGCACAGGAACCCTAGCATCTATCATTTCAGCTCCCTCCCCGGAGCCACACAACTCAGTCTCTCCTGGTATGGCTCTTGTCCACTTACCCTCCCTCCTCTGCAGCCCAGGGTGAGTTGCCACAAATGAGATTTTGTGCACTGGTCTCTAAAAGGGTGCCTGGGTTTCTAGTAGACTCTCATTTCTCCCTGGCAGGCAGAATCCCACTGATTTTCACAGCCAGATGGTATGTGGATGCATCTTTCTGCTCTTGTGCTCTGGGCTGGGGAGCCCAGCATAGAGTTGAAACCCCTCACTCCTCAGGGGGAACCTTTGCAGCTGAGATTCTGGAAGGAGCAGAGCCAGCCCTTTTTGCATGCTTGGCCTTCCAACCAGTCTTGATGTGACTTCTTCTGTACATCCTTGGTTATAAGACTTCTGTTCAGCTAGTGTTCATTTGGCTATTCAGGTTTGATTTTAATTGTAATTCCAGCTTGGCCCTGGGAGGACGTGAATTTAACTGCCACCTACTAAGCCCCCATCTTGGATCTTTCTCCAGAATTTTGCTTGAGAATAATGGTCAGGTATAAAGAGAGGATATTTTGAAGTTCAGGGCATATCCTGAGAAAGGTGACAGAGGAGAACATCAAGAGCACAGTGGACCAACCAATACCACTTTCCAGGGTCAGGTCAAGAAGGGTGAAGGTACTTAAGATCAAACTTCTTCTAGCCAAGGCTCTTTTGGTAAATGTTCTATCTTTTAGAGATAAAGTCTTCAATATTTCAGATTGATATTCCCTCCCTCTGTTCCCTTCTGAGGTGATGAACAACAACACAGAGGAGAAGTATCACTTACATGACCACATGGCACTGGAGGCATTACTGGGATCCATTCAATGTTCTTTAGCTTCTCACTGGTATTGTTTGTGAAGTGACTAGACCAGACAGTTTTCTGGACTGGAAATAGATGAAGGAAAGCTAACCCTGTCTGACTATTATGATTGGTATGCTGATATCCATAACTATAACCCAGGTCCCAACAGGTCCCAACTGTGTGCTGTTGGTCCTTATGTCCCTATCTACTTGGCCTCCATTTTATCCCCCATTCTTCATCAAGTCCACTGAAGCTCCCAGCCACTCTCCCTCTCCTTCACTTCCCAATAGGCTGGCACTGGTGTTCTTTGGGCTCCTTCCCCGAGGCAACAAGTTTGGGATAAAGGTATTCTTTGCATTATGGAAAAAATAGTACTTCAAGTCTTAATTGTTGATATGTAAAGTAATTTAGAAAGTCTTTTCTTTTGATGACACTAGGTTTTCACCACAATTTTCTTGCTAGGGGAGGAAAGGCTGAGTAATACCTTTTTTTAAAAGCAGGTATTCATCCTTTTCCTGAAGCTCTGAAACATACTGCTTCAGTGGGTGGAAATCCCATGACAGCAAGCTTTAGAGAATATAGCAATACACATGACAATATTATTTTAAATATCCCCTCTGTTACACTCTCTCTTCCCCATATGCTCCATAAAAGAAAGGCCTTATGCACCTTTTTTACTGCTGCACCCTAGCTCCTAAGATAGTGAGTGGTACATGGGAAAGGCATGCATGGATGAGGTACAACCTCATTCTGCATTAGTTCAGAGTGACTTTAGGAAGATAATTATGCTGCTACTAAAAAATTATAAAGGTGAGTAGAGATGAGTGTCAAACTACCTAAATCTTATGTTTGTCCATGACACTATTTTCTCTGAGTCCTGAATTAACTCTTTCATGTGGTCATTGATAAGTGTTATATAAGGCTAATACTAAATCTTCAATCTCCTCTCTCCAAGTAGAGATGCTACACAGATAACTCAAAATATCAGATAAATTTGTGCTGATATGCATATTTTTTTAGGTTGAGGGTTTTCTGGCCCTAAGTTTAGTTTTAACCAATGGGATTTGGTCTTGCAGATTACATGGTTTCATTATTACTGCTACTGCCTAGAGAAAAATTTCCTCCTACTGAGTTGCTAGAGTACTTCACAGTTTTCTGATTCTGAAAGTAATATGATCTTATTGTAGAAAACCTTAAAATTGCATGTGATAATTTCTGTTTATTCTTGCTGAGTGGGTGATTGATGTATGCATATTTGGAGAAATGAATTCTTCTGCATCAGAAAGGGTAAGATATTTAGAGGCCTGGGGTGGAGAAGATCTCTAATTGAGGTAACCAGAAAGAAGTTAGTCCAGATGCTACCCAGAGAAGGAAACCTTGTTTGGCTTGTAGCTGGAAAGAATTGAGATGAGGTGTGTATTAATCAGGGTTCTCCAGAAAAAAAATAGAAGCAATAGGAGATATAGAGCCTTATATAACATTAATCAATAACCAGATTAAACAGTTGATTCTGGACTCAGAAAAAATCGTATATATAGAGAGATTTATTTTGAGGAATTGGCTCACACAATTACAGAGGCTGAAAAGTCCTACAATCTGCCATCTGCAAGCTGGAGACCCATGAAAGCTGGTGGTGTAGTTATAGTCCAAGTTCAAAGACCTGAGAACCAGGAGAAATGATGCTATAAATTCTAGTCCAAAGTCTCAAGAACCAGACAGTCAATGGAGTAAGGTTCAGTCTGAGGACAAAAGACTGATACCTTAGCTCAAATAGGCAGAGAAGGAATTTTCTCTTCCTCCACCTTTTTGTCCTATTCAGGATTAGATAGATTAGATGATGCCCACACAGATTGGGAAGGGCAATCGGCTTTACCCTGTCTACAAATTCAAATGCTAATCTCTAGAAATACCCCCACAAACATACCTAGAAATAATGTTAACTAGGTATTTCCATATTCCACAGCCCTGTCATATTGACAGATTAAAATTAACCATCACAAGGCACAAGTGAGGGAAGTACAATATATGAGGTGCTATGAACTGTACAGTATAAAACTCTCCTACAAAATCTTCAGTAAAAATCAACATTTGGTCCTAATAGAATTCTCCTGGGGACCAAAAGGTATTGAGTCTTATTTAATGATAGGTTCAAAGCTATGACAGAGACTAACATAGAAAACTGTAAAAAGAAGAAAATGTAAATGCTCTGTAATTCCATGTCACAGAAATGAACACTTGACCTTACATTTTCTTTCTTGTTGTATGTACTATATATATATATAGGGAAGCACATATATAACTGGGAGTGAGCTGTATAAATAATTTTCTATTCTGTACCTTTCACCTAACATTGAATCATGACTAATAAGTCACTAATAGATACTCTCAGTTTTCCAAAGTGGTCATACTACTTTATATCCCATCAATAATGTATGAGAGTTACAGTTGCCTCACACCCTTGTCAACAGTTAGCATTATCAGATTTTTTTATTTAGCCATTCTTGTGTGTATGTAACAGTATTTCATTGTGGTTTTAATTTGAATTTTCCTAATGACTAATATTGGGTTTATTTTTATTTATTGGTCATTTAGATATGTTCTTTGTGAAGTGCCTATTCAAACTTTGCTCTTTTTTCTATCCATTAAGTTGGATATATATATATATGCAAATATCTTTTTCCATTCTGTGTATGTTCCCTTTTCAGTCACTAAATGGTACTTCAGATTTCTGGTCATGATGGTAGCATAGGTAAACATGGATCACCTCCTCACATAATCACATCAAGATTACAACTTAACTATAGAACAGCCACCATTCAGAACCATCAGCAATTAAGCTGAATGGAAGTCCTACAGCTACAGAATTAAAGAAGAAACCACACCAAGACTGTAGGAGGGGCAGAGATGCAGAATGGGCTATTCCCAGACTCACATGTGACAGACAAAAATCAGGAGGGATATCTCAGGAGTGATGGGTCCCAGCCCCACCCCAAGCCCCCAAGTCCAGGGTTCCAGTGCCAGGAAGATAAGTCTCCATAACTTCTGGCTGTAAAAACCAGCAGGGATTGAGGCTATGGAAGACAGAAATTGCTGGAATCCCAGGCAGTTCCTCTTGGCCCATGCACAGACTTACTCAGACTCACTCCCTCTGAGTTCCAGTGCCAGGGCAACAGATTGAAAGGCATCAAAGACATATGGGCAGAAACTGAATTGTCTGGCATCACAGCAAGAGCTGAAGGGACAGCTTTATCCCAGACAAAAGTGCTGGCAGAGGCCATTGTTCCTTTGCTGAGCCTCCACCCACAAAGCCCATATCTGAGACTCCATCAACCTGGCTCACACTGTTTGCCCCACTGTAGTGATTTCCTGAGACCCCACCTTACCCAACTTTCAGGCCCACCCACACTATTTACAGTGGCATTTCCATATGAATGGCTTGTCTTGGCCCATGCTTCAGATTTTCCTAAATTCTCTCAAACAAGGAGCATTTGGCTTCAGTGAGCCCCATACCTCTTGCTAAGTTGCCCCAGTCTGGCAATAGCAGCAGTGGGCCTTGGTTCACAGCTCGGTCTCTCCCGGGCACCTCCAAGCCAAACACAAGTAGCAACCATCTGCAGATTGTTTTGTAGCTAATGCTATGTGACCCTGAACAGAACACAGGTGGTGGCTGACCTTGGACAGGCCAACAGCAATCAAGTCTCAACTACAAGAGGAGGGTGTACTCAACCCACACAGTGGGCACACCTTGAGAACCCACCTTGGGTAATAGAAGAGGCTGTGCCACTGGACCCTACATGATACCTACTACATTAAGTCATTCCATCAAGCCTGGGAGACATAGTAGCTCTACCTAATACATAAAAACACACATAGGGAGACTGCAAAAATGAGGAAACAAAGGAACATGGCTCAAATGAAAGAATAGAACAAAACCCCAGAAAAAGAATAAACAAATGGAGATGAGCAATCTACCAGATGCACAGTTCTAAACACTGGTTATAAGGATGTTCAAGGAACTTAGTGAGGACCTCAACAGCATAAAAAAGATCTAGTCAGAAACAGAGGATACACTAATTGAAATAAATAATAATGTACAGGGATCAACAGTAGAGTGGATGAGGCCAAGAATCAAATCACCAATTTGGAACATAAGGAAGAAAAAACTACCAATCAGAACAGCAAGAAGAGAAAAGAATTTAAAAAATGAAGATAGTTTAAGGAGTTTCTGGGACAACTTCAAGCATACCAACATTTTCATTTTAGGGTTCCCAAAAGGAAAACAGAGAGTGCAAGAAATTGAAAACCTATTTGAAACAATAATGACAAAAACTCCCCTAACCTAATGAAGGAAATAGACATACAAGTCCAGGAAGCACAGAGAGTCCCAAACAAGTTGGACCCAAAGAGGACCACACCAAGACACATCACAATTAAAATACAAAAGGTTAAATAAAAAGAGAGAATCTCAAAAGTAACAAGAGAAAAGTTAACTACAAGGGAGCCCTCATAAGACTGTCAGCTGATTTCTCAAAAGAAATTTTGCAGGTCAGAAGGTATTGGCAAGAAATATTCAAAGTGATGAAAAGCAAGGACCTACAACCAAGATTACCCTATCCAGCAAAGCTAATATTTAGTATCGAAGGAGAGATTAAAGAATTTCCCAGACAAGAAAAAGCTAAAGGTGTTCATCATCACCAAACCAGTATTATATGAAATTTTAAGAGATCTTCTTTAAGAAGTAGAAGATCAAAAATATAAATAACAAAATGGCAATAAATACATATCTGTCAACAATTGAATCTAAAAAGCAAAATAAACAAATAAACAGAACAGAAACAGAATCATAGATACAGAGAATGTTTTGATGTTTGACAGATGAGAGGAGGGTTGGGGGGATGGGTGAAAAAGGTGAAGGGATTAAGAAGTAAAATTGGTAGTCACAGAATAGTCATGAGGATGTGAAGTACAGCATAGGGAACAGAGTAACCAAAGAACATATAGGTAGGACCCATGGACATAGACAACAGTGTGAGGACTGTCTGAGGGAGTGGGTGAGCTGGGTGAAGGGAGACAAAGACGGAAATTTGGGGACAACTCTAATAGCATAAACAATAAAATAGAATTAAAAAAATAATAAGTGGTATCTTTGGATGAACAGAAGTTTTTCATTTTAACATGGCCCACTTAATTTTTTTTCTTTAATGGTTAATGCTTTTTGTGACCATTTAAATAATATTTGCCCAATCCAAGTTGATGAGGACAGTCTTCTATGTTTGCCTTCAAAATTTTGTTGTTTTCTCTTTCATATTTAGATCTGTAATCCATTTAGAATTGACTTTTGTATGGTGTGAAGTGGGGTTCAAATATATTTTATTCCATGCAGGTAGTCAATTTGCCTAACACGATTTAATAGAAAAACTGTCTTTTGCCCTCTGCTTTACAATATTTATTGCCTATCATTAATCAGATGACTATATATATATATATATTTCTCTTTCTTCATTCTGTTCTATTGATTGGTTGATTGGTTTTTGCATTCCTTTTTTTTCTTTTTCATTTTTAATTTGCACATCATCCTTTGCAGGGACCATGCTAATCTTCTGTGTACCATTTTAATTTTAGTATATGTGCTGCAGAAGCAGGCACTGATCTGTGTATTCTTGCACTAATATCACAATGTCTTTGTTACTATAGCTTGTTCTTCAAGATTATTTTGACCATTTTTATAATGGGATATTTGGAATTTTTTATTATGTCTATTTAAGACTTCCTTATCAGTAAAGCATATTAATCCTTATAACATAATGTAACTATTTTTCCTTTTGTCATTTGATTTTTATATTACTTATAGTTTTTCTTGACTTACAGGAGTATTAAATTCTTAAAAAGTGAATTTGATTATTCTGTGATCCCCCACCCTATTTTTAATCTTACAAAGTTTTTCCCCATCCCCATTAAGTTTAAATGTAATGTTTATATTCACAATATGGAGGGTGTGTAACTACATAAAAAGAAAGATCTTTTTTCTATAAAATAATCAATAATCCTCCTCACTTTCTAGATTAGGAAGCTGAGGTTCAGGGAGCACAAGGAGGAATCAGTCTTGCTTAAAATTAGGAAAATGGGAATTCTGAGAAGGCATTTGCTCACTTCCCTGAATCCCGTTTTCGTAGGTCAGTTTCCCTTGGTGGTGGGGGGGAAGTGCCCATAATTCATCTGATCTCTCTGAGCAGGTGATTACCCAATTAACAGAGTAAATTGCTGTGTTAGCATTAGAAGGATTTAGATTTTAAGGCCTGGGTTCCAAGGACTGGACCTGAGTCTGACAGCCCTCCAGGATCCCCCTGCTCCATGAGTGATCAGCACTCAGGTAATCCAGAGCTTGCTGGGACAGGGCAATATCCTGGTCTTCAGAAGGACTGCCTCAACCCCATGGTTCACAGGAGGCTGCCTGGGAGCTACTGACCAAATCAGTCAGGTTTATCAATATGCTTGACCGACACAGCAGTGGCATTTCAACTCACAGAATTCCCTGTTTAATGTCTTCTGGAAACGCAGGTAGAAAGAAGGTAATTTCGTTATTTGACTTCTTTTTGACAAAACCAAACCCTAGTAGTGATTATTTAGTCAGAGGAGAAGCCCAACCAAGGCAGAAATGTGGTTTTCATTCTAGCTTTTTTTTTTTTTTTTGCTCCTGTGCTCATTTTTTTTCTTTGCAGGGGAAACAAGGCAAAGCCATAAAACGCCTTTGGCACCATGTGTGTTGTGCTTAGTCCATGCCCAAAGAGAGTTTCATGGGAAACTTTGCTCTGTGCCAGTGAAGCATTTTCTTTTTCATCATCTTAAAAACAAAAATAAAAGCATTAACTAAAACAAAATATCTCATCTTCTCCTATAAGAAGGAGGAGGAGGAGGAGGAGGAGAAGAAGGAGAAGAAGAAGAAAGAAGAGAAACCTGTAGAGTCACAATGCTGCTTGCCTTAGTATGAAAGTTTTCATAACTTAGTGTTTTCCCAACATTAATGCATAGGACTGATTGCAGTTATGAAACATTGAAAACATTGTTTTTTTAGCCACTTAATGTCCTGTTCACATATCCTTAGAGGAAAGCCAAAAGGGATTGAAATCTTCTTCTGCAAAAAGATGATTATCTTCTTTGGCTCCACTGTTACACTCTAAATCTCTAGCTTTTGAAAAAGGTAGAATAATCCAGTTCCAATGGCAAAACTTTTTTCCTTACTCTTAAAATTATGTTAAATTATATTCATATATCCACATTCAATCTCATATTTGAGAGGAAACACAATAAACTGCAGCCTTTGTAGATTTATTTTAATTGTGCAGGGGCATGAGTTTCCCATCTACCACATAAAACTTGGTTTCACCTTTTGATGAAGTTTTCCTGAGATAAAATGCAAATACTCTTAAACATTAATACTAATTTTTACCTTAGCATGAATGACTTTACCAGGCCTCCTCTCTAGGGCTAGTGTTAACAGTAAGAAGTTACACGGTAAGATCCACTCTCAATGGATGGGGCTAAGAAGGAAAATGGAAGGAGCCCGAAGAAGGTACAGAACCCGTGACACAATCAGAATACAGGCACGATAATATCAAGTGTACAGCCCTTCAAAAACACACCTTTGTTTTATATCCTCTTTCTTCTTCCAACAAGATAAGTGAATTTTTTCTCAGTAAGGATAAAGTTGGGGTAAGGATTAAAAACCATAGTATTTTGGAAAGGAAAAAACTAGGGAAATGGGAGGCAAAGAGGTAATGCCTGGCAAGGACATCCACTCAGGGTCCTTCAAGACTGAGAAGTCATCTTGCACTGCCTCTGCAGAGAGAGCCAAAGGCTTCCAAAGATGGTATTAAAACCTCACCCTGGCCCAGCCACTCAGCAGCTCAGCTCTCCTGGGCCTTTTGAGTTGACCTGTCTTCCGGTCTAGGCAAAGGCACAACCCATACCACTTCCACCATCACACAAGGTGGTCATACATCTCTGACTCTCTCTCTCAACCTCTGTGAAACAATTGATCTGCTCTAAGGAACAAATGATTTCTGATTTCTTATCAGATGTTTCCTGGAAAACCAAGATTACAAGAATATTTGCAAACAAGGATAAAGGTGTTTAGTTAATCATATCCTAAATAAGAGGAAAATACATTTGGCTTCCTTCTGAAACCAAATAAATATTAACTAAGAAACATTTCAGGATTCTCTTTTCAAAACACTGAAGTCATGATTTTTAAGAGCTGAATTATGGATACAGAGTCAGTACAGCTTTGCATGTAGGTTTAAAAACTCTTTGAGCTCATATTAAATGTTTCGTGCGTAGTAGGTATTCTGTCAGCATTGATCAATTAATCACATCTATTGACTCCATTCCCTCTTACTCTGCTACATGTTTCCCAAGTAAAATGATGCCATTACCAAGAATTCAATTACCCTCTCAACTTTTTCACACACAAATTCCAGTAAGAGCCAAACCCAACTAAAGAAGAGAAAGGAGTACATGAACCTCTTGTGTTTTGGTTTTTGACCTCTACTATTTTGTGACCACTGTCTGATTTCCTTTGGGCTTGGCCTGATTTATTTGAGGGCTTGGAATTATGTTCACTCTTTAAAGAAATGGGGATGAAATCAATTAACTCTTTTTAAAAATACTAAAATGCCTAAAGCACTTATCCTAAAGAAACAAAATCAAAACTAAGGCCCAAATAACTTCTTGAAAGACCCAGATGCTCTGAAGAGTAAATCTGACCTGAAGCCCTACTCAAATTGGCCAAGAAAACATCTTCCTCTACCTTTCCTGGAAACACTTCTCTGTCCCCTGCCTTGGTCCAGCAATGCAAGGTAAGGGCTGACACCAGGATAGGGTACTAGAGAACAAGGGGAAAACAAAAAGTGGACACAGTAATGCATCTCATTGTATACCTAAATGTCATGGGTCCATATATGGCTTTTTATTTCTGGAAATTTGATTTCAGAACTCATTTGGAATCACTATCCTCAACACCCTCATCTTGAGATTGGGAGGGAAGTTTCTTCACTTCTAAGTAGATTCCCTAGCAACTTGTCTTGACAAGACTGGCAAAGCATCACTCCTTTCTTGACTATAACAAGCTGATTGAAAATGTTAATATTTGGTACAAACCAGAGCTGCTTAGACCATGTTTCAATAAAGCTAAAGCAGAATTCCATCTCCATTTAGGCCAGGAGTTACCAAACTTGTTCTTTCAGATGGACAGGGCCTGTCCATCTCCATTAATGAACTTTGGCTTGGTAGTGCAAAAACAGCCATAGACAGTATATAAATGAATGGGCATGGCCATGTCCCAGGAAAAATTTATTTACAAAGATTATAAAGATGGCGGGGCCTTGGTTTGGTCGATAGGTCATAGTTTGCTGACCCTTAATTTAGATAAAAATAATATTGATTAATATAACAATAAATATAATAATTAACAACTCTTATGGCCAACCAATCAGAACAGACAAAGCATAGATGAATACTGGTGAAAATCAACCAGTGATCAGGCTAGTAAACTGTCCTAGATTATATAAATAGTCCACACAATAGGCCTGGCATTTTCATACATGTGATCTAACTCCAGAGCCCATACTTGATATATGCTTCTGTAGGCCAGAGAGACTTTGTTTCCATTGAAAGCTCACATCCCTATCAATGCTTAGTCACAACTGGGCAAGAGTAAGTCATTCATACCACTTCAAAAATATTCAAAACACAGGTAAAACAGAGTTACTTACAAATATTTCAGTATGTTTCTAGTTAAATTGAAAATAATTTAAATTTTAAAATGTGGACTCCTTTGGCTTCCCTGTAACTTGAATTCTTTTCCCTTTTCTATCCCTGTGGCTTATTCCCACACTTCCTTCTCTGCTCAGGTCTGTATTTGAATATTACCTTACTATGGGGCCTTCCTGACAGTAATAAAAGATGTTAATAAAATAGCAGCTCCTGCTCTGTATTTTCTGTCTCTCTTGACATGCTTGATTTTTCTTTGTAACACTGAACATCATCTGACACACTACAATACATTTTGAATTTATTTTTTAATCTCTCCCAGATAGAATGTGAGCTTCACAAAGTTAGGGGCTTTTTCTTGTTGGCCATATCCTCAGCACCTAAAACAGCATTTCTTGAATGATTGAATGAATACTGTTTACATCAGAGAGGCCACATGGTACAATAAGTAAAAGCATTGGATTTAGAAGCAGAGGTGGGTTGGAATCCCAGCTCAGCCACTTACTTATATGATTTTAGACAATCTAACCAATCAAAACCTCAGAGGCTGCAGGAAGAGCAAAAGCCCTGCTATGGGGGCATGCTAGTCAGGGCAGAGTACCTGCAGCACAGAGAGCAGGCAGAACATGGTAAGAGATGAGGAAGATAAACGTTGACAGGCAGATTTTAAGGACTTTGAGTTTTGCTCTGAGTGAGAAGAGAAGCCAATTGAAGGATGTGACACAGAGGAATAATGTTAACTATTTTAAGTGTAACAAAAAGTGTTTAAGGGCAAGAACAGAGGCAGACAGACCAATTGGGAAGTTACTGCAGTAAAACGGGTGGGAGATGATGGTGGCTTGAGCCAGGTTAGTAGTAGCAGAGGTGGTGAAAGACTGTCAGATTCTGGATATATTTTGAAAACATAGCCAACAAGATTTGTTGATGTTTTGGGTGTGAAATGTGAGAGGAAGAAGAGTCAACAATGATTCCAAGAATTTGGGGGAGGATTATGGGAGGAGGAGGTGTGAGGTGGAGGAATAAAAAATTTGCTCATTGTCCGGCTAAGTTTGAGAAGCCTGTTAGACATCCAAGTAGAGATGTCAAGCTTTCAGTTGAATAGATGACTCTAGTATTCATGGGAGAGGTACAAGGATATAAATTTGAGCAATGTCAACAAATAAATAAGAATTTTCTATCCTGGCTGCTAGTAAGAATCACCTAAAGTGCTTTAAAAATATTTTTTAAGTTGTATTAAAATGCACATAACAAAATTTATCATCTTAACAATCTTTTAAAAATATGTCTGTGCTCCAACCAAATACAATGAAAATTTCTTGGGGTAGAAGGTAAGCATCAGTATTTTTAACAAATATACCAAGTGTCTAGACTTGGAACAGTGGGGTGAAACCATAAAGGAACTAGAGAAAGAACAGCCTATGATGTAGGAGGAAACCAGACAAGTAGAATATCCCCAAAGCTGAATACAAAAAGTATTTCAAGAAGACTAATAATAAACTGAGTTGGTTCAAGTAAGATGAGGACTGCAGAAAAAAAACATTAAACTTAGCAAAACTTAGATCACCATTTTCCTTGACAACTCCTCTTGGGGTGGATTAGAGAGAGATTTTATATTGATAGGCACTCTCATTATTAAAAATAATATGTGGTAGTTTAAAATAGCACCTTTCAACATCAGAGCCCATTTGAAGTTTTCAATACTGCTAAGCCTTACTCAAGACAAGGTCAGTTGGTGATTTGGACCCAGCCTGAGTCTCCTGTAGATGATATGAACCTGCATATTCTTCTCTGGGCTAGAATCAAATCCACAACCTCTTGTGTACAGGATGACGCTCCAACCAACTGAGCCATCCAGCTGGGGTTCTTCCTCTTTTATTATTTGAGAAAATGCCTTCATCTCTTCCCTGTAACAACAGCAAATGTTTAACTTGTGCTTTAAAGATTAAGAAATCTGAGCTTTGCCAGACCCCAAAACAGAGGTAATTCAAAGACTTGAGCTGCCCATTGAGAAAGATCTGCTGCTCAAGTTCAAAACCATGCTTTCCAGATGTTTCCTCTTGTCCTCTAGAGTCACTTCCTACTTACTGACCCTGAATCTGTGCTCAATTTATTCATGAATCTAGTTGTAGGTAGCTGCTGTTTAGAAAGAGCTTTTCTCCAACCCACACTAAGGAACTAACACTTTTACCCACCTCACTCCACTCCAAAGGGACAGAAACTATGAGGAGGAACAGGGATGAAATCAAGGATACATGTGGATCATAATGTGGGAAACACATAAGGGGGTGATGTAAAAATTCTCATCTTTCTTGTTATTCACACACTTCCTCTTTACTTCATCTGGACGGTGTATCTCAAACAGGCACCTAGGAGTGCCTCCTGCACTTAGAGTATGGTTCAGAAGGCTTGTCTAGAGGGCCAAGAGGTCTTTAAAGGCTATGTTGTCCCACTCAGTTCATCAGAACAGGAAACAAGATTGGAAGCTGGGGCTGAAACCCTAATGAGTAATAAAGAGGGGACTCTTCTGAGTAGATGTTCAATGTGGGGATGATCTCTGTGGTGTGAACTAAATACTTGTGTCCCTCCAAAATTCATATGCTGCAGCCTTAATCCTTAGTGTGATGGTATTTGGAGGTGGAGTATTTGGTAGGTTATTAGACTTAGATTAGGTCATAAGAGTGGAGCCTACATGATGGGATCAGTGCCCTTATGAGAAGAGACACCAGAGAGCTCTCTCCTCCCAATGTAAGGACATAGAAATATGGTGGCCATCTTCAAAATAGGAAGAAGGCCCTCACCATGCACCAAATCTGCTGGCACCTTGGTCTTGGACTTTCAAGCCTCCATGCAGAACTGTGAAAAATAAATGTTTGCTGTTTAAGCCACCTAGTCTATGGTATTTTGAGATAGCAGCCCAAGCTGACTAAGACACTGTGGATACCTACGATGATTCAAGGGACTTAGATACTGTTAGAAACTATAACTAACATTTTTCAGAAAAGGGTCCATAGTTCTCATGAGAGACTCAAAGGACTAAATATGTTACCCTCCTCCCCCGCACCCACAAAAAATTAAAGATTACCAATTTGAAGTGACCTTTGTGTTCTTATGCTGTAGAAATACGAGAAACTTCAGGATTGAGGATCCCAGTCTTGGCCTTTATTCCTACTTAAAGACATGACCAATATCTAGGACTATGAAAAAATATAATGAAGAAAGATTCAAGAGGATACACACATTTTATTTATCCAGTATCGTTCATGTCCACCTGAGGAAGTTTATTACCCACAATAAAATACACAGTCAGATCTGTTTGCAATCATTAGCATGCACTGGGGCTACTTTCCCCATAAGCTTTTAATAATATATAACTTAGATTCCAAGAAAGTTAAGTCATTGAGCCTAACCCTATCCCTGCTTTTCCCCCCACCCCACTCCCATGTTATAATGTATTCCAAAGCCAAATATAAAATTTTTGGTGTTTAATTATGATTAATTTTTCTATTCCATTGAACCTATAGAGCAGGTAATGCAACTTTGGAGCCTGACTTTTTTGCATTACATGGACTGTACAGCAAAGGTTGAGGGAACAGTATAACCTTTATTATAACAGTGAGGGAAATCTTTTCATAGAAGGAGATAGAGAAAAATGACTCATTATAAATTAACCTTGAAAATATGATAAGTAGATGAAACCAAACATAAAAGGCCACATTTTATGTGATTCTATTTACAGGAATGTCAAGAACACGCAAATCTACAGAGAAAAAGGTTTGTGGTTGCCAGTGGCTAAGGGAAGGGGAATGGAGAGTGACTGCAGATGGGTATGGGGTGATGAAAATGTCTTAGAATTAGATAGTGATGAGAGTTGTACAACTTGTGAGTATACTAAAAGCCACTGAACTGTATTCTTAAAAAGGGTGGATTTATGATATATGAAATTACACTTCAATTAACCAAAGAAGAAGAAAGAAAAGATGTGACTCAGAAAAGATTACTCACAATTGTGTTTAAATAAATTATTTGGCAGCTAATTTGGGGGTATAGCCTTGAGATATTTTTCGTATGTATAGTTCTATGCTGTTTAACCTGTCCTTCACTCCAACAAATCTTTGTATTGGCTTTTCCACTTACAAAAACAATACATATGCATGTTTTTAAAAATTCTGAAACTACAAGAGGACATAAAGAATAGAATAACTTGAAAAACCACCACTCAAAGAGGATCATTATTAACATTTTGGTGAATATTTTTCCAGATCATTTTTCTATGCATATACAACAGGGAAAACATTTTGAAACTATATTAATATGTTTTTCTCTTTTGCACTTCCTTGTGTGTCACCACCCCACCTTCTGTACAACGCATCCTTTTTCTTTAAACCTTTAGGATTCTTATAGCAGAAATCTAAAAAGTGGAAAGAGTCAATATTCAGTTTTTTCTTCTAAAATGAGATTTTTGATCAGACACTAAGAGTTTCAAGCCCTGACCCATGTGGCTCACTTGGTTGAGCATCATGCCACAAAGCAAAAAATCACTGGTTCAATTCCTGGTCACAGCACATGCCTGGGTTGCAACCAATGTTTCTTTCCCTCTTTTTCTCCCTCCCTTCCCCTCTCTCTAAAAATAAATAAAATGTTAAAAGAAAAGGAGTTCTGAAAGCCCAACTTTGAGAACAGAAAAAGATTTTTAAATAATTTTATTTTTTATTAACACAAGACAGAGCCAGTCAACTAAATCACACAGTTTTGCTAAAAGCCAGGAGTTGAGAAATCTCAGTATGAGGAAAGTGTACTTGAGAAGGGGCAAGGGCCCTGGGGTTGGGGAGGCAGGAGAGGAAACTTTTGCTCAGAGGATTATGGGAAAAAAGAAGGAAGTAGGGGAAACAGAAGCAGACATCAGAGAGCTATATTCTGGACCACTACTCTCTGGACTGAATTTCTGGAGGGCAAAGTATATTAAACAGTTGGAAGGATAAGCTGAAGGCAGGGAAGCCTTTCTCCTGCCTCCCAAAAGAAACCTAGGGAGAGACTGCAGCTCAGGGAGGTCCCACTCTAGTATGTGTTGGAGGCTGAGCAATAGCAGAACAACAATGGAATGTGACTACACAGACCAAGCAGAACAGCAACCCCAAACTGGTCTTGGCTCCCCTGTGACACAGAAGGAATCCCTCCAGGGGAAGTCCAAAAATTAGATGAGCATTAGTTGGGGAGCAGCTAGTGTACATCAACCAGACCAGTTGTCCTGCAACGGAAACCAGCCTCTGACCCAGGGCCATAAGGACGGATGAATATCCCCATGCATAAGACACCATCATGGGAAGGATGTTGAGGGGAAAAACAGCCTTGTTAGGGAATTGAGGAATTGAATTTTGAATTGATTAATATTAACCTGTGAGAGACCATTTTAAATCAAAATAGACTGTTAAAAGACTATTTAATCTGGAAAACACTGAGATAATGTGGAAGGGTGGGAGTGTGTGAGAAGATTAAATCAGTAAGGAAAGCAAAGCAGCCACATGCTCTTGCTTCTGAGTAGAGCAGTGTCCTTATTAGATCTTATGCTTTTAGCAAAGTAAGTAAAAATGAATAAAAGTGTATGTGTTTTTAGCATACAAACTTTTGTAACCTGATGTTTTTCATTTTACGATATTGTTTATTTTTTGGTTTATTAAATGTACAGTTACATTTTCTTTCCCCCAGCTGTTCTATACATTTCTCATGGACAAGGACAGTATTTTCTATTTCTTTGTATCTACTTCAGTGCTGAGCATAAAGCAGACACTCTATGTCACTGCCACCTCAAACAATTTCAGTTCTCTCCCTATATACTTGCAATTAAAAAAGTATATATCTTGAAGCAAGCAGATAGTTTGGAAGAAAGGGCCAGTAGAAAGAGCATTGAACAGGTACCTGAGTTCTTGTCCTGACTAGTCACTGACTTGAGGCAAGTCACTTCACCTCTCACTCTCACTTTCTCCACCAGCAAATTGTAAATTGGAGCTAATGCCTTCACCACCCTACATGCAGATGTCAGACTCAAAAGGAAATTGACAAGAAAAATATTTGGAGATGTTCTAAATTAAATTATAACATCAGGAGAGTAAGAGAGACAGAACAATTAGCCTGTTAGTTGCTGTGGACCACCTGCAACAAAAGACCACTCACATTCCTTTACAGTGTATCTGTTAGAATTTGGGATTAACTTCCAGGTGGCTATTTCTTTTTTTTTTTTTTTTTAGATTATTCAGTACAGTTTCTATCTTTTATTCCCATTCCAGCCCACCCACCCATCCCTCCCCACCTCCCTTCCATTTCCAAGCCCCGTAGTTTTGTCCATGTG
>CM052543.1:120040932-120170620 GCA_028533065.1 Trachops cirrhosus
TTCTGGATATTGACTTTGTATCCTGCTGTTTTGCCAAATTCATTTATTAGGTCCAGCAGTTTTTTGGCCGAGTCTATAGGATTTTCTATGTACACTATCATGTCATCTGCAAACAGTGACAGTTTTGTTTCCTCCTTTCCAATTTGGATGCCTTTTATTTCCTTTTCTTGTCTGATCGCTGTGGCTAAAACTTCCAGTACTATATTGAATAGAAGTGGTGAAAGTAGGCAGCCTTGTCTTGTTTCTGATCTTAGTGGAAAAGATTTTAGTTTTTGCCCAGGTGGCTATTTCTGAAGAGAGACTAGCCAAGTGCTATTGAAACCCAGAAGCCACTGTCATCCTGACCCCAGGTGCCTCTACTTCTTACTTACACATGAATTTTCCAATCCGCTGCCCACAGGTAATCCACAGGAGTGGACAGTTGTTCCTTGTGAACTTTGGTCCTCTCCTAGAGCTGGCCCCACTTCAGCTTCTCCCACCCACTTTGTCAATGGCTAATGTTAAATTCTTCCAAAAATGTTTACATCTCTCCCCTGCCCCCACCCCCTACTTCATGTATAAAAATGCTCAACAACTCCCAGACATGAATATGTTATTATATTTCCACCTAGCCATGTTGCTGGTGGTTCAGACTTTATGCCCCAGGACCTGGTCTTCTCACACTAGCAATGGCCTAATAAACATTTTTTTTTTAAAAAAGAGGGACTTTCAGCAATGGAAGTTAAAATTTTTTGTTTAACAAAGTGTACACAAAAATCACCAGGAAGAGAACGCAAAATGATCAATGTATAATCCCAATTTAATTTAACAAGTGATCCAGACTAGAAATCTCAGGATGAGGTCAGGCTTTCTTTGCAGGCTTCCCTCCTTACACAGCCTTCCTCCAAATCCATTGCTACAGCATCACCCTCACCCTCACCCTGATCATCAGCTCCTTCTGCAGCAGCCAGACTGAAGTCAATGATCTTCCAGTAAATACTTGTTTTTAAATAACAACCAAAAGATTTTTACTTAGCTGACTTGTGACTGTTCCCTAGACACAGATGGGAAAAGGTTATTTAGAGACAGGAAAACAATAAGGGTATTTTTTTCATTCTAACAGTGATTAAAGATCTTTTCTACTTCACCAATTAGCAGGTCTTACAGGTCTTGATTGAAAACAAACAAAACTAAGGATGTTCTCCAGACACCAATAGTCTTAACTTATGGCATAAGCAAGCTGGGTAGCCAGGACATCATCGGGCAAGGCAATGCACCTTGATTGCTCACCAGGAAGCCTAGGAAACATGCTCTGTAGTATGTGTAATATGGCTCAAGGTCTTCAATAAAACCCACAATTTGCCTCCAGTGGTTTCAGAATCTAAAACAAGCATGATCCTAAACAATCCTGTGATTTTTTAATCCAATTCCAATTTAAGTATCTACTATTCACTATTTAAACAGATCTCTGAGAAATATCTTCTTGAAAAATAAAGAGTATTTTTTAATGTTGAACAATTATTCATTCACTTAGGAAACATTAAATGAGTGTTTGTTATGTGCCAGGAGCTTTACTAGGCACAGGGACACAACAATGAATTAATCTCAGTTTAGTAGGAAAAACATATATGTCAAACAAATCATGGTTCTACACTGTAGCAAGTGCAGTAATAGATGTTTGCTGGCCTAGGAGGACCCAGGGCACCCAGGTTAAGTGCTGCAGGAAAGGTTTCAGGGAAGAGGCCCTTGAGCTGGATGTTTTCATTCATGCACTCAAGCCACAAGTACTTACTGCACTCTCCATGTTTCAGGCAGTGTTCTAGGAACTGGGAATACAGTAGTGAACAAAACAGAGGAAAATCCCTGACCTCATGGCCTTACATTCTCGTATGGACAATAATAAAGACAACTAAATAATGACTCATTTATATAACTAGTAAAAACTACTGTGCTAAGGAAGAAAACTTAAACCAGAAATGCAGATTTGAAATTGTAGATGAGGTCATGGAAAGTCTCACTGAGAAGGTGACTCTTAGTATTTAAAGAAAGTATGAAAACAACCCCCCAGGATGCCATGGGACGGCAAGGCAGAGGGAACAGCAAGCACAAAGGCCCTGAAGTAGACAAGTCCTTGGCGCATTTGAGGAAGAGCAAGGTTAGTGTCCCTCGAGTAGAATGAGTCAGGGGAATAGTATGGGGAAATGTGATTGAAGAGACAATTGATAAGGAGGGCAGACTTTGGACAGAAAGTCATTAGAAGGCTCTGAGCAAGGAGTGACATGATCTGACATGACAACTGCATGATATGTTCACAGGGGCAAGAGCACAAGACCAGCTGAGAGGCCACTGCAATGGTCCAGATGAAAGATGATGAAAGATGGTGAGAAATGGCCAAATTCTGGATATATTTTGAAGGTTGGGCCAAAATAACTTGCTGACCAATTGTATGTGAAATGTGAGACAAGGGAATCAGAAAAGCACCAAGTTTTTTTTGGCCTGACCAACTACAAGGATAGAACTGCCATTGGATGAAATGGGGCCAAGTGGAAGGAATTGGTTTAGGGGGTTATATCTCAAGTTCAACTTTGAACACGTTAGTTCTATGATGTTTATGACATGTAATTAATTCTAGAGTTAAAAGTTGGATATGGACATATAAATATGAGCACCATCAGCATATAGATTAAATAAAGTGCTGAGTTTGGATAAAATAAGCTAGAGAGAGTGAAAATATAAAAGAAAATAAAGAGGAATAAGGAAAGAAAAAAGAAAGCATTCCAGACAGAGGGGAAAACATGTGTGATGACAAGAGGGTAAGAACAGAAATTAGTTTAGTTGAGCTAGAACACGTGTTGGCAAACTGTTCTGTAAAAAGCCAGATAACTGTTTTAGACTTTGGGTGTCCTACTGTCCCTGTCACAACTACTCAACACTGCCATCATGGCATGAAAGCAGCCATAAACAACACTTCAGTCAATAAGAGTGTCTATGTTCGAATTAAAATTTCTTTGTGGACACTGGAAGTTGAATCTAACATAATTTTCATATGTTACAAATATCACTCACCTTTTGATTCTTTTCACCCATTTAAATATACAAAAGCCATCTTAGCTCACAAGCCATGCAAAAACTAGCATCAGGTCAGATTTAGTCCACAGGCTATCACTTGCCAGCTTCTGAGCTAGAATATAGGGTACAGTCAGACCAGTGGAAAATGAAATTGCACAAGTAGTCAGAGTTTTTACATCATGGATTAGAAATATTGGGTATAAGTGACTGATACATGGTATGCATTCAGTAAATGGTAAGTGTCATTATTGATTTGATGGGTTATATAAAGGGAACTAGCAGACAACTTTAAGGAAGAGAGATTTATAATCAAAACTGAGACTAACAATCACAGGATTTAGCAATAGCTAAACTATGAGAAGGAAGAGGATAAATGAGGCCTTAACAGCCTTGATGATAGGTACTATAGAACTGCACACACAGATGACAAGATGTAATGATCCTTTAATTTTACGAAACATACGGAAACTCATTATGGGTGTAGGCATGATTTATTTGCTATCCATGAGTTAAGATATTAAATAATTAATTATTGCTTCAGAGCTGGCCCAAGTGTCCATCAATAGATAAGCGGATAAAACAACTATGGGACATTTACACAATGGAGTACTACTTGGCTATAAAAAAGAAGAAAATTTTACCCTTTGCAACAGTATGGATGGACCTGGAGAACATTATGCTAAGTGAAATAAGCCAGTCAGAGAAAGACAAATACCATATGATTTCACTCCTATGGAGTCTAATGAATAAACTGAGCTAACAAGGGAATTGGGTACAGACTCATAGATGGAGAGCAGGATGACATCTATTGGTGGGGATAGGATAGGGGATGGAGGGATTGAGCAAAAAGGAAAATGGACTCAGGGACATGGACAATAGTGTGGTGATTGATGGAGGGAGGGGAGTATGAGGGGACTAAATGGTAATGGAAAAAATACAATAAAGATAAAAGAAAATACAAAAAATGTTGCTTCAGAGCAAATAAACCATATTTTTCTAATATAGGAGTTTCTTTAATTATACATAACCTTGTCAAACAAGAGTTAAACCAATGTCTGAGTTTAAAGTGCTCCCATCCCACTCAGAATCACTAAGCAGAATATAAGCTGTGTAGTAAAATGAACTACCAATCCTCCCCACCAAACTACCTCCCTACTAGCAGGGCAGAAAGTTAGGTTTACTTGTTCTACTGCTTACTAGCTGAGTGAACTTAGCCCAATCCCTTAGCTGTATTGGGCTTCACTCTTCTATAAAATGGAACTAATATATTTACCAGTTTGAAAGCTGGCAAACCAACTATTTATCTTTTGGATCTTTCAGGTAATTTTAATAAAAAAAATACAACTGCCCAGTGACATGGCCTACAAGATTCTCTTTCTAATTACCATTATTTAAAAATAAATTGTATTGCCCTGACCGGTGTGGCTCAGTTGATTGAACATCATCCCACAAAGTGAAAGTTCACTGGTTCAATTCCCAGTCAGGGCACATGCCTAGGTTGTGGGTTCGGTCCTCAGCTGGGGTATATACAAGAGGAAACCCATCAGTGTTTCCCTTTCACATTGATATTTCTGTCCCTCTCTTTTTCTCTCCCTTCCCTAATTAATTAATTAATTAACAAACAAAATATTTTTAGAAATAAATACATTTTATTGCATTGCATTGTAGGTGTAAGATATGCTCATTGTAGAAAATATGGAAAATACTGAAAAGGAGAAAAATGGTCATATGGGGTGGACAAACCCCAAGAATATCACTATTAAAATTTTGGGGAGGAGGTATATAGGGGTTAAATGGTAATGGAAAAAATACATTTTTTTTATTTTTAAGAATTTAAAAATATTTTTGAAGTGATATCAAAAATACAACTAAACTGCAGAACAACCATCATTCAGAACTGCCTGAAATGTAGCTGAACAGGTGTCCTACAACCAAAGATGTAAAGGAAAAGCCATATTGAGACAGAGCTGGCAGGCCAGAGCCTATCTGAATCTTCATCAACCTGGCTATTACTGTTTGCCCAGCACTGATGATTCCCTGAGACCCTGCCCTACCAACTTGCCAGCACACCCAAGATGTTTCTAGTGGCTTTCTAACATGAATGGCCTGTCTTGGCAAATGCTTCAGACTTTCCTAAAATCTTTCAAACTAACAGCCTCTGACCTCGGCATGCTTCATACCTTTTGTTAAGTGGCCCCACTCCCAGAACTAGTGGCAGTTGGCCTTGTTTCAAACCTTGGCCTCTCTTGGGCACCTCCAAACCCAGTGTAAGTAGCAGCCAGCTGCAGATCACTCTGTAGCTCATGCTGGGTGGCCCCAGGTAGAACACGGGCAGCAGCTAATCTTGACCTGCACCTCCTTGGAGGCCCCAGAGCCAGCACACCCAGTGGACAGCTTCAGACCATATCAAAGTACCACTCAACCACCTCCACAAGTGACACACCAAGGGGTGGACTCAGTGGGCAACAGAGCACTGTTGAAATAAGTCCTACTCCATGGGATGGGCCCCTGCAGAGCTGATCCTCCACAGTGGTCACAGACAGTCCTTGTAGCTGATCAGCCTGGGGGTAAATCCCTCCTGTTGATGTGCCAACAACAATCAAGGCTCAACAGGACAATGTACCCAGCCCACACAGGGGAGCAGGACAGTGCACCTGGGGTACCCAGTTTAGGTGAATGGGGAGGCTGAACCATACAGGATACCTACCACATTAGGCCACTCCACCAAGCCTGGGAAATGTAGCAACTCTACCTTATACACAGAAACAAACACAGGGGGGCTGCCAAAATGAGGAGACAAAGAAACATGGCCCAAATGTAAGAACAAAACAAAACTCCAAAAAAAAAAAAAAAGAACTAAACAAAATGGAGACAAGCAATCTACTAGATTCAGAGCTCAAAACACTGATTATAAGGAGGTTCAATGAACTTAATGAAACAGTAGTTGAACTTAGAACTTCAACAGCATAAAAAAAGGACATGGAAACCATAAAAAAAGAACCACTCAGAAATAAAGGCTACACTAACTAAAATAAGGAATAATTTATAGGAAATTAAGAGTAGAGTAGGTGAAACTGAAAATCAAAGCAGCAATTTGGAGTATGAGGAAGCAAAATATACCAAATCAGAACAACAAAAAGAAAACAAAATCCCCCAAAATGTGGATAGTGCAAGAAGCCTCTGGGGCAAGTTCAACAGTACCAATATTTGCATAATGGGGGTGCTAGAAGAAGAGAGAGCGCAAGAAATTGAAAACCTATTTGAAAAATAATGACAAAAAACTTCACTAATTTGGTGAAGGAAACAGACATACAAGTCCATGAAGTGCAGACAGTCCCAAACAAGATGAACCCAAAGAGGCCTACACCAAGACATATCATAATTAAAATACAAAAGGTTAAAGACAGAGTGAAAATCTTAAAAGCAACAAGAAAAAAGAAGTTAGTTACCTGCAAGGGAGTGCCCATAAGACTGTCTGCTGATTTCTCAAAAAAAGCTTTGCAGGCCAGAAAGGATTGGCAAGAAATATTCAGAGTGATGAAAAGCACCGACCTACAACCAGTATTACTCTACCCAGCAAAGCTATCATTTAGAATTAAAGGACAGATAAAGAGCTTCCCAGACAACAAAAAGCTAAATGAGTTTATCACCACCAAACCAGTGTTATATGAAATGTTCAAGGATCAAGAAGAAGGAGGAGGAGGAGAAGAAAAGAAAGAGGAAAGGGAAGGGGAAGAGGAAGAAGGAGAAGGAGGTAAAGGACAAAAGGAAAAAAGATAAAAAATGTGAACAATCAAATAACAATAAATACATATCTACCAACAACTGAATCTAAAAAAAACCCCACAAAAACAAAATAACAAGCAGAACAGAAACAGAATCATAGATACAGAGAACATTTTGATTGTCAGAATGAAGGGGGTTTGGGGGACAGGGTGAAAAGAGAAAGGGATTAAGAAGTACAAATTGGTAGTAACAGAATAGTCATGGGGATGTAAAATACAGCATAGGAAAGTAACAGAATAGTCATGGGGATGTAACAGAATAGTAACATGATTAGTCATGGGGATGTAAAATACTGCATAGGAAATATAGGCAATAATATTCTAGTAACTATGTAAGATGTCAGATAGGTACAAGGTTAATCAGGATGATCACTTAGTAAGTTATATAAATGTCAAATCACTGGTATGTACACCTGAAACTGATATAATATTGTACATCAACTGTAACTGAAAAATTTTTTAAATGATTAAAATAAATGAACATCAGCTCTGGCTGATGTTCAGTCAGCTGAGTACCAGCCTGTGAACCAAAGGGTCACTGGTCCAATTCCAGTCAGGGCATATGCTTAGGTTGCAGGCTAGGTCCCCAGTTAGGGGTACGTGAGAAGCAGCCAATTGATGTTTCTCTCACACACGGATGTTTCTCTCCTGCTCTTTCTCCCTCCCTTGCCCCGTCTCTAAAAAAACAATAAATAAATAATTTTTTATGTTTTTTTAATTTTGAAGATTTTTGTCTCTGTATAATTATTATACTTTAAATTTCCAAACTTTTTATCACCACCAAATTTTAAGTCTCAGCCTGCCATAAATATAATCTGAAAACACTAGAATACATTAATATTACCTAACAAATTCTTTTTCAGTATGCAAAACAAAACTTCATAGTCCACCAACAATATATTATTAAGATTCTTGCGATGTGCTTCAGGACTGTTTGTTGAATACTTAAAAATAAAGATCAGCATTCCATTTTTAAAGAACAGCTGGCTGTGACTCCTCTGCAGTTTTGGATTTATGGTCCCTTCTGATTCTTAGCTGTAATTAATTTACTGGAAAGATTTTATGAGACTGAATTAACAATGCAAACACACAGTTGTATGATAAAAGCCTGTTTTGTTATTCTTCATGTCTCTCTATTTTTTAAATCATAACTATTTTTCAAAGAGGCTATTAGATATAGATCAAATTATATTACATGGCAACTATAAAGCTCCTTTTAAGCCACAATAAAAACATTCTCAAGAATCATCTTACAGCCTACAAATGAACTTTAAGGAATATTTGACGAGATAAAAATTCCAGTCTAACAAGGAATTGTCCCTTAAAAATTGTTTAGAAAGGAACTGGAGCTATGATAATAAATTAACACATGGCTATGAGAATTTCCTGGAGATTGCTTCGGTTCTCCTATTCCTATCTTGCTCTTCACAATGTTATTGTTGTGATGGGGGAACGGTACATGTTTTTAATGGTTTCTGTGCCTGTTGTTTTGCCCACATTCTCCAGAAAGCCCTTTCAAGGCTGCTCTTTGGCATCAGGATTCACATGTGCACTGCAGCTGAAAGCTGGGCATTTGCCAGTGAATTCAATGTCACTGTCAATTGTCAGGGTCCAGGGACCATTCTGTGGAAGGCAGTTTAATACACAAGAAAGAGCACTGTACTAAGATTCTCAGTCCTAATTCTGACCCTACCACTTAATAGTTTTGTAGCCTTGACTATTTACTCAAACCATACGAGCTTTCATTTCCTTATCTGTAAAATGAGTATAATAATAACTGCCCCACATATCTCTCAGGGTTGTTGTGAAGAACAAATAAAATATTGCAAGTAAAAGTGCTTTTTAAAAAGTGCTAAATAATTGTTGATTTTTAAAATTGTGGTAAAATATACATATAAAATTTACCATTTTAGGTATATAGTTCAGTGGCATTAGGTACATTTACAATCATCATCACTATGCATCTCCAGATATTTTTCATCTTACCAAACTGAAACTCTAACCATTAAACACTAACTCCCCATTCCTCCCTCTCCCCAACCTCTGGCAACAACCATTCTATTTTCTGTCTTTATGAATTTGACTGCTCTAAGTACCTCATACAAGAGAATCATTCAATATCTGTCCTTTTCTGTTCAGTTTATTTCACTTGTATAACATTTTCAAGGTCCATCAATGTTGTAGCATGTATCAGAAATTCCTTTCTTTTTAAGACTGCATAATATTTCATTGTATACATAAATCATATTTTGTTTATCTATTCATCTGTTAGAGGACATTTGGACTGTTTCTCCCTTTTGGGTATTGTGACTAATGCTGCTGTGAACATAGGTGTACAACCACCTGTCTGAGTCCCTGCCTTCATTCTTTTGGGTAGACACTGAGTAGTGGAATTCCTGGATCACATGGTAATTTTATGTTTAATTATTTTAGGAACTTCCAAACTGTTTTCCACAAAGACTGCATCATTTCACACTCCTATCAACAATGTACTAGGGTTCTAATTTCTCCCACATCCTCATCAATACTTGTTACTTTATATATATTTTTTCATATGTATATATATATATATATGCTGTCCTAATGGTTGTGAAGTGTTATCTCATTGTGGTTTTGATTTTCATTTTCCTAACAATTAGTGATGCTGAGCATCTTTTGTGTGTCTATTGGCTTTCTGCTTTCTTCTTTGGAGAAATGCCCATTCAAGTACTTTGCCTGTGTTTTAATTGGATTGTTTGGGTTTTTGGTTGTTGTTGAGTTGTAGGTGTTCTTTATATATTCTGGATATTAATCCCTTGTCAGACATGCAAGTTTTTTCTCCCATTCCACAAGTTACCAAATATTTTTATTTTTATTCATGTACCAGATCCTTTAAAACAATATGTTCAATTTTTCATCATGAAACTTTAGGAACTGAGAACACTCTCCCAAAAAGACTTCCTCTATATTAACATGATACCAACAGTTTAAAGATAAGATTTTAATAGGCAGCTTTTTTCCTTCCAATTTAAGTAGTAAATATATATACACACATATATATATACACATATGTATGTACATATATACACATACATATATATTTTAAACTTCCCCTACCTACAACTTGCCTCAGTAATATATTTAATTTGGTAGCAAGTTGGGAAGTGATTTTCTTTACCTACTTACACAGAATTTATGAAGATTAACAGATTTGACAACAGAAAGTAAAGCTCTATAGACTCACTTTTCAAAAATGACACTTCCTGCTTGTGCTTTGTCATTCACTATCCACAGAGAAAAGATGAACAAGCCATTTTCTAGCAGAGAATAATCACTCTTTCCAGAGGCAAACTGTTAAATTATGTAGGTAGAAATAACATTAAAAAAATATTGAATGCCTACAGGTCTTTCGTTTGGTCATTTACTTTACAAACTTGTAGACTCCACTCTGTATTAGGTGCTGAAGACACAAAAATGAATGGGCACACTTCCTACCCTCAAGGAGCTCTCCCACTGGTGGGAAAAAATAACCAAGTAAACAGACAATTACAGTACAATATGGTGAGAACCGGGGAATTCTAGGAGTGCTTCCCTTATGGATAATTCACAGGTAACTGCTGTGAGGAATATCTCAGGAGTATCAAGCCAATTGCTAACATGTAGGGGCTTATAAAATCCATTATGAATATGAAAACTTTATGAAATTTTACTTATTGTTACTACATTCTTGGTATTTTTTCAGTACTAAGAAATAAGTTGTGTACTTACATTGGATTTTGTGTCTAAAAAATTTTAAACTTGTTTTCATTATAAAAATAATTCATTCTTATTGTACAAAGTGCAAGCAATACAGAACTCACCAGAAGTACTGATCATTAACAGTTTACTATCTTCTATTCCATCTAAGATGCCATTGGCTATAAGACGCAGCCTAAATACAAAGTTGTTAACAAGTGCAGAGGATAAAAGGATTTTAGTAAGCACTTGACATCTTGGGTCTATATAAATAGAGGGCAGAGGCATCAGGACAGTCCTGAGCAAACTGTACAGGAGAATCACAAAAAATCTGGCTTTATGATTAAAAGAGGGTAATATTCATTTTCATAGTAATGTTTTGTACTTCTAGGTGCTGTATATTGCACTAAGATGTAAGCATTCCAAAAATCCCTGGCCCTTAGAAAATGCTTCCAAAGTTTATGTTCCCAAAGTTGTACTTAGTTCCTTATGAGTAGATTAAGGAATATGATCCTCACCCTTTGGAAGATTTATTCTATATTACTCAAGTGAACCTTTGCCTGGAAGAAGATAAATCTCTAGTTTCTGAAACATTGGTCAATAAATGTATATTAGTCCCACATGGACTTAACAGATATAAAAGAGCATACAGCTTTTTAAAAAATTCATTGTCCTACATTTATTCCCTGTTCTAAAATCCAAACGGTTTTAAGGAATGAAAAATGCTGGGATGCAATGTATCCTGCCTTCAGGTCTCTTTGTTTTAGAAACATTTAAAAGGCAGCGTGGTATAGCTGAATACAACAGGAAGAGCTGTGTATGGAGTAAGTGCTACTCTTAGATCTACCACTAATTAGATGGGTAATTTTAGATAAATCACTTAACCTTTCTAGACCTCTCTCATCTCTAATAGCTCCATCTAGTCCGTAGGTTATTGTGAAGATGAAAAGAAATCATAAATGTGGAAGCAATTCAAAAAATGTAGCATATTTATGTTATAAGGTATTATTAATACACACATTTATTACTGGTCTGCAATGCCATGCTTATATTCAGGCAAGAGGGGCCCTTGCCCTGAGTCCTATACTTCAGAGGGCCCTGCATATCACAAACACAAATGCATACAAATTTATTGCATACAAATATCTCCCAACATGTTCCTAAAAGACAACCCCTCAATTCTGATAAAAGCAACAGCATTCTCTGGAGTGATTCAAAGATTATATACAATATGTACTGAATCTGACTCAGACTAAACACATCACATTTAACCTCACAGACACTCTGGGTTAACAATGAAGATGTCATTTAAATAATTTTAGACAAACATGGTGGGGGGGGGGGTGCTGCGAAAATGAGGAGACAAAGAGACAAGGTCCAAATCAAAGAACAGACAAAAACTTCAGAAAAAGAATTAAACAAAATGGAGACAAGCAATCTCCTAGATGCAGAGTTCAAAACAGTAGTTATAAGGATGCTCAAGGGACTTAGAGAGATCCTCAACAGCATAAATAAGATCCTGTCAGAAACAAAGAATACACAGTTTTAAAAAAAGAGCAGTTTACAAGGAATCAACAGTGGAGTGAATGAGGCCAAGAATCAAAGCAGCAATTCAGCGTATAAGGAAACAAAAAATAACCAGTCAGAACAGGAAGAAGAAAGAAGAATCCCCCAAAATAAAGACAGTGTGAGAAGCCCCTGAGACAACTTCAAGCATACCAACGTTTGCATCATGGGGTTGCCAGAAGGAGAAGAGAGAGCAAGAAATTGGAAACCTATTTGAAAAAATAATGACAAAAAACTTCCCTAACTTGGTGAAGGATATAGACAAGTCCAGGGAGTGCAGAGAATTCCAAACAAGATGAACCCAAAGAGACCCACACCAAGACATATCATAATTAAAATGCCAAAAGTTAAAGACAAAAAGAGAATCTTAAAAGTAGCAAGAGAAAAGAAGTTACCTACAAGGGAACCCTCATAAGACTATCAGCTGATTTCTCAAAAGAAGCTTTGTAAGCCAGAGGGGATTGGCAAGAAATATTCAAAGTGATGAAAAGCAAGGACCTACAACCAAGATTACCCAGCAAAGCTAATATTTAGTATCGAAGGAGAGATAAAGAGCTTCCCAGACAAGAAAAAGCTAAAGGAGTTGATTACCACCAAGCCAGTATTTTATGAAATGTTAAAAGGTCTTCTTTAAGATCAAAAATATAAACAATAAAATGGCAATAAATACATACCTATTAACAATTGAATCTAAAAAGCAAAATAAACAAATAAGCAGAACAGAAACAGAATCATAGATACCGAGAACGTTTTGATGGTTGACAGATGGGAGGGGAGTCAGGGGGATAGGCGAAAAAAGTGAAGGGATTAAGAAGTAAAATTAGTAGTTACAGAATAGTCATGGGATGTAAAGTACAGTATAGGAAATGGAGTAGCCAAAGAACATATATGCATGACCCATGGACAATGGTGTGGAGATTGCCTGAGGAAATAAGGCAAAGGGGAAAAAATTGGAAAACCTGTAATAGCATAATCAATAAAATATAATTTTGTAAGTAACTAAATAGAGCAGTTAGATTTAATTTAGACGTAAGAGTGAGATGCACTAGGATAGTTAAATGAAACAATAGGTGATCCTCAAATAAGGAATCGTGGTCTATGGTAGAATATATTTTTTAATTTTTTTAAATTTATGCAAACATTTTAGAAAATATTGTGTAATTTTGCTAGATATCACAAATAGGTTTCATATATCTCTGAACATTTTACCCAAGGCAGGAACTCTATGTGTTCATGGTTGTGTTGATCTTCTGCCACTGTCCACAGACCAGTGATCAAAAAAGCCATCAGCTCTTTAGCAAAAACAGATCAGATCAAGATACAATCTTTTCAGGGAAGACCTTAGGTTGGTTTGAAATAACTGGTCATTCATATCAGGGATGTTCTATAGAGAATTCTATTTGTAACCCCAACCTCTTATTCAATATAAATATTAGGTTTTAAGACAATTTGTGTAGAGAGAAAGTTTAAGATCCCCTCTCTTCTCTATTATGGAGACATATAGCTTCGTATTTCCTTTGTATTCAGTCTTCAAACTAGGAATGCCAAGGGGTAGAATTAAGATAATTATCTAGACAACAGTTAATCAAGATAACCAACTAACAATTATTTTGTTTCGTCTAAACTATTTATATGTGGGGAGGGAATCCAAAAAATGTAATTTATTTATTAAAAAGTGTGTATTTATTCTCACATGTTTAAACTTCAGTCACCTTCAAAGTACTCACCATTTGATGCAATACATCTATCAAGACTTTTCCAGTGCTCGAAACAGTTTTTAAACTCAACAATTTTGATGTCTTTCAGTTCTTTAGCTGTTCCTTTTTTTACCTCTTCCACATGGGGAAAATGTTTCCCTTTGAGGACTTTTTCATTAGGGAAAACAAGAAAAAGTCACTTGGGGCAAGATTGGGTGAATAAGGAGGGTGGGGCATGGGGACCATGAGGTTTTTGGTCTAAAAGTGCTGAACACTCAGCATAGTGTGTAAATCACCCCTCATGAAATGGGCAAATGTGCACATTGAAGGAGTCCTAAAAAGAATTTACTGAAGCCGAATGCAGCCTCTCACAACACCAGCTGGTACACTGATACAGATGGGTTCCTAGAACACTCACCTAGTTGGGGAAGCCTGTACTACAAGGGGCTCACTCTCCAGAAAATAATTCCAGCAGGGTTTTTTGGTTCCCCTCGTATTCCTACCCAAAATTTCTTTGTCTATTTGAATTAACAGTGTGATAGCTCAAACCTCCAAATGCAGCAACATTTTCTGAATCTTGAAAAAACCTATCTCCAGTAAAGTATGTTCATACTACATTCTTCTTTCTAAGGAACTTGAGACTGTAGAATTGACTAAAAATTTAGTAAACATGTTCCTAGGAGAAAAAAAAGTAAAGGCTCTAAAATTAATTCCAATTTCAGAAACACCAAAGTGGGACAATATGCCTTAGAATTGAGAAAACATTGAAATAGCAATTTAAAGTCTACTTCAGCCCTGACAGGCATGGCTTAGTTGGTTGAGCGTGGTCCCACATAGGAAAGGTCTCTGGTTTGATTCCCAGTCAGAGCACACACCTGAGTTGCAGGTCAGTCCCCAGTTGGGATGCATGAGAGGGGCAAACCAATTGATGTTTCTCTCACACATTGATGCTTCTCTTTCTCTCTTGCTCCCTATCTCTCTCTCCAAAAATAAATAACTAAAAATTTAAAAAAATGAAAGTGTACTTCAGAATTAAGAAAGTTATTATAATTCTTATGGGAAGCCGAGGGGAAGATGAAATCAAAAAAAGTTGTACATGTGGGATAATTATGTAGAAATAGCATGGTAGCCCTCAGTTCTCATTATAAAGATATAACATGAGAGATGAGGACCTAGCAGGGAGGATACCACGAGTGGGGATAAGGGGGCTTTAATGCAGTCAGGGGTCATGCAGGAGTGAGGCATGAAAACACATCATGATACTGCCTCCAAATAGTCCTAAATAACCAGAAACCTATAAGAAGTTATTAAGGCGAGCCCTCACTTCTGTTACCTCTTCCCTTAGTTTATTGTCAAAACGTAACGACCAGGCAAAGCACAAGAATTTTCAGTTAGCATTTTGAGAAACAGGGCTCAGTGTTGTGCCTCCTGGAACATTTAAAATTGTGTTTAATCTCATTTTAGCGTAATGTCAAAATATTTTTTAATTTAATTGTGAAGAAATGTGAAATGTTTTGAAACTATATACCACAGGGTAGAGTCATTAGGTGTTACTGTGTTTACCCAATAATTGGCTCCTTTCCTATATGGATGAATATCTGTTTCAGAATGGGAAAATAAATTAAACAGAAAACAAATTCCCTACATAAAGGTCATATGATCTCTTTGTAACTAGGAACGAGGTATTACAGTAACTTTACTGAGCACCTGGTATTTAGTTCAGGTGATTTGCTTCACTCTGTAAATGCCAATAACCAGCATTTGTAAGCCTGAACTACTATAATGGTCACTTGCAAGTAATAATCGCATCCTGATTCTCTGACTGGAAAAAAAACAACATAAAAACTGTGCAAACTAGGTGACTCGATAGGGAAAATAAATATAAACATCCTTTAACAATTTGGGAATAGGAATAGTGTTTGAAGACAGAGAATAGAAAAGTAAAAGAGGTATCCAGAGCCTTCTAGGCAGTTTCGATTCTGTCCTCTGCATTTCCAAAGCCTACGTGGGTGCAAACTGCTGCAAAACATCTTTAATGTGTCTCTATTCCTCATTCCCAACTCCTTCTTTTTAGGTAAGGAGCACACTTTGGTTTTTACATGTTGCTCTATTTCTTAAGCAGGGTAAGAGGATATCAGATCCAAAGGAAATGCCTCCTTCATTCATTGAGCTCCTAGTAAGTGCCAGGCACTGTGCTGGGTGTCATGGAACTAAACATGACTAAGATAAAATTCTTGCTCTTCAGAAGCTTTAATGTGGTGGTGGCAGGGGTGGGGGCATCATCAGGGATTGGGTCCAGACAAGTAAACAAATCTAATACCCCATTTGTTACTGGGTATTTGTTTTTTAATTATTGATTTTAGAGAGAGACAGAGGAAGTGGGGGAGAGAAACATCACTTTTTCCACTTATTTATGCATTTATTGGTTTATTCTTACATGTACCCTGAGTGAGGATCAAATCCACAACCTTGGCATATTGGGATGATACTTTAACCAACTGAGATACCCAGCCAGGGCTAGGCTTCTGGGTATTGATTACAGGTAGGGGGTACCAAACAGGATTACTTAAATCAGCCTGTGGTGTGTGTCTTGGGGTGGGAGGTGGAACCAGCAGTGGTTACTAGAAGACTTTCCTGGAAAGAAAACACAGAATTTAAAGTCTTAACCAATAAGTAGGAATTAGTCAATTGAAGTATAGCAAAGGAATGCGGAAGAGCCTTTTTGGCACAAGGGACAGAAATAAAATTGGCGGAAATTGGTGAGTCATTAGATAGGCACTGGGTCAAAAAGAGAAAGAGGAATATCATAGATGCACATGCTGCAAAGGAGCAGTCAGAGCACCAAGATCAGGTTTTAATCAGGTTTTTCTTCTGTCAACCCTGCTTTGGGGAATGTCCCCTCCCCTTGTGAACTGGTGTCTTTGTCCTGGCTCCTAACTTGGCTCCAGTAAAGGACAGGTCAATAACTAACCTCACCCTTCTGGCTTTAACACTGTAGGAAGTTACCATCTTTCTAGCTTCCTCCTCACTCTCCTCCATCCCTGACATTCAATCCTGTGAAACCTCTATTCAGTGCATTTTGCTGCTTGTTTGGCTGTTGTTCCAGATGCCTCACAGGCAGTTAAATTAAACTTGGCTTTATACTTATTGATCTTCCTTTGCTAGAAAGAATACACTTATTCAAATAAGAGCATAGTTTTTATTTTTCAATGATTTCCAAAGAACTAGCTAAGAGCCAAGGGCTAAGGGCCAAGAAAGCCAATAATAATGATAATAGCTATGAAAATAGACTTTTGTTGTTTGCCTGCTCATTGTCTTAGCCCTGCCTTCTCTCCTCCACAGTTCCTTCATTTTCCATCTACCCCACCCCATGTAGCCATGTGCCCCCAGAGAAGCTGACCCACTGCCTGGTTAGTTTAAGGCAATCATCACATTCCATCTTCCCATGGACAGCTTTTGGTTCCAGGGCAGGCATGTGATTTAAGCAAATATCACAATATTTGCTGGATTGCTGGGACCAAGTCATTCTCTCTGGGTGTGGATGAGGGAACATGTACTGTTTGGAGCTGTTGGCAGACACCTTCTGATCATGAGTTGTCAGCTTTAGAATCAAGTTGACATTGCAAAAGGCAGAGTAGAAAGATGGGAAGAAACTGAACCCTTAGTGACTGAAGATTTAGAGAAACAATCCTTAGTGATATAAACTAACCCAAAACCCTGTACTACCTCAGGCTTGAAATTTTTTTAAAGTTTAAAATTTATTGATCTGAGAGAGAGAGAGAGAGACAGAGAGAGAGAAAGAGAATTGATTTGTTGTTCCACTTATTTATGCTCTCATTGGTTGCTTCTTGTGTGTGCCCTGATGGTGGATGGAACCTACAACCTTGGCATATCAGGACAATGCTCCAACTGAGTACCCATTCGGGGCTCAGGCATGGACTTTTAAATGTTATGAACCAGTACATTCTCTTAGTGTTTAAACCAGTCTAAGTTGTGCTTTTTTGTTATTTGCAACATAAAATATTTTATGCTATATAGTTACTATTTATTGAGAGCCTACTATGTGCCAGGTATTACAATAGGTGTTCTATAAAGATCAATTCTCACAACCATCATTTTCTGTCTTGTGGTAAAATATACATAAAATTTCCATTTTAATATTTTAAGGGTAAAATTCAGTGGCACAATGTTGTGCAACCATTACCACTATCTATTTCCAGTCACAACCATATTTCGAGGTGGGTATCAATATCTTCATTTTACCAAAAAGGAAACTGATCCTTAGAGGAGCACATTGCTTAAATCATACCACCAATTAGTGGGATAGTCAGGATTTAAACCCAAGTCTACCTGACTGCAAAGCCCATGTTTTTTCTACTTTATTATAGTGCCAATTAAATTATCAAGCAAGGAAACAGGAACTATTGGTCAAATTACCAGTCCAGGGTCCACAACATAGAGATTAAGATCTTCGAAGGTACAGATCCAGCAAACAGGAAATGGGCAAGAAACAAAAAGTAGTGATCATTATCCAATTCATCAACGGTAGGACACTAGAGGTTGGAGTTGAGAGGGATAGGGAAAACCATTTAGGATCAAGAAGTAGGATTTGGAAAAAGCTCATCAGTGGAGACTGTAAGAATATCTGGCTGTATCTGCACATCCTGGCCCAGATTGTAGGTAAACAGTCCTTGCCCTGACCATTTACTTTCCCTAAGGATTTTGATATGAAGACTAATAACAAACTACAAGAAAACGTCCCTAATCTGGCAAAGGAAATAGACATACAAGTCCAGGAAGCACAGAGAGTCCCAAACAAGTTGAACCTAAAGAGGAACACACCAAGACACATCATAATTAAAATGCCAAAGGTTAAAGACAAAGAGAGAATCTTAAAAGCAGCAAGAGAAATGCAAAGGGTTACCTACAAAGGAGTTCCCATAAGACTGTCAGCTGATTTCACAAAAAAAAACTTTGCAGACAAAAAGGGGTTAGCAAGAAGTATTCAAAGTGATGTAAAGCAGGGACATACAACCTAGATTACTCCATCCAGAAAAGCTAGCATTTAAAATGGAAGGGCAGCTAAAGTGGTTCCAGACAAGGTAAAGTTAACGGAGTTCATCATCACCAAGCCATTATTACATGAAATGTTAAAGGGACTTACTTAAGAAAAAGATCAAAATTATGAACAACTAAAATGGCAATAAATTCACAACTATCAATAACTGAATCTAAAAAAACAAAGCAAACAACTAGAACAGGAACAGAATCATAGATATGGAGATCATTTGGAGAGTTATCAGCTGGGAGGGGGAAGGTAGAGAATGGGGGGAAAGGTGCAGAGATTAAAAAGCATAATTGGTGGGTACAAAATAGACAGGGGGACATTAAGCATAGAATAGGAAATGGAAAAGCCAAAGAACTTATATACATGACCCATGGACATGAAGGAGGGGGAGGATTGCTGGAGGGAAAGGGGGTACCAGGCAGAGGGGGCAAAGGGGGAAAAATTAGGACAACTGTAATCACATAATCAAGAAAATATATTTTTAAAGCGAAATAAGCCAGGCAGTGAAAGACAAATACCATATGATCTCGCCTTTAACAGGAACCTAAACAACAAAAGAAAGAAACTAGCAAAATATAGCCAAAGACACTGAAATAGAGGACAGGTTGACAGTGACCAGAGGGGAGAGGGGAGGGAATTTCAGGGGAATTTCAGGGGAGAAGGGAAGGGTTTGCAGGAACAAATATAAAGGACACATGGACAAAAACTAGGGGGGTTGGAAATGGGAGGGAGGAGGGAAGGGGTGGGTGGGTGGGCTGGAATGGGAGTAAAAGATAGAAACTATACTGAATAATGACTAAAATAAAAATAAATAAATAAATGACAAAAAATAAAAAATATTTTTTTAAATAAAGTAAAATAAACCAAAAATATCCTCCATTTTATGTTAAGCATTCATCAAAGTTAAGTCACAAATAAAGCTGATCCATATCAAGAGACACATCCCATGGTGGGGCCTGGTCCTCTAAATGAGGCCTCTAATGACTGGAAAGCTCCATTACCATCCTGTTGGGACAAGATGGATTCCAAGTAGTGTTCCCTAAAAAAATTACAAGCTTTTATGCTAAAAGCTATCCACCTTTGATGAGAATCTCGTAATTGTTTACTTTTTAACTAAGGGTTTTTAACTAGGGCTATTAGAACTCTAGAGGGTGTTTAATCTGTTGATCTGTTTGTTTTAAAAAGTCTGACTCCTTTCATTTGCAATCCTAGGTAAGTAGTAGCTTGGAGGGTTTTAGTTTTACAAAAGGATCTGTTCCCTAATTTTCAATTTCCGTAAGTGAATTTTTACAGTGTCAGAGGTTGTCCTGAAGTGGGGGAGGGGAAGTTATGAGAATGGATTAAGACTCCTCAATGTTTTCACACCCAAAAATCTGGACCTCCACACCAAGGCCCCTTCTCCAGCTGTGCAGTGAACAAAAATATTAACATTTTCTCAACATTTTTTGTAGATAAATCTAAGTGCTGACCTTAATGATTTATTGCACACTGAATAGAAATATGACAGGGGCGGGAGCTCCACAGAGCCAGTCATTTGACATGGTTGGCACATGTATGAGGCTTATCAACCTTCCCACTCTAGAGCAGCATTTGGGGAGTGAATGCCCATCACATGTGTGGAGAGTCTATTTTGCAATATAGTTTTTTGGACAATAAAATATAAAATCTGAAAAAAATTTAAAAAAATTTTTTTAATTTTGTGTTTGTGCATTTTAGCAAACTTTATTGCTTTAGAGCAGTTTTAGGTTCATATCAAAATTGAGCACAAAATACAGGTATTTCCCTTATACCCTCTGTCCCCACATACCTAGTCTCCCCCATTATAAACAACCCCCACCAGAGCGGTACATTTGTTATAATTGTTGAACCAACACTAACACATCATTACCACCCAAAGTCCACAGCTCACATTAGAGTTCATTTTTAGTGCTTTACATTCTATGGGTTTGGACAAATGTCCAATGACATGAATCCACGATTATGGTATCCTACAGAATAGTTTCACTCCCCTAGAAATCTTTAGTGCTCTGCCTATTCATCCCTCCTCCACCCTAACACCTGGCAACCACTGATCTTTTTACTGTTGTCATAATTTTGCTTTTCCCAAACTGTCATATAGTTGGACTCATATAGTATTGCAGCCTTTTCATATTCGCTTTTGCTTAGTAACATGCATTTAAATTTCCTCTATGTCTTTTCGTGGCTTGATAGCTCAATAATATTCCATTATTAGTTAATATTCCATTATTATTTATTGTACCACACTTTATTCATTAGCCTACTAAAGGACACCTTAGTTGTTTCCAGACTTTGGCAACTGTGTATAAGGCTGCTGTAAACTTCCATGTGTAGGTTTTTGCATGGACATAAGTTTTCAACTCCTTTGGGTAAATACCAAGGGGTGTGATTGCTGAATTATATGATAAGTTTTTAGTTTTTACTAAAAACTCAGCATATTTAGTTTTGTAAAACATCTCCAAACTGTCTTCCAAAATGGCTGTACTATTTTACGCCCACCAGCAACAAATGAGAGTTCCTGTTGCCCCACATCCTCCCCAGTATCTGGTGTTGTCAGTGTTCTGATTTGGCCATACCAATAGATGTGTTAGTGGATCTTCTCATCTTTTCAGATTTTACCCTTGTCCTCCTCTCTACCCCCACCACTCCTTGCAATAGAAGGAGCCATGGAATTGAGGGCTGAGCAGTGGATGGCACAAATTAAGTAACATTAGGTAAATAATAGAGTGAAAAACTGAGAAAGGATTGGCTGAAGTCATGTGGGAGCCCTGAGAAAAGCAGTAATCTGGCACCCCTTCAAACCAATATTCTTTAAAAAGCTAAGGGCAGAAAAAAATTCATTTTCTATTATTAAAAAATGTATAGATTTTCATAATTAAAATAAAGAATCTATTACATACATTGAATATAACAACATTTCCACTTATTTGGAACTTTCATTTCACATTTTTATATCACTTATTACTTGAATAGCAATTGTTAGTCACTAACTAGAGAATTAAATTACATCTACAAAATCTTACTCATAATATACTTACAAGTTTTCTTCTGGTTTATATGTCACAAAAACAGTTCTAACTTTCTTTTTAAGTTATTGTTCTCTCATTTTTCATTTGGGAATATCTCAGCTAGACAACCTCTTTTAAGACATGTTCATGGCTTTAAAATGTAGAAACTGAGTGTATGTCCCTAAACAATGGTGTTGTAAATTTGGAGAATTCCAAACTCAAATCCTACCCCACCTCTTCTCCTAACCAGCTTACCTGGGGAACATACACACCTGCATCTATGCCCCAAAGAGAACCACAGCAGCATTTTATTAGTGACTAAGCAAACATCCAAACTTAAAGTGAAGCTTGGGTCAAGACTGGGTGGAGGCCAGGACATCTAGGTAAGGCTTCTTGCTTTCCAGCCCCAAATCTAAATCCTGTGACCCACTCAAGTGTGCCAGATGAGAGAAGAGTTAAGAGTGAAGATAAGAATAAGACTCATACAGAGATGTAATAATAGCTGAGCTTAAATCCACTTATATGACTAGGTGCCAGTATGACATTGGCCTGCCAGACCCACGGAGTTAGGAACAGAGAGAGAGGGGAGGACTAACCCTAACCCCCACCCGACCTCTCCCTTCGCTTATGAAATGGAGAGAATATGTGCAAAACAGCCTGCTCTCCTAAGGGTAGAAAATGAAAAAGCAGGTATTAGAACCCGTAAGAAATGAATATTAAGTGTCTTTCAATGCCACAATCTCTCTCTAGTGAGCTCTAGAGCCTCTAACCAGACCAGTCACTTCTTCTATAAGGAGGATCTAATAAGAGAGTAAATATAGGTAGAAGCTTGGGTGGATGTTTCCTCCTTCATGAGCTCTGGCAGAAATGCAGGGAGAGAAGCTAACCGCATCCCCCCACACACACACACAACACACATACACCCCCCCTCCCCATTATTTATTTTCTCTTTAACAGCCAAGGTTGTCCAACTAGGAAAGATTATCAAGTCCCTTAGTTGATATCCCTGCTCCTCACTGTAACTTCCTGGGACCACTGAGATGCACAGTTAAGCTGGTCCTCTAAGACTTTCTGTAACAGGTCATAGCAGGTCATTAATTTAACTTCAAGGCCACACTGCAACCTAGGCCAAATAGTCACTCCCCAGTTTATTTCCAATCTGAAATCTAGTCATATTGTCCAAAATTGGTCAACAAAGGAGATAACTTCTTAAAAACTCCAAATAAAACACAAAGAATTGCTGAAAATGGAACAATATGAAGCCCTTCCCACCCTTAAAGCCCTTCCCAAATTCAAGATGAATTTCTCTTCCTACTATAAACTCCAAAGACCTTAAAGTGCAATTACTATTCTCCCTAATTTCCTGATTTTCTCAGTCCCTGTCAGAAAATTCTCCTTCAAATGCCTTGAGGTTTGGGTTCCTTCAATAGCCATTGCACCTTGAGCCTTCTCCCAATACCATGGGTGCAGCATTTTGGTACCTTCAAAATTGAAGCAATCCATCCAAATCTCTAGTATGCCGTAAAGGTTGAAGCAAATATGAATCCTGCAGTAACAGCATTTTGCAAACAAAATGATGTTCTGAGAGCCCGGTACACAGACCCTATCAGAGACTGCAACAGAACTGGCGTTATCTGGGGAAAGGAATAATGCACAGGGGACAAAAGAGGAAAAGAGAACATTTTTTGTTTGTTTGCTTCAGCCTTGCCAGGATATCTATTATAACATGTTTTCCAACTCTGTAAATTTAAGTTCATATGGGATAAGTTTCCCATCAAGAGGTTAACCATGACATAGGACATAATGGCTTTTTATAAGGACATGGTTGACTTCCTACAAAACATATTCCTCTTTGAGCCCCACCAAAACTAATTTTTTTCTAGAGACCCACATTTCCTCCATCCACCTGACCACATCTGAAGCTACAGAGGCAAGTCTGATGGGTCTAAGAGGAATCCCCTCACTTTTGCCAGAGATTAATTCAGGAATAGGCATAATGCCCAATTAGGTACAAAGAGACATGAGGAGGTTTTCAGTGGTAGTATGTCGAACATCTAGATTACATCCAAATCTCCCTTCTTTCTTTTGGTATCTTTCCCATGGTTTGAACACTTCTATTTCCATTTCCCTTTTGAGTCTGGTGTTTCGGGCCTGGAAGCCAGCCCAGTGTTAAAATGAGCCTGGTCTCTATCAAGTCATAGAGCTTCCTTTTCCATGTATGAACACAGCACTCCATGGCACAGCAGTCTATACCTATAGCCTTGCAGCTGATCTCCTCTAGGTATTTGTGCATCTCTGCCAGGAACCAGAAACTTTTTAAACTTTATGACATAGCTGCTGTCACTCTTTCCTCCTCTAAAACTTCTTACATCTACTAACCTTGCTTCCAAGATCCTCTTTCCTGAAATGTATTTTAGCTGGATTATCACTCTCAACAGATTTCTGAATCTGAAGTTTTATGAATGCTTCCAAAGGCCATAATCTCAGGATCAGAGAGGGGTCCACTACGTCCTCCCCTAAAACTCCACTTCCTTTAGTTTTCGGATTCGTCAGTCATTCAGTAACTTCTACTACTTTGTGTATTATTTTCTGCCATTTCTTTCGCAGCTCCTGTACTATATCTTTCTGTCATTCCTATTCATTTCAAGGAGACCCAAGTGAGTTTTTAAATTTTAACCTGCTACTTTTTTTCCTCTTTCATTCTTTCCTTCTCTTTCTTTCTCAGCCTATGAATTTGTTTCCTGACCTACTCCTTAGACTCTCCCTTGAGAGGTTCCCATAGTGAAAAAATATCAGTGTATTTTGCATCTGCCACAAGATCCTCAGTTCAGATATAAGGGTGAGCAAAAGTAGGTTTTATTTAAGTATCCACTTTCATTTGTTGTTGGTTAAATTGCCAGCCATCATTACCTAAAAGATAAATCATAAGTAAGGAAATGAAATAATAACAATAATACTAAGACAAATAATACAATGATTAATAAATAAAATATAAGAATAAACTGTGTTTCACATACTTACAACTGTAAGCCTATTTTTGTCCACCCATGAGTGGAGAAATCCTGCACAGGAGGCCTTTTCCCATCAGTTGCAGCCCATGCCTGATCTCTAACTATTGTTCTGCCTCTTTCCTTTGGTGTTGTCTTCCCTGTACCTTTTTAAAATTTTTCTAATACCATTCATTTTCTAGGCATATATCTTTATAACAAAAGCCATACCTGCTTCCTTACATATAAAGTCTGTGTAACTTTCATAATCAAGTAAGGCCTGAAATAATACCAATGGCAATAACAATAATGGGTAACAGTTTACTGAGTGCCTACTATGCACCAAGCACTGTTCTAAGCATTTTATAGGTATTCATTTACTTAAACATCACAAAAATCCCATTTAACAAGAACCATTATCACCCCCATCTTATAGATGCAGAAACTGTAGCACAGCGAGACTAAGTAATTTGTCCCAAGTCAGACAGCCAGTAAGTGGCAGAGCTCCCTCTTGGTCTTCCACTCTGACACCTGGCCATACTTCTGTTCACCTACCAGTTTTTCCACAATATAATATACTTTTCTGCTTGTTTGTTTGGCCCAATCTCCTCAAAATGCTTAGAAATTGGGTTCTGCCTTTAAAAAGCAAAAGTAAAGATTTACAGCTATCTATCATAGCCCATCCTATATCTTGAACATAATTAATTTATTTTAATAGTGCTATATGTCTATTATTTAACAGGGAAGGGTATTAAAGCTCAATTCCATAATTCTTTAAAGATAACCTCTATTACGAGTATCATTGGACTATGTGCTTACCAGGTTTTCCCACCTGGTAATTTAAATTTAATATACATTAAATTTAAATCCTTAGTTCCAAGTTAATTTTCACTGCCTAACTGATAAAATATTATCTGAGTATGTACTAAAGAATGAATTCTTGCAGCTTAGTGACATAAGTCATTCATACTCTAACAAGGATATTTTAAACAGAGCTGGTTATTCCTTCAGGAAAACCATATTCAGATCAAACTAACTTCCTAAATGACATAAAAGGAGTGAGCAGCTTTGAGGTGTCTTATATAACTGACTGAGTGCTGACAGCTTGGGACTAGCTGATGGAATGACAGAGGAAAGGGAAGCTAAATCTTTGAAACTGTAAAAAATTATCATTTAAAAATCACAGTAAATATCACCTGCCAGGTATTAAAATGATTAAAGGGCTTATTTTTTCCACACTCCTATTGTGATAGGTTTTATAAACAAATAATTTTAAGTACACGAACCTGTTAAGCACCAGTAATTAGTTGAGAAAAACAAACACAAATGTTCTTGAAGAGAGAGCAAACCCTAAGGGAATTTAGTCCTCTGAAATTATGCAAAGTATACACTGAAATCATTCTGGGAGACGCCTACCCCAAATAAAAATCCCCTTTAAGGCTTTTTCCTGTTTTCTCTCACACATAAATTCTATGACAGCTAATTTACAGGAATACTTGCTAACACAGGTGGACTTGGTGATGAATAAAACCATCTGGAATATTTTGGATTTTCACTAGAAGAATTAAAAGTCTATAACACTTGTGAATAGAAAGGGCACTAGACTGGCAGGCAGTAACTTTGCTACTAAATAGTTATGGGATTGGGTTTTGTCACCTCAGCTCTTTGAAGTTTAGTTTCCCAGTCTGTCAAATACAGAAATGAGAATTAAATGATCTCCAATGCCTGTTCTAACAACTCTTAAGTTCCACAATTCTAAGTTAAGATGGCTTTGAACACTTTTGCACAAAGACTACTCTAACATTTAATCTAGTAAGATAAACTAAGAATATGTAGAAACCAGTTAGTTGTATGGAGATAGAATAGTATTTTTAAATATCTCCCAATAGATGTTCCACTACTGTTAAACTAATATCTCAAGCCATCATGGTTCCAAGAAAGGGAGCAGAGAACAGATGCCATAACAAAAATAAGGAGGATATGGTACATAAGGAATGTTGACATAGTACCAGAACGAGAAAAATCCATCTCTTGTAGTCCTGAGGCATGATGGAAAGAAGATGGGACATGGAAGAGGTATCAGACCCAGTTTACTTTCCATCTTTCTCAAGGTAAAAAAGTAGAATTGGAGGTATATAGTTGAAGTGTTCATCTAGATACGGGGAATTCCAAGAAAACTGGGCATAGTGGTTTGCTTCCCTGCATATGCCTGTGAGTTCACTCTGCTTTCAGCTTGAAAGCATGTTCAATATGATGTAGAGAGAAAAATGCAACATTGGTGGAGGCAACAGAAGAGTCCAAAGCAAGGCTCCTGTCTTGTCAAGGCTTACATGTAGTGAGCAGGGAATCCAGAAGTTCCCATACGTCCCATTGGAAGACAGAGTGGTGCAGTGAGACTCAATGGACCTGCAGAGGTCCACCCCAGGTGGGTCAGTACAGAGGTTGCAGTGTATAGGATAAATGGCTCAGGTATGGACGTCAGCAGAAGAATCAGTGTGACATCTGTAAAGGACAGAAATGACAAGTTTTACCTCTGTTTTCAGACCATACCAGCCACTCCATGCCATTGAACACAGGGACTGGCACAATTGACTCAGGCCCATCCCTCATGCCACGTAGGTTTCCCCATCCCTCAGGGCTGCTACCAACCCACCAGTCACTGTGTGAATTAGAAAAAAGCACTCCCTTTCTCAAGACATTTTACTTCCACCTATCAGAAAATTGTCTTAATGTATTGGTTTTGTTGAAACAAGGCATCTTACTGCTGCATGCCAAAGAACTGCCATAATGACTTAGAAATCTAAGGTGACAAAGATGTGAAAGACACTCCATCTATACCTCATTTAGCAGCCCTTGCCCACCCTATACATATCTTGGAATGAGAGCGAAGTGGAAAATAAAATCTAAAAGATTCAGCATTTGTTTCTGAAAAATTAGATAATGTGGGGATTCAAGTTAAAATTTATAGAAAATAAGCTGTTTTCTTTGTACATCTGAATTAATAAAGATCTGTCATACCAAAAGTCTTTTTAATATATTTTATTGATTATGCTATTGCAGTTGTCCCATTACCCCCCCTTCATTCCCCTCTACCCTGCATACCCTCTCCCACCCACATTCCCCCCCTTTAGTTCATGTCCATGTGTCATAAGTTCTTTAGCTTTTATATTTCCCCTACTATTCTTGCCACCCCCTGTCTATTTTCTACCTACCATCTATGCTACTTATTCTCCACTACTTTCCCCCCTCTCTCCTCCTCCCATTCCCCTGTTGCTAACCCTCCATGTGATCTCTATTTCTGTGGTTCTGTTCCTATTCTAGTTTTTTGCTTAGTTTGTTTTTGTTTTTGGTGTGGTTGTTAATAATTGTGAGTTTGTTGTCATTTTACTGTACATGTTTTTTTATCTTCTTTTTCATAGATAAGTCCCCCAAAATACAGTCTTTATGATGGAGATTTTGCCTTTTATTTTATTTTTTGGTATTTCCTATAGAAACTTACATAGTAATACATAGAAGGAATCAATAGGTGCTTGTTAAGTAAGTTTTCTAAATCCACTTATATGTATACTTTCCCTTTTCTCCCCTACAATTATTTGGACCAAATGTACAATTGTACTCATCTGCACCTAGCTAACAACCACAAAAACCCAGAGTTCCTCAGTTGTTTTCTAATAGCCCTCCTCCTCAAACACTTTCTGAGAAGGAAACTTAGATCTAAGCAGTCTCCATCTTCAGGACCACAGAGATATTATCCGAAAAATTACAAAAGTTTTAAAAATTGAAAACAGGATTATATAGTCCAAAGTCTGTCCTTATTAAAAGGTGCCCCCCCACGTCCATAAAGGTAATTTGCCTAGAGTAACATATCAAATTAGGGACTCAAACACCCAGGAGTGTTGAACTATTTGGTGTGTCTGAGGAGCCACACTGGAAGAAAAGCGGTCTTGAGCCACATTAAATACACAAACACTAATGAAAACTGATGAACAAAAAGAAAGGTTTTAAGTAAATTTACCATTTTGTGTTAGGCCACATTCATAGCCATCCCACAGGACTGGCTCACGTTTCCTCTCCTTCCTCCCAAAATACTCCCTCCCAGGCTTACTTTATCATACCTTGTAACCGCTTAATTATCTCAAACCTAGGCAGAAACTGATCAAATTCAAAAGAGAGAGAAATCGCCCAAAGATCTGACAACTGGAGTCAGGTAAACTGCCAGTTTTACGTCCATAAATGATACGAGAGAGCAGAGAAAATTGAGTAAGGGTAATTTTTCGGTCATCACAACAGCTAGGGAATAAACATTTTCCTTGAGGAGAGATTATACTGAGGGGACCAGATACAGGTACAAAGGATAATTCCTTTGGGATTTTTTTCTTTTCCTTTGAGTTTATGGGATCTAAAAATTTTTTTAATCACATAAACAAACGTAAACACATTTACTTCTCACCTTTTGTCACATATTTCTCCGAAAATTACACAGACCACGTCTCCAAAAAGCAAACTGCCTATTAACCAAAACCTTTTCAAGACACAGATGACTCCTCTTAGACTACGATTAGATATCGTTTCCAAACTTCTGTTACCATGCTCAAACTGGATCGCCAAGGTTTGCAAATACCTCAGCTCGGCTAAAGGGCACAGACTCTCTAGCGCTCCCTACAGCTCAGACTTTGAACCTACCTACCACAGAAAACCCAAGTTACCAAAGATCGGCTCCTTCACTCCACTTTTTTTTTTCCGCTTAAAAAATCGGGTGCAGGTGGGGGTTGAGGGAAAGCTGAAACGGCGAACCGAAGGATTAATCACTTCTCCCCATTACATCAGCAGCCCCCGCCCTTTCCTCCGAGCACCTCCTCTCCTAGAATCGTCGCTACGCACTAGCGATCCCTTCGCCCACCCCCTGCTCTATTATATGCCCTGATACCTCCCCATTATCACCCGCCCCACCACACTCCCCCTTTCCTTCTACCCCCTCCTTAGCAGTGGAGGGAGGAAACCCGAGAGAGGAAACAGGGCGTTGAAGGAAGGGACTTCGCGATAAGAGGGAAGGCGCCATTGGCCCGAAGGTTGTATAAGCGCCTCCGATTGGCTTCTTGGCAGGAATCCCCGCCCCTCTCCTCCCCGCCCACCCACCCCTCCCCCCCACCGCCCCGTGGCCCTCCCCCGCGGCCCTGGCCAGCCCCCGACGGGGAGGGACCGACTGGGCGAGTGGAGGCTCCGGTGGTGTCAATGGCTCCTCCTGCCACGGAGCAGCAGCAGAAGCCGCGGCGACGGGGCTGAGGAGGAGGAGGAAAGGTTCCTTTAAGGAGGAGGAACGACGACGCCTCTTTTTCCCCCATCTCCTCCTTTCACACTCATTTCCCCTTCGCCGAGGAGAGAAGGGGGGGAGGAGAGAGAAGAGGCCGAAGAAAGACAGAAAAAATTCCTCTCAGAAATCTCTTTCAGGGGGTGTGGGGGGGAGGAAGAGGAAAAAAAAGAAGCCGGGCGCCCCCTGCTCCCTCCCTCCCTTCTCTCCCTCTCTTCTCCTTCTCCCTTTCTCACCCGCCCGCCCACTACCCCTGCCTCCGGAGGCGCCGCTCGGGAGTCGGCGGGACCGGGGTCTGTCTCCTCAGCCGCCGACGCCGCGCTTCGCCTCGGGATTCCTAGGCGGGCGGACGCCCTTTCTTTCTTTCTCTCGCTCTGCCCGTCTCTCTGTCTCCGTCCCTCGCGGCCGCCCCGCCCGGCGGCCTCGGCCTTCCCCGTGCGTCAGGCCCGCCCGCCCGGCCTCGCTCGGTCTCTGTCTCCCCGGGCCTTTCTCTGGACTCGGGGGCTCCCTCGCCCCCTCCACCCTTACCGTCTCCCCTTCCCCTCGCTCCCTTTCCTTCCTCCCCCTTCCCCCCACCCCCTTCTGCTTCGGAGCTCTCTGTGCGTGTGCGTGTGTGTCCCTCCGCCAACGCCGCCACCTCAGCCCGGCAAATGAACTCCGTCCGAGCCGCCAACCGGAGACCCAGGCGAGTGTCGCGGCCGCGCCCGGTGCAGCAGCAGCAGCAGCCTCCGCCGCAGCCGCCCCAGCAGCCGCTCCAGCAGCAGCAGCCGCAGCAGCAGCCTCCGCCGCCGCCGCAGCAGCAGCAGCAGCAGCCTCCGCCGCCACCACCGCCGCCTCCGCCGCTGCCCCAGGAGCGGAACAACGCCGGCGAGCGGGGTAAGGCCGCGCTCCTTCCCCACAGCCCGTCGGCTCGGGCGCCCGCCCGTTGGGGACCCGCGGGGAGGGCGGCCGGGGTGAGCGGGGGGCGGCCGGAACGCCCCGAGGGTGGGAGATGGAGCCTGAGCGGAGGCGGGTCCCCGGCTGCCGCAGTGTCAGCCCGACTCGGCCCCGGCCGGCAGGAAAAGCCGCGGCTTCCCTACTCGCCCGGGCTCTCGCTCAGGCCGCGCTTTGTTTGGTTTCGGGGCTCGGCACCCTCTACCCCCACCCATCCCCTTGAGCTTCCCGGCTTGTTCACGGACCCCGCCGGAGTCTCTCGGTGACTGGGGGGGTGGGGGACGAAGGGTGGGATTTCTTCCTTTTCTGCTGCCTTCCACGGTTTATAGCCTCCCCCTTTCTGAGGGTAGGTGGGGGAAACAACTGGGAGTGATCGGGCGGTGGGGTTGGCTGGGGAACTTGTTTTCCCCCTTTTCTCTGTTAGCCTCCCCCTTCCTGTGGAGGAGGGGAGAGGGGGAATCGGAGTGGTCCGTGGTGTTGGCCGGGGAACTTGTTTCTCCCGCCCCCCCCAACCCAGTCACGGGGTAGGGGGAGCAGCAACTCCTCTTCCAACCCCACAATGTTTGCTGCGCAGTTTGGCTTTAGTTACAGAACCCCTGGAAGGACCCGTTAAATGAAGACCTTTAAATAAATAAATATAGAATACATCGGCCATTTCCAGCCCCCTCCCGCGCGTGCAGTGCAGTTACCCTTAACGTTCTATCAACACCCCTCTCGCCTGCCCTCTCCTAGCGAACCCCCCCACACCGCCTTGCTATCCTCCATCTAGCGGGGTTTGAAACGCCCCTTCCTTACAACCGGCCCCTTGATGTGTGTGTGTGTGTGTGTGTGTGGTGTGTGTGTGTGTGTGTGGTGTGTGTTGTGTCCAAGGCCTAGTGAAATGTGTCATTTAGACCCAACTGTGCAGCTCTGTCTGGTAACCACCATTGTCTAAGGGCTGAGGCTCCCGGGGGTTGGATTCTTGCTTTAGCAAAAATAATGTTCAGTTCTACTTTGACGATGTGCTTATTTTGGGAGGTTTTTGAGGTGTGGTGTTGCACCTTGGTCTCCAAATGTAACTACTCTCTTTATTAATTAGCTGCTCTCAGTGGGGTGGAGGTCAGTACCATATTTACGTGTACGGCTGTTGTTTTTAGGAGGAGGGGAATTGTTAGGAGACATTTTGCGTGTTTTCGTTGGCGGGTTAAGGTTAATTTTACATGCGTTGGTTGTCACACCTCCTTTGACTCAGGTAATTGAGATTAAATGCCTTTTTTAAATTATACATTCTTTAAAAACTGTTTCATTGTTTTACTTCATCAAAATACTTAACAAATGAAAGAGGGAGATGATGATCTGAAAAATACTTTAAAGGATTTTCACCACTGTTTCAGATAGTCTTTGAGAATGCAGTTTGCTCTGTGTTGCTTCAAAGAATGTGATGTTTCAAGCCAGGTAGAGGTCTTGTGCAACAGTATTGGTAAATGTTTTAATGATTCTTTGATACATTTACCATTTTTTAATTAAAAATGTAGTTTCATCATTTCCTTTCACGTTTGCATATCAGGGTCCTCTTGTGTTCCATTCAAATAATATTCAAGCCTTCTTCCAGAATTGGCACTATGAGAGAATTGACAAGGTTTTTTTGTTTGTTTGTTTTGAGAAAACAATGACACTGGATTGAAATCCTAGCAAAATATTTTATTGCTGGATGTAAAGCTTTTTCAAGATGTACTGATTTGTTCACAACATTAGCACTGAATCACATTCTTTCAGCCAAACTTAACTTAGTCCCATTGTGTGTTTCTAAATGTTTTTTTAATCCCCTTTTCACAGTTTGTGTGTAATTTCAGACTTCGTTGAGGTACTTTTATTTATCTTAGACACTTTTCTTCATTTGTTTGAAATTATTAGCTATTAATGTCTGTTTCCTTTTGAAGTAAGTTGACTTGGTGGTTGTTGGTAGTCACATGCTAGAGTGTCAGTTTTCTTTTCATTGATGTCCATAAACTGACTAAGGTGTTCATGAATCAAAATTTCAGTATGTACCTGACCAAATGGTAAATCAAATTCGCTGTAGAATTGTTGCTTTGCTGCAACTAGTAGAAATTGTTCTGGAGATTCTGTGTTGGCACAGAGGGGAAAAGAACTTGCTGATTAGTCTTTAGGGAAAATGCTATGGATCTTTTAGGGAACAAATAAATGGCCTCAGAATGAAGAAAACAAAGAGGAATTGAAATACAAAAAATAATATTTTGCTAGCTTTATGTAAAAATGTCATTCTTTGACAATTGGTGTGATTACATTTTTAAGTGTACAGTTCACATAATGATCAGAAGTTAGCTAAGAAGAATACTTCTTATTTTAAAAGTTTTATGGAGCATGCAAAGTGTCTACTATTTCTGGTTTGGGTAGGAGGTTTTGTTTTAGAATTTGCTAGGTTTCATAATTTTGACAAGGTAATTAAGGAACTATAGCTAACATAGTGTGTGTGTGTGTGTGTGTGTGTTTGTGGTTATACTAACTCTTAATGGATGTGTAACCTTGCGTTAGAGTCTTGGATACAGTTACATAATAGTGTATTGGACAACCTTCCAGGTAGGGAATTGAAGAAGTGAGACTCACTGTTTTAAGACAAGTTAATTCAATCTCTATATAAAATCACGTATTTATTTTACATAAAGGGTGGGCTTTTGGCTCTTTAGAGGTAATAAAATAGTTACAAGATAGTATATTTTTCAAGCAAAAATTCTGTCAGAACTGATTTTTAGTTGCTTTTTGGCCAACAGGTTAATTGGTCTGAAAACTTCCTTGACATATCCTTAAACAACAGACACACAGTTACATGTACTGATCAATGTTTGAAGGAGAAAGAAACAGTCTTATAGCGTGTGATCTTACGAGGATTTTTCAAAGACGTCCATGGGGAAGAATTTCTTACAATAAGAGTCCACTAATCATTAGTTTTTTAGTCTTTTAATTTCAGTTCCTTAGTTTAGGATTTCACATGCCACTTTAAGCTAATGGAAAATAATTTGTGTTCCACATAGGGACACTTTGATAATGTATTTCAGAGTTAATGAAACTGAAAGTAGTATGGGGTTGAATATTTTATATTTTTCTTTTAAAATGTTAAAAGGATTTTAGCTTTTGCAGCTTGTTCTGCTTAATTTATCTCGATACCTACTTGGTTGATAGTCTTTTTTCTAGAAGTATGAGGAAACTTACAAGTCTGCAGAAGTACTTTGTATTCTGAGTACTTTTAGTTGTTAGTTGTTAAAATTGATTACTTTGAATCAGTAATAAATGCATATACCTACCTTCAGCTACCAGATTCTCCTACCTGGAATCAATCACTATTAGTTTCTGACTTACTATGTTTTAATAAAAGATGAAATCTGACATCTGAAAATAATCTTGATATGGAAGTTTTTGAAAATAGGTGTAATTTTTCTTCTAATTATTGGAAAATTCATAAGATTGTTTTGAAGTGCTGAAATTTTTAACTGATTATAACTCAAGAGACTTAATAAATACATTACATTAATGGATTTTGCTATTAATTTCTAGTCTGAAATAATTGTAGAGAGTAAAAACTTAATCAATCTCTTTAAATCCCATATGTATTTGTGGGATAAAAATATCACCTGTGATTCTGAAATTAAAGATTATTTTAACTGAATTTTTGGAAATAATTCAGTAGTATAGTATTACGTAAAATATTCCTAATGGAGCTACATATTTATAATATGCAGCAGCCAGGGAACTCCTTAGTGTTCTAGTCATGTATGCTAATTATACTTTCTGTGGGATTGCTCTGGCCCATGATATTTTACCTTCAGATTTTCCTGCCACTTACATAATAAGGAACTTCTGCAGCCTTTCTAGATAGAAGAGTTCTGGACAAGGAAAATGATTTTTCCTGTTTAGGAATTAAGTACTGTGGGTTACTGTTCACCAGTCTGGTGGCTAAATCTTCAAAATCTTTACATTCCATAAGAAAACAGATGCTACCATGTGTGTGGTGGGGGTGGGAGAAGAGCCTCTTTTCTCAAAATTTAGAAATATTTGAGGAATAGAAATGGGATAATGACAATACTGATATCCAAGTTCTGCTGATTAGGCCTAAGGGTGTCCCTGTATTACTTTTCTCTTTGCTGGAAATTCTGACAAACCCAAGGAAAGGCCAGCAAGCTTGGAAACCAGGTAAGGCAAGAACCACCTGTAGATCTTGACTTGTCAGTGAACCCTTGGACTTAGATTTGGCATTATTCAAGCGTAGTGAATATTTTCTTAATTATTTCCCATTTGTTTAAACTTTGAAATTAAATGATCTATAAAACTAAAATGAGTTTTCTCAATTTATGTTCTCTTATTGTTCCCCATTTATTACTAAAAAGTTACTCTTATATTGTGTCTATCTTGTTCCATTGTTCTCTGATGGGTTATTCTGTTTTAAACTTTACATTCCACTAATTTATCAGCCTTTTAATTGCATTCTTGTCTTCCAGAGAACTGTGGTTAATATTGAGATTGCTAGTAAGGTACCCCCAAAATGCAGTTGTTACCCTCTGAAAATAAAATTATAAGAAGTAAAATATACAGGGATGAGATACTCAGGTAGTATGATGTAGGAGCTCAAGAGTTAGACCTGGGTTCTAATCCTGGCTACACCACTAAAGAACCGTTTAACATGGAGCAAGCAATAACCTCATGCAGCCTTAATTATCTTTTAAATGAGGATGATAACACTTGCCTTATAGAAAAGTTGTGAGGATAAGAGACAGTATAGTCCAGCACATGGTAGCTACTCAATTAAATGGCAGTTCTCTTAAATGTTAATAGTAAGGAATGGAGTTGACTATATATAAAACTAATTCCTAGAGATAAAATCCAAGAGATAGTCTTTAAAGAGTTTCTGGCATCCCCCAAAGTGCAATCTAGGTGACTTGTAAATCACTAATCTTAAATCTGATGAACTGAAATATTCTTCAAAGAAAGAATAGGGAAACAGAAGAAATGGAATAATGATAAACATTGACTATTTCTGCTTATGTATACTAGAGTCTGTGCCAGACACTTTCTTATACACTACCTCATTTAACCCTTAACAATTCCATAAGATGGACATCACGTAGAGTGAACATGCATAGTAAGTAACAGAATAATTTGAAAACTGATTTATGTCACCTGGTTTTCCCATAAACAAAGGGAGATAACGAAATATATTTGGCATAATGTCTCCATCACTTTCAGGGGAGGAAATAACCCTTGAAGCACATCTGTCTCCTATCCTATCCCATCTATCCTGTTGGAGATTGATCCTGTAGTCTAATGCCCTTATTGTTAAATCATCTGGTTTCACTTTTTCTAAGTTAACCTTCTGATCATAATTTTACCTCTTGTGTAGATTTGTCTCCAAAAGAGATTGCACTGATTGCCAGCATGTTTTTCCAGCTTGTTGATGAGATCACTAAGCACTCATTGTACAAAGAAGGGTAGATTTCCCTTGAATTACTCATAAGTCATGAATAAAGGGTGTTAGGTCATTTTTGCTCATAGTTATAAACTGGATGGTTTCAGAAAGGGGAAAAGAAGTGAGTTAAGTTAGATTTCAACAGTAATTTTGACATGTTTGTGGACTAATTCTTTTCTCACCATAACTTAGTATCTACATACATAGGTTGGGGTTTTTGTATATGTTTAGTTAATACAAGATATGTGCTTAAACTTAATCCTTAGAAAATAAGGAAATGAAACCAACTAACTTCTTTACATAATTTATTTTAGTTGAAGGAAATATAGAAAATACTTACTTCACTTTGAAAATGAATGAATCGTTTTGTATTTTAAAACACCCAAAATAGATAGCATGTTAAAGCAAATATAAGTTCAATATGTTAGTTGCTTATTCTCCCAATTTCTGAAACTACAATTGTCAAATGTTCTGCCCTTCTAACAGATGGAGAATTATGTGACTGTGTCACACAAAGAGGAAAAAAAACATGCTATTCTCTCAATTGGTGACTGAGCCTTAAAAAACATTAAGGAATACTTCCACATCTCATGAGAGAAGAGGTGTCATTCATCTATTTTCTGAAGAGGGCCCATTTTTCTAGTTTCTCAAAGCTCAAATTATTTAATGATGGAAATTGAGTAACAATCTATATTTTCAATTTTTTTTTCTGGTAATAGTGATAATCTTAGTTTTACTACTTTCCCATAGTATACCACAACACTCATTTTCAGATGGCCGATTTGGGGTGTGTCAAAATCTGACTGTTGAAAGTTTTTCCTTAGTGTGAAATTAACTGGCTGCTAAATGGGTTCAACCTATGGCATTGGTTTCTTTAGTATGGTGTATTGATAACTGACTTGAATCAGTTTAGCCTTTGCTGGTTTGCCACCTCTGCTTGGGTTTAGCTCTGAGAATTCTTTTTTACATTCAAGTATGATTTTGCACCCATAGTATACTATGGCCTATAACATAGTATATAACATATATAAGATGTGGCTTTATGATGATCTAACACTTTAGAGGAAAGGGAGTGGGGAAGAAGAAAAAAGAGCATAACTTTTTTATTCACCGGTTATATTTTGAGATAGTGTTGATATACAGTATATAATGTCACTAGTAATTGATTCTTCACATATAATTGATCGTATATTTTTGAAAAAGAAGAAAAAACAGGCTTTAAGGAAAATTAGAAGTTAGTAAAATTTAACGAACAAAAAGTAGGAGTCATTCCAGGTTTGTATTATGGCAGAGGAGAAAGATGAAAGAAGACTTGTTTGAAAGAAATAAGGATGTGTGAAGACAGTATATTTTAAATCTAATTATTTTTGGCAGAGTGATCATATGGTAAAAGAAATGGTGGAGTCATTCATCATTCTTCACCTGGAAGGTTATCTATATGTTAAAAGTAGCCACAGAACTAATTCACAGTTGTGTACAAATGACTGATATCTTCATAATCCTTTGAGATGCATTAGAATTTACAAGAAACTGATTACTTAGTCGAGTTTTGGTATTTTAGGCCCAGTAAAAGATAAGAGAAATTAGTGATTTGGACAGACTTTTTGGTAGGATCACTTCCTGAAAGGCAAAATAAGCATGTTAGGGGAGGGAGAAAGTAGGAGATTCTTGCAGAAATCACTTACCTTACACATTTACTGTTTTTCCTAATCTACTTCCAAACCTAAAATTTTCCTTAAAGTTTCATTTTTGAGTTTTTTTTCCCAAAAGACTAATTTTGGGTAGGGGTGGAATGGAGAGAAGAGAATTCAAGCAGGTAGGAGTTGCCAGTATTATGGTCATTTAAACTAGTAGTGGTCATTTGAATTAGAAACAGTTTATATATAACTATTTCTATATTTGTGTGTGTACTACATATAAATATAGTTGCTTAAATTGTGGAAATAAATTTTGTCTGTTTTAACTTAGGTTGTAATGAAAGTATACAAGTGCACAAATCATTGGTATACACAGCTTTATGACTTTTTCACAAAGTGAACACATCTGTGTAACCAGTAATACCTAGATCAAGAAATAAAACACTACCAGCATACTCCACCCTTCCCAGTCACTAACCCCAACCCTGTCTTTCTAAGAGCTTGAATTAGTTTTACCTGTTTTTGAACTTGATGTAAATGTAATCACCCAGTGTGTATTCTTATGTGAGTTCTACCCATGTTGTTGCTTGTAGCAATATTTTGTTCATTCTTGTTGCTGTATAATAACTACAGTTTATCCATCTACAGTTGATAGGCATAGGGTTGTTTTTCATATTTGGCTGTCAGGAACAGTATTGCTATGAGCATTTTATATATATCATTTAGTGAATAGAATGCATTAACACATTCTCTACCATTGCTTATTTCTTCCCAAAGGCAAAATTTTCATTTACTTCATAAGAAATGAAAGATGAAACAGCTCTAAGACAGATATTAGCATAGCTTCTCATGATTATGTTGCTAAAACAACTGATTTTATTTCAAATATTGGTGTTTTTCTTAAGTCTTTTGGTATGTCTACGTTTGCATCCTTTAACAGTCCAGTGTTAGAAAGTTTACCCATCAGCTTCATATATTTTAATTTTTACCAAAGATCATAGGTTGGGTTATTTTGAGGAGGGGGGCAATCTCTTATTTTTAGGAGTTTTAAAAAACACCTTGGACTTCAATATGTGAGATGAGCTTTCATTAACAAAAAACCTGTTGTTTCTTTTTGCTACTGCCATAAATACTTTTGTTCCTTCATTTCAGTTTGGAACTCTGTTTCTACTATGTTTAAGCTTATCCATTTAACTTCTTGGAAAATATTTTGCTATTGTGTGATTAGTTGTATCATTTTATTTCTCTTTTTCTGCATATCTTGATTATTTTTTATTTTACATTCAAATTACTTTAAAATTATAAAACTTGCACAGAAAAATTGAGGTACGTTTTGCCCTCAAAGTTGTTTTTCTAGTCCTTGACCCAAATCTATCAGTTAGCGATGTATAGGAACATATAAAAGTGCCTCTGACAGCATAGTAAATTTTTTCTCAAGTGAAAGCTTGTGTTAAAGTGGTAGGCTTATATCCCCTATGATACAAGTATGCCCTGAGAATGACAGATGAAACTCTTCTTAAGGAACTACTTGCTTGAAACTGACATTATAGATAGCCTTAGATACCAAAAGAGTAAGATTTCATTATTTCATGTGTGCTCTTTCGGCACTTAGCAGTCCAGTGTTAGGGCTAACAGTTGTTCTTTCTTGCCTATAACAAGCAGTGTGGAAGAGACTGCCACCTTCTTTTCCATCTTAAACGCACAGCCACATTCAGTAAATGTTGCTGTAAAGTTTGAACAGAAGGAGCCAAAGCGTTTTCAGTAGCATTTTACCTCTTTTCTAGAGTGGTGTCTTAATTTCATCTAAATTAGGGGATTTTGAATAGGGTGACACTGAAGTGCTCTAAAACACTTTCTGTATCATTTGATTTACCAGCATAGATCAGTGAGATCTGAAGTTGTTAGGTATTACTATATAGACATACATCTTGCCTTTTGGAATTTATAGTTGAGATAGAGGCTGGATTTTAAGTAACTTCTAAGATCAAGGTGAATTGCAAATAATGGGTCGATAATTTCGTCATCTTCTGATGAGAGACAAAGATTGGTTGATTTGTAACCTTACTCTTAGGCTGCTTGCAAGACCAGTCTGTTAGAGTTTTCTGTGAAATGCTATTAAGATGGTTTGTTAAAACTCCCTGCTGTCTGGTATATGTTGTACCCTTTAATCATTTGTTGTATTACCTCTGTGCCATGCTTAGAAACTTGTTGCAGCCCAAAGATTAAGCTAAGTTATAGCATGTTTATATAAGTGATTAAGAAAGAAATATGTGCCTAGTGAAGGAAATTACCTGCAGAGTTGGGTCATTCATCTTGTTTTCACAGTATCATCCTTCATTATATTCACTGTTTTGCACTTATATCCAGAAACAAAGTAGGAGGACAGGCCTAAGTTAGATTATATGTTGCTAGAATCTAACTCCTCAGTTGCAGAGATGAAACAAAATTTAAAGTTTCTTCATAGCATCTGTAATCCCATTTATCAAGTAATTGTAACTCTCAGGTCTTTATGAATTTTTCTGATTCTGTCTTAGTATCTCTATTGCTACATTTCACAGGGAACCTGTCCTCTATTTCTGAGTCATTTGATTTGAGAACCTCTTAGCTGAAATTTTGAAAGCTATGAAAACTGAGCTGGGAGATGTGTATGTAATGAGCTTGTGCAGGGTCTGTGATTTTAGGGCTAGAAAAATGTCACATATTGATCATAGACATGCATTGATAACACAAACATAATGAAACTGAATATGCACTCTTGATTTTGTGAAGTATCTAAAAATTGTCAGAGAGATGTTAGCATAGAATCTTGGGATGGTGGAGGTAAGATGATTTTTTTGTTACTCTTTCTAATTTTTTTTTTCAAATGCTACATGAAATCTGGAAGGAGGGAGGTTTGTTTTTAAAAGAATTTAGTAGTTCTGATTACTATGTGAACTCATTATTGCTTGGTTTGGTCCCCACATAGGTCATTTTAAATTTGAATAAAAGCTTAAAACTTTCCATTTTTCAATGTTAACTGTGTTTTAAGTGCTTATTTATGGAAATGTTTAGTTTGTATTCACAGTAACTTTAGGATAATAAATGGCACTATAACTTATAGGTAATGAGAATAATTGATGATCAAAAAGTCAGAATTAAAAACAAAATTTGATATTTGAACTTGAGCCAATATTTCTGTCTTTCTAGGATAAGTTCGTGGTAGTAAGTACAAATAGTATTTTAATTACATGCCTGGCTGAATGATGGGAGATGGAAATTTAGTGTGCAAAAAACTGGATAATTAGAAAAAAGAAATTTATTTGATTACAACAGGTAGCTCTTTCTTCTGTACCTTGGAATGGTAGGGACTCAGGTCTATTTGATAATATTATATGGGGATATTTTCCTTTTCATAAAACTAGAATTAGCTCTAAAGAAATTAATGACTCAATTTATTAAATTGAAAGAGATTGCTCAAGGAAATTGTTTCATCATTATCAATAAAGAAAATACACCCTTTCCTTTCTAATATACTATATTCTAAGACAATTTAGATTGTGGATTCTATTGTGCTTGGGAATAATAAGAACCTAACAATGATTTTCAAAAAAATTTGGGCTTTTGTAGCTTAAATTTAGTGATTAGATTTGAAGTTAATTCACCTCACACTCAACTAGTCTTCTGATCATCTTACAGAATCTTTATAAACCTAAAACAAATGGAAACAAGTATTTTTCTATTAGAAGGTACACAAAAGCCTTTATTGAAAGAGGTGAACTGTTTGGTTTTTCATTTTGTTTTTAAAATAGGGACTACTGATATGCTTTAGGGCAAATGAGTCTTTTAAGTGTAGATTCTAGATAGTAATTCTAGATAGTTTTATGAAGACCTGATTACAAGTATATTTAAAGTATTTTTCTGAAACAGTGACTTTTGGTAGCTGAATAGGGAACAAGAGCAACATAGCCATATGTAAATAAAGCTTTTAGTATTCTTTTTTGAAGTAGTCATATCAGGGTTGTAATAGTTGGCAGAAATTTTTTAAGTTGTGTTATGTGAAAGCTACAACTTATAAAAATAGTGCTAGCCATTTGCAAATAAGCATTTAGTAAATAGTTGTTTCTGTTTCCCTTCAACTACCCTGGACGTGGTTTTGTTCATATAATTACTAATTTAAGTGACTGAGCATATTAACTGCATAGATTTTTAAAAATGGTATGAGGTTAATTACCTGAAAAACTAAGATCATAGATAATAATTTTTAAAAATGGTATGAGGCTAAGTACCAGAGAAACTAAGAATGAAAGTCAAATTACTTTGAATAGTCAGTTTAAAAATAAAAGTAAACATGCTTTAATCTTTGTAGAAATAACAACAAAAAATGAGTAATCATTTAGAAATGTTTAGCCAGAACTAAGTATAGCAGCAAGCAATATGGACTATAGTTAAATGAATCATCCTAAAGTGTGTGTGCCCGTGTAAATACGTGATATTGTATCATAGCAGTAAGACTTGTAAAGTGTTAAAATGGTTGGGCATTTTACCTATATACCTATTAGAAATCTAGGTATATAGGTAAATATACCTATATACCTTAGAAAATATACCTATTAGAAAAATTTAAGTATTATATTCTAAAGAGGGACAAACTAAAGGATGAACAAACCTTTCACATGGTTGAAAGTAATTATTAAAAGAAAAATGTTGCTCAGTTATTTTTCATTGTGCTCAGAAGATAGCTGGACAAAATGAATTTAAATTACTAGTATGGTGATTTAGACTGTATAGAGGATATCTGGTTAATTCTAAAACCGATCACTAAGGAAGACTATATACTTTCTCTTTTTTGGTTATTAGTATTAGATATTTTAATTATCTTAGAGATGATAATCAGAAATTATAGAATGTTGGAACTAGAACCGTAGTCTTGAGGTTTACTCACTTACTCAAGGTGGGCATTTGGAATTAGAACCCAGGTCTCTTGACTCCCAATCAGTTATCTCTTGTTACAAAATTTTTTTATCATTCTGTTCATTTTTCCATTTAATGATTGGTTGAACCTATTTATCTGGTAAAAGTTCCTGTAACCTTATTATTGAACTAAACAAAAATTTTTTTAGAATACTTGTCTTACTAAAAAAGAATATGCAAGTAAAATTACAGTTTGTTTCTTTTTGATTGATTTGATTTGTTTTAGCTGTGAGCGGTTGAAAATAAGTCAGTGATCCAGTGTAAGGTGAACCATGTTGATGATAGATTCCCTGGGTAACTGATTTCAGATGCTTAAAAACTGGTTAAAGAGGTAAAACAAAGTTCTTTTCCACTGTGAATTCAAGTGTCCATTTATGATAAGGGTGGTATTTCAGAGCAATGAGGAAATAATTTACCAGTCAAGGAGTGATAATTGTGACTATCAATTATTCATTGCAAAAACATTAAAAAAAAAGTTAGTTTTCTACTTTCTTCAGTAACAAGAAATACATTCCGAGTGATTAAAGAGCTCAGCACTTTTAAATTTTTTTGCTGTACTAAGAATATTTAACATGAGATCTCTTTTAACAAATTTTTAAGAGTACATTTAATTTAAATGTATTTAAATGTACTTAAATATTTAAAAGAGTATTTATTTATGTAAAATATTTAATAGTACAAAATTGTACCTATAGGTGATGTATATCAGATCTTGAGAACTTATCTTGCATAACTGGATCTTTATGTCCATTAAATAACAACTACCCACTTCCCCATGCCCCCAGCCTCTGACAACCACCATTCTACTCTACCTCTATAAATTTGACTATTTAGATACCTCATGTAAGTAGAATTATTTAGCATCTATTTGTTTTTCTATAACTGGCTTATTTTACTTAGTATAATGTTCTCCAAATAAGAACTCGGAAGTTTTTAAAAGTCATAAAAGAATTAGGAGAAAGTACTTTTTCCTAAGCAAGGACAAAAGAAATTAAAAAAATCATTGAAGAATAATCAAGAAATTGACTTCATAGGTGCTAATAAAGTTAATGCAAAGGACAGAATGGAAGAAAAAAATGGCACCTTATCTAACATACAGATAATATCATACATGAGTTTTTATGAAAAATATTTTAGAGGTAAAATATTAATTATTGAGCTAAAACTTTCTCATTCTCCTCCTCACTTTGACTGTTCTCAGAAACTACCACTACCATAAATTAGATGTGAACCTGTTCATCTCTTTTTTAAAATACTTTTACATATACATGTGCATCTGTAAACATTCAGTTCTAGGGTGTTGTGGTTCCTGTGGGAAAGTTAGAACTTGACTTCAAGATATTTATGGTTCAGTGGGGTTAAACAGGAACGTAATACATTCCCTTAAAAGATACTTAATGTGTAAGTGCCAAGTGAATGGTATAAATCGTAAGTGCTGGTACTCTCAAAATTTTTTAATGATTGAGAAGTGAATTAATGAATACAGAAGTACATAAAAATGAAGTCAGTTCTTTCCTCTTCACCTCTCTTATGCCCCAAATAACTCTTAACTATATGTTTACTTTTTAATTTTTTAATGCATGTGTATATAAATACACACAACTTTTTTCACTCAAAAAAACCACACTGTATGTATTAATTTGTAAATTAAGTTTTTACTTAGATATATCCAGGGCATTTTTCTCTATCAATATAAATGTAAAGTTACCTCCTTTTTTACAGTTGCAGAGAGTAGTCCATTATATGAATGTACCATGATTTATTTATATAAATATATTTATATATATATTTTAGAGAGAGAGGAAGGGAAAGACAAAGAGAGGGGGAGAAGCATCAGTGTGAGAAAGAAACATCTATTGGTTGTCTCTCATACATGACCTGACAGGGCGACCGGAAACCACAACCCAGGCATGTGCCCTAACCAGGAATCAAACTGGAGACCTTTTGCTCTGCAAAATAATGTCCAGCCAACCTAGCCACACCAGTTAGGCCACGATTTATATTAAATGTACCACTGCTGATTAATATTTAGCCCCTTTTTTGTGTGTGTGTGTGCTATTATAGGACTGCAGTGAACATCTTTGTACAAATATATGTCACGATTTCAGTAATAGCTTCATAAAAGTGAGTTATTAAGTCAAAGGGATATTTGCATTTTCGTTTGATAAGTATTGCCATTTTAAAAAAATAATCTCACTAATGTGTGAGGTTAAATATTATAGAATGAGTGAATACATGAAATACTTAAGAATTGAGGGGAAACTAGTCTAAGGGATGAAATTATTTGGAAAGACTTCCCAGAGAAAAGGGATACTTAAACTAGATCTTGAAGAATGAGTATGTCACAGATAGAGGAAAGGGGGGTGGGAGGATATTCTTAGTAAGAGGAAATGGGCCAGACAAAGGGCATTGGAAGAGTTACCAGGACAGAATTTTTACTCTGTCATCATGTTCTGTTCATCTCTCAGGTTCACTTTATGTCAGTGTTTCTTTTTCAAAAAGGAAATTAAAGTTGAATTTAGTCACTCTTCTATCTTCAAGGCTTTACCACTTCTGGAATAATCTAAATTCTTTGTCTGGAATTCAAAGTCTTCTACACTCTGGCTACCTGTTTTTCTTTTATATGATTTTTCTTTTGACATACTCATCTATATAATGTTTTTTAATAAACCATACACATTGCTGTTCCATATATATGTGTGTGTGTGTGTAATTGTTTTTTTGACACTGATGTAAAATTGTGCATTCAGTTGCCTGATTTCAGTATTTGGTCACTTCCTTTTGTACCCACATGCTTTCTTGGTAGCTACCCCACATCCCAACCTCAAGTACTTGCTATCAGTTTTTGGTAGGTCCATTTATGCTTAATGTGTGAATGATTATCAGTAACTATTTGATAATACTTTATACTGTAAGCTCATCTTGTTCTGTGTCCCAAATGTTTTTTTTATAATACTGTTTGGCAATGAAGTTTCTGAAAACTCCCCAGAAATATATTTTTCTTATTAATAGCTATCTACTATTAGTGTGTGGATTTGTAATATACAATAGAAATGATGTATAGTTTATATATTATATACTAAGCATAACAAGAAAATATTTTATAAGCAATTAAGTACCAATTAAGCTATCTAGATATCCATGGGAAAGAAGCACAAGGAATTTCTGTAGTAATTATATTATAATTACTCTTTAGTAGTTGGAATATTTATAGCTACATTTCTTGATCACTGTGTTCTAGACAGACACTAAATGCTCATTTTATCCTTACAGAATCTCCCATTTTACATATGAGGATACAGAAGTTTAGGGAATTTAAACAACTCACAAGAGCTAGTAAATAGCAACTGTAGGGTTAGAATCCATGTCTTTCTGATTAAAAACAATCTGAATAAAGTTTGAATTACATATTATGCTATATAGTATTATCTCTATGTATAAGTTTATAAAAGTACTTATTTTTAGGAAATATTTGTTGAATGAAAATGATCACCAATTGCACTGTAATTACTTGTTTTTGGAAGGCAGAAGTAATAAATAATGTTATGGGTTTCCCAAGAAAATTTTGAAAATTCAGAAAGGCATAAAAAGAAATTGAAAATTAGCAACAACCAAACTAAAGAAACTATGCCATTTCTTTTGCTGTAAATGTAATTTATAGAAACATGTAAAATTATAATATTTTCATTGGAATCATACTGTAGATATAATTATATATTTTCCCTTACTTAACATGTTACTGTTTTCCCACTAGAAATACATATGCATATATTCTTTGAAAATGATTCTCAGTGGTACATAATACACATTATGTATGTACTTGAGTTTATTTTATTATTTCTCTATTGACTGACAAGGAGCTTACCTCTAATTTTTCTTTATGTTATACTGAAAGGAGAAGTCATCAGGATGACTGCTATGAGTTCCAGTATTGAGATTCTCCACCTTCTCAAAGACAACAGTGATAGATTAAACAAACATACACAATTTATAATAAGACTTTCAGCATGAATATAGCTGCATAAGTCTGCATCTTTCTCCTCTTATAAGTCATGTAAAAAGTAAGAAGGGAAAAAAATGTCTCAACTTCACCCATTTTCAGTGAACTGAAAGACATAATATGTAGGCTCTACATTTTATTTAAGGGCTATCAAAAGCATCTGAGAAGAGGAGGAAGCTATGCACTTAAAATACACTTACTGAGCGAGGTGTTCACCTTGAAGTTCAAAATCTAAATCTCTTGCTTATAATGGCAGGATTAGTGACAGAAATACCTGGTTTGAAAAAGCAGAGCTACATGTACACAGAGCCATATGTACAGGAATCAGCTTTTCTCTGTATTCTCTATATGGCATCAAAGGAGGAGTCTCTGGACTGTGAAGCCTCTCCACACCAGTAAATAGCTGCTTCAGGAAAAATCCAACTTATTTTATGGTGAAAAATACAAAAGAAAATAACAGCAATGGCAAAACTTTCAAATGACAAAGGAAGTCACTCATTAGAAAAATGTCCTACAGAGCACATGAAAATTGTGACCCAAAATTGGACCATACACTTACTTAGAGTTAGGAAAACCTTCATTCTCTATGAAAGGTGAACATGAAGCAGAAATGCAGGAAATCTGGAAAGAGATGGCAAGGTAACAGGAGAAAATGAAATGAGAGAAGATAATTTAAAAAAAAATAGAACAAAAATGCAGCTGAAATTGGAAGGATCCCAAGGAGCATACTAGACCTGAGGAAAGCACAATAAGGGACATAAGGATAAAAATAAGAAAAATGGACAAAATGAAATGGAAATAAAGATATTTTTAAGTTTTAGAAAATAATACAAAAGGGAATAGATCCAACACACTTAAAAGTGAAACCCCTTTAGCAGTTCAGTGCAACAACAAATTATTATGTACAATTACTGAACTAAAATTTATATATTGAAAGGGCATCTGTGCAAGAGAAAACTAACCAGAATAGTCATAAAGATAAAGATTCCTTTGGTCAGCCAACCACCCTCCTCATCCCCTGCACAAAATCCTTTATGAGGGGTTGATATCAGGCTGGCCTCAGATTTCTTCACAACATTCAATACCAAAAATCAGTAGAGCAGTATGTACAAGATAAAGAATTAAAGTGGGAGCCAGAGACTTCATATCCAGTCATGCCACTCTTCAAGTATAAAAGATAACAAAGAGAACTCAGAGAATATCGTTTACAGGAGCACTTCTGGAGGAAAACACTAAAGTATAAACGTCAGCCATCTGAGAGACATCTGAGGAAAGGATTGGTAGTAAGCTTAGATTACATATAGATATATATAGGTAGAGACTCTACATAGAGAGTCTGTCTATACCTGTATAGATATATCTATATATAGATAGAATATATATATATTTTATAGTCCTAAAAACTAAAACAAATATAGAGATCATGATGACAGAACAATGTTATAGACCCTGGTGATGTAGAAGTGATAAAACCTAATAAAATTTGAAAGAAGGAAGTTTATAGATTATACCTCATTGTAATTACTGGTAGTTGAAAGATATGTAAAGATCACAAATCAAATAATTGAAGTATAAACATTTAACACTCCAGAGGAAGCCCTAAAGATAACACTATTGATTAAATTGGGTAGGGGGAGGAAGAGGAAACATGTTAATTTTGACATTGTTCATAATAAGGAACTAATAGTTATGTAAAGAGATGGAAATCTAGGGGAATTCTGCTAAGTTATAAGTGTAACCACTAGAACAAAAATATAAGTCTTACTAAGTATTGAAAGAACTATAAAGCTTTCAAAAAGAAAACATCACATAGTAAAAGAACACTGACAGCCATGCTCATAGCAAAACATATCAGTACTAAGACCAAACATACCTTTCATATAAAAATGCCATAAATAAGACTTAACTCGTTTTTAAAAGAAAAAGATGTTCAGATTAGACTCAAGGTTTATGCAATGTGTACACCTAAAACAAAATGATTGTGAAAGGTTAACATTTTAAAAGATGGGCAAAATGAACAGAATTTAGGGTATCATGATCTAAATGTACAAGGTGGAATTCACACTAAAAAGCAGTACAGAAAGATGGGTACTTATTAAAGAATATGATGAAAGTTCACTGGCTGTGAGTATCTGTATATCAAGAGCAGCAACCTAGGCTAAGCAGAAATTTACAGAAAGTATGAGGAATAATGGAAACATCAGTAGTAGGAAATATGTAATTACATGATATTAAGCAGGCCCAGAACAAATAAAAAGACATACTATGTTTTCTGGGTACGAAGAATAACATTGTAATAGTTCTTAATTGAGGTAATTTATAAGTTAATTTTAAAACTAGACATACTAATTCCAAAGTTAATAAAGAAAAAGTAAACAAGAATAGCCAAGAAAACTGAAAAATGAAGAGTACCAAGGGTGAACTAGCCTTGCCAGATATTAAAATATAATATATAAAACAGCATGATACAAGCCAACAGACACATGGATCAGTGAAACAGAATAGAAAGTCCAGAAATAGTTTCAAACACATATAAGAATATAATAAAGAATATAATATTAAGGTAGCATCTCAAATCAGTAGTGAAAAGATCACCTGATTCACTCTGGGGACAGCTTGATAGCCATATGAAAGAAGTTGGATCTGTATTTCACACATAATACAAGTGGTTCAATGAAAAATAAAGCCATGAAAGTAGTAGAAGAAAACATTAAAGAAGTTTGTTTTTTAATGTTTTTATGAGGAAGATATTTTAAACTGACTCCAGAATTTATAAATGAATGGATAAATTTACTGCATTAAAAAAAGAATTTCTGAATACATAAAGAAAATGTGATATGTACATACAGTGGACATACAACATAGATGAACCTTGAGGACATTATGCCAGGTGAAATAAACCATTCACAAAAAGACAAATGCTGCATAACTCTACTTAGATGAGATATCGAAAGTAGTCACATTCATAGAAAGTAGAATGGGGGGTGCCAAGGGGCAAGGAGGAGAAGGAAAAGGGGAGTTACTGTTCAGTAGAGTTTGTTTTGCAAGGTGAAGCTCTAGAGATCCGTTGCTCAACAATTTGCTTGTAATTAATACTACTACATTGTATGCTTAAAAATTATTAAGATGGTAAATTCCATGTGTATTTCACCAGTTTTTTTAAAAACATTTTATTTATTTATTTTTAGAAAGGGTGGAAGAAGGGAAAAAGCAAAGGAGAGAAACATCAATGTGAGGGAGAAACATCAGTTGGTTGCCCCATGCAGGTGCCCTGATCCATGTAGCCTGGGGACTGAATGCACAACCCAGACATGTGCCCTGACCAGGAATCTAACCAGCAACATTTTGCTTTGCAGGACAACGCCCAACCAACTGAACCACACCAGTCAGGGCTACCACAATTTTTAAAGAGTGCTCACTGTCAAAAACCATATCGATAAAATCAAAATACATATTAAAAACTAGCAAAACTTATCTAATTTATATCATAAAGAATATCCTGGAAACTCAATTTAAAAAGATTTTGCAATCCAGTAAAAAGTGGGCAAAGATATAAGTAGAAAATTTACAGAAAATTAAATGCAAATGGCTTGCAGGCATATGAGAAGTTGCTGATCTCATGCATAGTAAGAGAAATTCAAATCAAACCAAAATGATATAGTTTACCTATTAAGCAAAAACGTAAAAGTTGGATAACATAGTCTTGTAGGTAAAGGCTGTCTCATACATTGCTGTTTAGAATGCAACTGAGATACTTGTGGAAGGTGATTGGATACTATTTTCCAAAATTAAAATGTGTTTATTCTTAAAGACAAAACAAAGATAAAGCATCTTTGAACTTGAACAGAAACAGTATGTTAGGTAGGAACTAAATATATCTAAATTGCACGTTCACAGTGGTGGAAGGAAACAATGAAAACCACCTGCATAAGATCTGGGCCAACCTACCCATGGCTTATTGACTAGATCTTGAGGAAGAGCCATCTGTAGCAATTAGAAGCCTCTTTCTGGGGTGGTGGTTAGATGATAGCAAATGAAAACTGTTAGAGTGAGGTAAGCACATAAATGTACCCAGCAGTGTCCCCCCCCAGCATCGACTTATGATGAAACAGCAAACAAAAATTCAAGAACACACAAGAAAATCTAACCCTTGGGGAGAAAAAAACTGGTCAGTACCATTAAAAAAAATAAAATTCTCTGTGTACTAATACGGAAATATCTCTACTTAGTGGGAAAAAAGGAAATCATAGTAGTGTTTGTAGTATGGTTCCTTTTGTGTGGGAGTAAGGGGAGATAATTGATATTCTCATTTAAGTGAATTCTTAGTCTATGAAAAAGTCTTAAAGTGACTAAGTATATTTAAGATTCTCAAGGAGATAAAGGAAGCAATAGTCATAAAAGAAAAACAATTAAGTAAATGTTAATTAACAAATGAATATCAGAAGAGAACACAGAAATCATTTAACTGAATTCAGTAGATGGGATGTACTAGAAGGAACACAGTCAGTAAAAGAATTTTAGTTATTTGAGACATAATATTGAATTCACCCAGAATGTAGCGAGAGAGAAATGAAAGATATGAAAATAAGTATTGAACATAGCCTGAGAGATTTAAACATTATGTCCAAAAGAAATTTTAGGACAGATTAGAGCATAGAAACAATATTTAATGGGACAGTGATTAAGCTTTTCAGAATTGAAGTAAAATCTATGTTTCCATATTGAAATTGTACATTACTGAACAATAGCTTAACAGGATAAATATCCCCCCCAAAAATCTTCTAAATGCTCAATAATGAAATTGCTGAACATAAAAAATAGAGTTCATTAAAATGATAAAAAGACAGAGTGCTTACACTAAAACATCAGTTATACTAACAGTATATTTACTGGAACAGTAATTTCCAGAAAATAATAGGATTCTGTCCTCAAAATGTAGAAAGAATGTAACTTTTCCCTGAATTCTGTACTCTTTTAAACTATCAGCAAAAATAGGCCCAAAGCGAGGATAGACACAAAAACTGAGAGTTCATCACTTGTAAAAACTTAGGATGTACTTGAGCAGGAAAATAGTAAACTAGAGAAAGAAATGGATAAAAGAATACAACATGAGCAAATAATTGGTTTTTAAAATGTTACTAAATAGGGCTTACTATTGATTGTAAATATATATAGTAATTTTAATGGTAGAACAAAAATATTAGAGAATAACAAAGTTGGAACAAAAGGGAATGATTACATTGAGTCAAGAATTCTAATATTATCTAGTTCACAAAAAGTGAATACAGAGATACTGACTTACTTTAGGGCATCTTACAAAAATATAAATACTATTTTCTTGGCTCTGCAGCCAGACTACCTGGATGGAATCCTAGTTTAGCCTTTACTAGCTGTGTAACATTACAGTTATTTCATCTTCTTGTACCTAATTTTCTTATCTACAAATGAGGGTGAAAGGAATACTTCCTCATAGTGTTGTGAGGATTAAGTGAAATGCATACAAAGCTATTAGAACCATACTTAGTGCATGTAAGCACTCAGTGCATGTTTGCTGATGCTGCATCTGTTTCTTTTTTAACCTAAGAGTGACTATGGAAAGAATGGAAATAAAATCAATGGCTTCCAGGCCAACAGAGCTGAAATTTAAAAGTGTAGAAAGCTTAACCATCAGTGTACCGTCAGGGTCAGCTGGAGTAATTTTAGTTTTTTTGTCTTTCTTTTTCAACAGTTCTACTTATAAGGGTCGGTGTTTTTACTTATTCTTTCTTAGAGATCTTCAAAGAATAGAAAATCTGTACTTTTTTTTATTGCAATTACCATGAGTCCATCACACCATTTTTATAAATCTAAAAGGTTCGTTATTGGGGTCTTAGTGATCTTAGGTTTCCTGTATCTTTAAATATTATGATATTTAATTTTAGGAATTTTATCATTACCAGTGATTGTATCCTACTATGCTAAAATGCTAAGAGAAAAAAAAAGATTAAAATTAAGCAAGAACAATAGAATCTCCTAGAAGGAAGATGCAATAGTGAAATAGTCATTTTTCAATTTTTAAATTGCATTTCTCAAGTGTTACATCCTCCTTTGAAACGGTATAAAAGATGATGAGAGACATACAGATCAGAAAATAAATGCAAAGAGAATCAGCACTGTAGACCTGAGCTGTCCAATATAGTAAGCTACTTACTACATGTGACTGTTTATATTTAAATTAATTAAGATTAATTAATGGAATCTAAGTTTTAGTTCCTCCGTCACACTAACTGTGGACTGGTTATGTAGAGGGAGTATGACTGTTAGTTTCATTTTACTGGCTTTCATACATAACATTTTCATCATTGCAGAAAGTTCTATTAGATATTATTCTATACTCTAAATATGATAGCAAAATTGATCGTGTACATTAAATCTCAGATTATGAGTCTTGAGAGAATCAAATCCTGTATGAATTTTCTCAGACCTGAGAATTGGTGAACACACAATATATTTCTGATGAAAGACAAAAAGAACTGTGGTATTCTCCTTCAGTTAATTATTCAACAGGAATATTTTGCATCATAAGCCTAGGTCATGCCCTTTTGCTGAAAAAAGCCTTGTAACAGTGTACCTTCCTCTCTTAATGATGTTTGTAAAAAATTACTTTGAACAAAGAGGTTTGCTACATTTAAATTCTTACTAAAATTTCTAATGAGGTTGTCGTTCACTAGTCCTTCAATCTTCTGTAAATAATTTATAAAATAACCTGATAATTTATTTTAATGAACTAGTCCATTGGACTCAGATGATAAATGGTACATTAAGAGTTAAAGTATGAGAAAAGAACAGGAAAGGGGAGAGTGTGAAATAAAGAAAAGGCAGAATAAATGTAATAATAAAACAAAAAAGTAGCCCTGGCTGGTGTGGCTTAGCGGATTGAGTGCCAGCCTGTGAACCAAAAGGTCATCAGTTCGATCCCTGGTCAGGGCACATGCCTGGGTTTCGGGCCAGTTTCCCCAGTTGGGGGAGTGCAAGAGGCAAATAGTTGATGGTTCTCTCCCTCTCTTTCTCGCTCCCTTCCCCTCTCTAAAAATAAGTAAATAAAGTCTTTAAAAAAATATTTTAAACCCAAAAATAGAAAGATAATCAATTATAAATATTACATTAATTGTAATTAATTATGGGTGTTTAACAGTTATAATAGTTTTTTTTAAAAAAACAGTCAACTGCTACATATAAGAGGTATGCTCAAAGTGAAGGAACACAGATTAAAGGTAAAGGGATGGAAACGTGAATTAAACTCATGTAATCTTTGTTTCCTCTGAAACACTATAATGTTACAGCAAATAATTGTTAAAAGGCATAAACCTACAATAGACAGGGAAAAGAACCAGTTTTTGGCAACTGAAAAATAAATAAATGAGTGGTAACCAACTTGGCATATCCAAGAAACAAGCCAAATCATGCCAAACCACCCCCAAGGCCAGTGAAAGTAGGACAAAGCAAAAAACCCAGAGTCTCACTGCTAGTAAGACTTTAAAAAGTGTGATTAGACTTCAGCTCCCTCCTGTGTCTTATGCTACTAGATATTTTGCCTCTTTACCATCAAGGCAAAAAGCTGAAGGTTTTTTATGGGAGAAAATATACCAGATACATACAGGTGTGGGTGAGGCCTTCAAACCTAAGATGATAATTAAATGGAAAGCCTGCATATTAAAAGTTGAAAACCCCAAGCTTTAACCCTCTTTGCCTCCTTGATTTATAGATTTATGTCTTTCAGGGAAGAAGTTACAAGAGTAGTTTCCAGGAAAACTAACCTGTCTAAAACTATAGACTTATGGTTTCATTATTGACACTGACACTTTCTGTTTTCCTATTTTATTCTTAAACATTTATTGTCTCACAGATGCTGAAGATCAGGAATCTGGTAGCAGTTCAACTGGGTAGTTCTCCTTCGAGGTCTCTCATGAGGCTGCCGTCAAGTTGTCAGCCAGGGCTGCAGTTATTTGAAGGTTTGACTGGGGCTGGAACATCTGCTTTTAAGATTGTAGGACTCATTCAGTTCCTTGCTGGTTGTTGGCAGAAGGTCTTAGTTTTCCACTGCATGGACCTATCCACAGGGCTGCTTGAGCAGATTCATGAGGCTTCCCCTAATGACATGGAGTTATGTACAGAATGGAGTGATGCCCTCCTCCTGCCCAAAGTTTATGTGTTGAAAGTATATTGTTGAACTGTAATCCCCAATGTTATGGTATTTGTAAATGGGGCCTTTGAGAGAGGAGCCCTTGTGAGTGGAATTAGTGCTATTCTAAGAGGCCAGAGAATTCATTCACTCTTTCTTCCTCATAAGGATACAGGAAAACTCCAGCTATCTGTAACCCAGGAAAGGGCCCTCAACCAGAACCCAATCATGCTGGCATTATGATCTTGGACTTCAGCCTACACAACTATGAAAAATAAATTTCTATTGTTGATAAGCCACTCAGCAATAGTATTTTGTTACAGCAGCCTAAGCTAAGACACATGGCATCTGGCTTCCCCCCACTGCAAGTATCCAAGAGGGGACAAACAGGAAGCCACTGTGCCTTTTATGACCTCTTCTCCCATACTGCATATTGACACTTTCTATTCGTTAGAAGCAAGTCACTAAGTCCAGCCAAAGTTAAGGGAAGAGGAATAGGCTTCACTTATGAAGGGAGAAGTATCAAAGAATTTGTGGGTTTTGTAATACTACTATACTGAATAATTCTAAATGTTATAGGAGTGTATACTCTATAGTCATTCTGAGGCTCAGTTTAGTGGTATTTAGGTTAAGAATATGAATATCTCATGACCCAATATTTTTGTTTCTAGACATATCTCAAGGTGTATTTGTACGAGTTTCACAGGGGATATGCACATAGATGTTCATTGCAGTATATTACTTGTAGCAGCAGAACGATGGAAGCAATCTAGGTGTCCCATATACCAGTCTGGGTGTAGATAGGTAAAATTTGTAACTGTATGTTGTATTTGTTTCCTAGGGCTTCCATAACCAAGTACTAAACTGAGTGGTTTAAAACAAACAGTTTTGGAGGCTAGAAGTTCAGAATCAATGTGTGAGCAGGGCCATGGGCTCTCTGAGGCTCTGGGTAGAATCCTTCCTTTCCTATTCCTAGATTATGTTGGTGGCTGTTAATCCTTGGCATTGCTTGGCTTGCAGCTGTATCACACCAATCTGCCATTACAAGTTCACCTCTTGTCAAGCTGACACCATAAATATTTCCTTAAATCATTTTTAGTATCCAAATAAAGACAATAACAAGGTCATACTTCCACCTACCATGATACAACTATCAAAACACACAAACTCTTCTCCCAGAGGAGGATGCAAAATCTTTAGATGATGTTTACTCTTCTGGATATCCCAGTAACTTAAATATTGTGATGTTATTTTTATGTATAGTTTATATACTATGATATAAAGTCAGTACATCTTATGTTAAATGATAAAAGGATAAGAGAGGGAAGGAAAACATGCAACATATAGTCATAACAAAATAAAAAAGAAATAATTCATGTCAATTTCAGTTTTTGACTTTTGTAACTGGTCACATATCATACCTGGTATTTATAACTACTTTAATCCACTACCCATTCTGTAGTACCTTTGCTTTCAGGAAGCAACTCAGCTAGCTGATCATGGTTCTTTACTTGGTATAGTGACCCAGACTTTTATCCTGAAGGGTCTGGGCCATTAAGTTGTCCTCCCTGAATTAGGTTTTTGTAGTTTTTCAATAACTTGAATATAAGGTCATGGTAATACTAAGAGATGCCCTTGTGGGTCCCCCCTGTATTTTGGATATACTCTTTACCTTCATTGTGTGGTAACAGTCCAACTTCCCCTTGGTTCTATAATACCGGCAGTACAGTAACTCCCTTCTTTACCTATTGATGCAGAGGCATGAAGAGTCCAAAAATGTCCAGGTGGCAGTTTTGACTTTCAATTTAGTGGAATCATTCTTACGTCTCCTGCTAGGTGCATTCCTACCTTTGGAACTAAGACCTCTTGGGCATAGAGCATAGGGCCTTAGCAATATGAAGCAAAAATTTTGCTAGTGCATCACTAGGGGTAATAGTGAGAGCTGCCACTTGCATTTACACTCCTTGATTCCTGGATTTGTGAATCCTGATATTGGAGAAACAGCACCATATATTGGATGCTTATTCAGAGCATATATGGCCATGTGGAGAACCTTGTCCCAGCCCTGTAAGGTATTGCCATCCAGTTGGTGTTGTAACTGAATCTTAAAAGGCCATCCCACCTTTCTGTCAAGAGAACTGCTTCGGGACGGTAGGGCACATGGTACGACCAGTAAATCACATGAGCATGGGTCCATTGCTGCACTTCAGTGAATTCCCTTGATCAAAAATAATGCTCTATGAATAACATGAAGGTGAATAAGGCATTCTGTAATTCCACAGATGGCAGTTTTGGCAGAAGCATTGCATGCAAAGAAAGCAAATCCGTACCCAGAGTAAGTGTATGCCAGTAAGAACAAATGCTGCCCCTTCCATGATGAGAGTGGGTCCAGTGTAGTCAGCCTGCTAGGAGGCTGATCACCCTGGGGAATGGTGCTTTATAGGGGATTTGGTGTTGATCTCTGCTATTAGCAGGTTGGGCAGTTAACAATGGCTGTAGCCAAGCTGGTCTTGGTGATCGTAAGTCCATGTTGCTGAACCCACTATGTATAACCTCCATCCTTACACCATGACCACTTTGTTTAAGAGCCCATTGGGCTATGACAGAGGTGGCTGAAAAAAGAGGCTGGCTGATACCCACAAAATAGTCATCCTGTCCACTTGATTACTCACATTGTCCTCTGATGAGGTCACTCTTTGATGGGCATCGAGATGGGACACATATCTTCTGTCTTTTCACACATTCAGAGAGGTCTATCTGCATACCTGTTTCTTAGACTTCCCTGTCAACAATTTTCCAATCATGTTCCTTCCAAGTCCCTGACCATGTAGCCCAACAATTTTCAACCTTTTTCATCTCATGGTACATATGAACCAATTACTAAATTTGTGCAGCACACCAAAGAATATATTATTTTTTTGCCAATCTGACAACAAAATAGGTATAATTTTGATTCATTCACACCTATTGTGTTGGCTGTTGTCATTTTTTTATTTGACAGTCTAAGGGAAAAGAGGTCAGTGCCCCTGACTAAATAGTCAGGTATTGCATGTTTTAAAAATTCTTGCAGCATGTCGGTGTGCCTACTGCAGCACACCAATTGAAAATCGCTGATCTAGTCAAACTATTGACCGTAGCTGATGAATTGGTATATAATCGCATGTCTGGCAATTTCTCCTTTCAAGCAGAATAAACAACCTGGTGCACTGCTTGGATTTCAGCCCACAGGGAAGATTTTTTTTCATTACCGTCCTTCATGGATGTCCCAGAAAGAGGCTGTAGTGCCACAGCTGTCCACTCTCAGGTTGTGCCTGCATATCATGCAGAACCATCTGTAAAGCACACTTCAGTTTTCTTTTTCTCTTGTTAACAGATTTTAGGGAACCACCCATGAGGCTATAGGTGCAGTCTGGGAGAAAAAAGGTAGTGTGGCAGGGATAAGGACCATGGACATTTGAGCCACATCTTCATGTAACTTACTTGTGTCTTCAGGACCTGCTTGGGATTGGTCTCATATATACCACTTCTATTTGATGATGGAATGCTGCTGTATACACCCAACTTTATGGCTTGGTGTATCAGATAACACCCAATTTATGATCAGTTCAGGTTCATGGTAACTTGAAGACCCATGGTTAAGTGTTGAGTCTCTACTAAGGCCCAGTAGCTGGTCAGGAGGTGGTTCTTAAAGGGAGAGTAGTTATCTGCAAAGGAAGTCAGGGTTTTACTCCAAATGCCAACAGGCATGTGCTGTAGTTCTCATGTAGGAGCCTGCCAGAGGTTCCAAACAGTATCCCTCTTTGCTACTTCAAGCACCATTGGATCTACTGGATCAGAGCAGCTTATACAGTAGATTGGAGCTATTGCAGAGCCTTTACTTGTTCAAGATCTCACTAGCAGCTTTTTGGAATATTTAGTAAATGAACCAGAGTAACACACCCAAATGAAAAATGTTGCCTCCAAAAGCCAAAGAGGCCAACTAGGCATATTGTGTGTGTGTGTGTGTGTGTGTGTGTGTGTGTGTGTGTGTGTTTATATTTAATTGTAGGAGAGGCCAGATGCAAAAACTTACCATTCACCTTAGGAGGTGATCAACATTCCCACACCACTGACTCTGTAGAAATTTTGCTGAAGTTAAACACAGCTGAATTTTTGTCAGATTTATTTCCTACTTCCTGACACATTCATATTTTACCAATAAGTGTACAGTAGTTGCTATTGTTGCTATTACTAGCTCACTAGGTCCAATCAGTATAATGGACCAGTGTGATATCTTATAAAAGGGAAAGGTGATCAAGATCCTTCATCAAACCATGTGTAAGAACTATGCATCCTGGCTGGTGTTCAGTGGATTGAGCACCAGCAGGCCTGCAAACCAAAAGGTTGTAGATTCAATTCCCAGTCAGGACACATGCCTGGGTTGCGGGCCAGGTGCCCCAGGTGGGGACATGTGAGAGGCAATTGATTGATGTTTCTTGCACACTGATACTTCATTCCCTCTATTTCTCCCTCCCTTCCCCTCTCTCTAAAAAGTAAATAAATAAAATCTTTTAAAGCCCTTGCTGGTGTGGCTCAGTGGATTGAGTGCCAGCCTGCGACCAATGGGTCACTGGTTCTATTCCCAGTCAGGGCACATGCCTGGGTTGCAAACCAAGTCCTCAGTTGAGGGCACACGAGAGGCAACCACACATTGATGTTTCTCACCCTCTATTTCTCCCTTCCTTTCCCTATGTCTAAAAATAAATAAAATAAAATCTTTAAAAAATACTGATACTTGTTTTGTGACAGAAGATTCATGATATTTATAATAGTTGTCTTTGTATATGGAGAATGAAAATGGAAAATAAATATAACAAGAATTTATACAAATAGAATTGTTAAAGTTGCAGAAGTTTCCCAGACACTAGAATCAAAAGACCAACAGTATGGAATATGGGTAAGAAAAGTAGAGAAGAACTGTCAGTCTGGAAGGTCCAGCTCTCAAGTACAAGGAGTTCCAGAAAAATAAAACGGAGAGGAAGTAACTTAAACAAGTATTTCAAGAAAATTTATCAAAACTTAAGGCCATGAATTTGCATGCAAACTGGGGTGGCCCACCAAGCATTCATAACAGTGAATGATAAAAGACTTACATTGTGGATATGATGAAATTTCAGGACATCAGGGATAAAGAGAAAAACCTAAAAGGTTCAGGGAGTTTGGGGGGAGTCATACCCATGATCTAGAGTCAGAATATCATTGAACTTCTCAAAAACAAACCTGAAAGACACTTGAGCAATATTGTCACGTTTATGAGGAGAAACTATTGAAAAATGGTATCTACCTTAGAAATCAGCCCTGGCTGGTGTAGCTCAGTGAATTGTGTGTGTGCTGCAAACCAAAGGGTCTCTGGTTAGATTCCCACTCAGGGCACATGCCTGGGTTGTGGGCCAGGTTCCCATTGGGAGTCACATGAGAGGCAACCACACTTTGTTTCTCTCCCTCTCTCCTTCCCTTCCCCTCTCTCTAAAAATAAATAAATAAATAAAATCTTTTAAAAAAATTTTTAAAAATAAATCATTACTGAGGCACACTGCCAATCATATGTGAGGTAGAATAAAGTATAATACCCTTAGAATATGTGAATAAAAATATTAATCCAAAAAACATAGAAAAATGGATGAGTCCACGGTCATAGTCATACGTCACAAAATTAGGATATAAAAGATTAAATCATACAATTGGCAGGCTTGGTTTTAAAAATATGTACACACACATACATACACATACAAGTAGAGAGCATATACATTATTTTCAAGTATGCAAAATTTAAGTTACAAAAGTTAAATTTGTGTTAAGTCATAGTGGAACTTTCATCAGATTTAATGGAATCAGTATCATTTAGAGCATATTCTTGAACTTCAACAAATGAGAAATCAACAATGGGTTTTAAAATTACATTTGAAAACTATGTAGATAACTTATAAGAGAAAACCATTTTAGAAATTACAACATATTTAGAATCCTTTGACACATAAACACTACACATCAGAACTTACCAGTTGCAAGTTCTGTAGTGGACAAAATACTGATTTTAAAAGACTGAATATAAAGTGATTAAATCTTCACCTCTTGGAGCCAGGAAACAATAAAGCTAAAGATGAAGCAATATAAAGTAAATATAAAGTAAAAATTAATGAAATAAATAATTAGATCAATGTATAGACTAATAGACAAACTTCTAACAAGAGTAATAAAGGAAAAAAGATAAATAAGCAATATTAAGACAAAAAGAAGTATAACCAAAGATAGGGTAAGAATTTTAAGAATCCTATGATAGATAGTTCAATGAATACATCATGCAATAAATTTGAATCCTAGATAACATGAGCCATTATTTTAGAAAGATGTAATTTGCCAAAATGAACTTTAGAAATAAATAATACTAATCAATTAATTACCAGTAAATGCTAAGTAGAAAACAAAACCAAATTTCCCTGTACCAATTCCCCCACCAAAAATACACCAAACCCCAAAATTTTATAGTTACAGAAAATAGAAAAAAGAATTGTGTATTTTAAAAGACTAATCATTCAACAAGTATTTCTAGAGCATTTATACTACATATGTTAGTGAAATAATACAAAAATATTTGACATCCAAAGCAACCAATGACAGTATAGGAAAAAGAGATCTTACGAACAGGGATGCCAAAATCTTAAAACATTAGCTAGTTAAACCCAGCTTATAGTAATGAAATGGTATTAATTCCACAAATACAAAGTTGGTTTAATACCAGAAAACCACTTAATGGAACCTGTCACATTAAACAAATTAAGAGAAAAAGACATTTTAATACATTCATTGAGCAGATATTGAGCATCTACCATCTACCAGGAACTAGGCATCAGTGATATAGCAGTGTATAAATCAGAATCCTGTTTTCATGGAGTTTACAGTCCTAGTGTAAGATAAATGATAAATGCTTTGAAAAAACAAATCAAAGAAAGAGGACAGAGTAATAATTACTAATAATAATTATTCATACATTAAATATAAAACAGTCTCCTCTTTTTTTTCCATCCCTGTTCTACTTCAGTCTCTTCGACATTTACATTTCCCTAAGAACAATTAGAAGAACTCTACTATAAAATAAATTCAATAATAAATACTTTTGTACAGAAAATATGAAAACTGCTAAAATGGACTTACTAGACAGCAAGAACTTGTAATAACTCAGTCTTTATCAGTTGAAGTTTAAAAAGTTGAAATTTGTGTCTGGGGGTGATAATACAAATATATGGAATATAAATTAATATGTTTTTCATCTAATATAATCACTTGTATAATTTAGATAAATATATACAATAAATATAAATGTATGGAAGTTGTGTTTCTTAGTAAAGCATGAAATTCAAAAACCACCCATGTATAATTTATTTGTTTACATAGAGCAATTTTACTTTTATCTCTCATAGAAGGGTTAAAGGAAAAAATAAACTATTTCCCTAGCTTATTCATTAAATTTTTTGGCACAAAAGTATGGTTCTAAAGTTATGATAAGCAAATGTCTAAGAGTTAAGTTTAATTTGAACACAGTTCTAAATGAAGCAAAAGTCATGTAAATTTCATATAGAAAGACTTATCCCAGGTAAACAATCTTGCAAATCCATTCCTAACAGTCATTATTAAGGTGAACTGTAGAATATCTATAGCTTTAACAAGAACAAAATGTGTGTACTTAAATAAAAAACCCTTAGTCATGTCTATTAGGGTTCCATAGTATAGCACTGTATTTGAAGGACAAGTTAAGAAAAATCTGAACTCTTTAATTGGATTTTGGGAGATCTATTTGGATATAAATTACTTTTGTTTAATTTCTGCAAAAGAATGAAACTCTCATACTTTGACTTCATTAAAATAGTACTTTAGGAGTTTCTGCTAAATTTTTTTCTTATACTAACTTTTATATTAATGTATTTTAAATAACCTTAAAAGCAGAATTTTGTAAAGTATTTTAGGTCTGTTCTGTCAGACTCCTAATTTTTACCTCAATATTCCCACCCTCCTTAAAATAAGGAGTTATTTTTCTAAGATGCCTCTGAGACAACAGTCAAGAATCAGGCAGCTTTCCAAAAGATGTGTGCACAAAAGGTCTTTGACTTTGCCTAGCCCAAGGTTTCAGATTTATAGTCAACAGACTGATCTGGTCAGTAGAATGTTTTATTCTGCACAGTCTTTGTAGAAAATAAATTCAGTTGGTTCCCAACATTTTAAATGTGAAATTTCACTTCATCTTGATTCCTAGATTCCTTTAACATTTTACATCACCTGATAGCACCGGCCTCAATTCCCAAAGTTGGCCACGGTTTTAGCATTGTGTAAGGGTTGCATGAGCCATAAACTCTGCAGTTCTCTGCATTCCCCACCATTTCTTACTGTGTCACTTCTCTCACTTTCTTTACCTGTGACCTTTGTAGGCAATTAACTATGTGACCCTTGCTAATTTATTGCCCCATATGCAAAGGCTTTTTAAAAATTGTTGTTTCTAATTCCTTGTGGCATGGGAAGCTAACACTAATTAGGATAAACAACATGGTTTTTTCAAAAATCCCTGAATTTGGGCTAGCATTGCTACCTCTCTTTCCCTAATCTATAGTGTCTTCAGAAGAATATGTTTATGTATGTCTTTATATCTGTCTACGTAGACACAGATATGTATTATCAATTCCACTGACTTATTCAGAGTATTTAATATGTCTTCCCCTAGAGTTTAGTACTTCTATAAGAAGAATGTTGATTAATTCAGTGAAGTTTTTAAGTTCCTAATTTTGTTAAATGATGACATGACTATTATAATTAATGATTTCTCAAATCTATATCACTACAAAATATTTATTTAACATCTTTCTATGTCATTAGGATAGCCACTTGGGGTACTCATTTATACTTCATAAATATTTTTGGCTCTTCTCCATCTGGTACTTCCTGACCCCTCTGTCACTGGGCTGTGTGTACAGTTCTTGCTAAATTGTTGGAAATGAATGTGTCATTTCCAGGCCAATCATTTAATTGCCGGTATGAGACTTTCCATACTTATGAGCCCTCTTTTCTTCTGCTGTCACTAACAGTATTTCAGAGAGTAGTTACTCCGTAAGTCTGAATTCTAGAGAATAATTTTACAGAGCAGAGCTCTTCACCAACCAGTGATAGGCAGGCAGAGTGAACAAGAAGTAAATCTTTGTTGTTTGAAGCTGGAGATTGTTTTAATTTTTTTAATCTTCACCCAAGGATATGTTTATTGATTTTAGAGAGGGGGGTGGTGGAGAGAGAAAGAAACATCAAACAGCTGCCTCTCATACACGCCCTGACCCAGGATTGAACCAGCAATGTAGGTATGTGCCCTGACCAGGAATCAAACCTGGAGTCTTTAGGCACATGGGATGGCACACCAACCAACTGAACTGCCTGGCCAGGACAAAGCTAAATATTTTTTAATTGTTCATTGCTGCAATTTAACCTAGCCTATCTGACTGATACTACAATGTGCCAATAAACTAATTAGATTAGTAATTAACTAATTAAAAAACAATTAATTAAAGACAGCTATGTTAAACAAAATGTGTAACCTGCAAGCAAGTAGAAGATTGTTTTTAGTCTTTAGGGTAACTCTCATTTATAAGTTTTGTCACTGAAAGCCTTAATCTTTATAAATTACTACTCTGAGAATACACACAAGATATATCAGATCATCGAAAACTTTGTAGAGTCAGCACAGTATTATGTACATTAAAAGAGTCAGAAGATAATCAAGGCCTATCATGGCAAATTCTGCTTGTTACTGGAGGGGGAGTTGTGTGTGTGCACGTGTGTGTCTTTGTGTCTTTGTGAGTGGCTTGGAACTGAACATTTTTGGGCAAACTTGCTAGATAGATAATAGATATTTCTGATATAACACAGTTATGTGAGATAATCTTAGATGCAGAAGAACCCTTAGATGTCATGTAATATAGTACCCTTATTTTATAGGTGTTATGTTATAAAAGATGAAATAAAGAATGTGTTTGAATGACCTCCTGTTGGGTTGGCCAGAGAGTTTGTTTAGTTTTTTCCATAAAGACACAATTTTCATTTTCACCAATAACTTTATTGATTTGGGTATTTTGAGTATGTCAGCTATCTCCTGCTATTGACTTCTAGTGGATAGAGTCCAGGGGTGCTGTTAAACATCATCCAGTGCATGACAGTCCCACAGCAAAGAATTATTTGGCCAAAATGTCATTGGTACCAAGAAACTTGGCAAAAACACTTTTGACACTTTGGATCAGTCACAGCACCTTCTCCATACACTGCACAAATCTTTTTTTGCATTTTGGTTGCATTTTGACCTTTCTTGAAATAATAAATCATAATACATTGAAAATGTTGTATAGTTTCTTCCATCATGACTAAAGTGGCTGCACAAAAATTTACCAATTTTAATAACTTTTTTTATAAAATGCACACTGATATGACAGCTGTCACAATACAGTCCAACAAAATTGTTTCAAATGAAGTTAAAGACAACTAAGCAGTACTAGAGCCATCATATGGAAAAAACTAAATGAACTTTTCGGCCAACCCACTGTGTACATTATTTTTAGGTTTTAAAATACCATTTATTATATTGTATTAATTATGTTATTACAGTTGTCCTGATTTTTCCCTCCCTCCACCCAGCACCCCCTACTCCCCCAGGTAGTACCCCCACCATTGTTCATGTCTATGGGTAATGTGTATGAGTTCTTTGGCTACCCTATTTACTATACTGTACTTTATATCCCTGTGTCTATTCTATAACTACCTATTTGTACTTTTTAATCCTCTCCCTTTTCACCCATTCTCCCACATCCCCCTCCCATCTAACAACCATCAAAACACTCTCTGTATCCATGATTCTGTCTCTGTTCTTCTTGTTTACATAGTTTGTGTTTTATAGATTGAATTTTTTATAGATATGTATTTTTTGCCATTTTATTGTTCATAGTTTTGATCTTTTTCTTAAATAAGTTCCTTTAACATTTCATATAATAATGGTTCAGTGATGATGGACTCCTTTAGGTTTTTCTTGACTGGAAAGCTCTTTATCTGCCCTAAGATTCTAAATGATACCTTTGCTGGGTAAAACAATCTTGACCGCTTTTTATGGTTTTGAATATTTCTTGCCAGTCCCTTCTAGTCTGTAAGGTTTCTTTTGAGAAATAAGCTAACAGTCTTATGGGAACTCCCCAGTGGGTAACTACCTTCTTTTCTCTTGCTGCTTTTAAGATTCTTTATCTTTAACCTTTGGCATTTTAATTACAATGTGTCTTGGAGTGGGCCTCTTTGCATCCATCTTATTTGGGACTCTCTGTGCTTTCTGGACTTGCATGTCTATTTCCTTAACCAAATTAGGGAAGTTTTCTTTCATTATTTTTCAAACAGATTTCCAATTTCTTGCTCTTTCTCTTCTCCTACTGGCACCCCTATGATGTGAATATTGGACCTCCTGAAGTTGTCCCAGAGGCTGCTTATGCTATCCTCATTTTTGGTTTTTTGGATTCTTTTTTCTTTTTGTTCTGATTGGTTGTATTTTGCTTCCTTATGTTCCTAATCATTGATTTGATCTTCAGCTTCATCCACTATACTGTCATTTCCCTGTAAATTGTTCTTTATTTCAATTAGTATAACCTTCATTTCTTATTAAATCTTTTTTATGCTGTTGAGGTCCTCACTAACTTCCTTGAGCATCCTTATAACCAGTGTTTTGATCTCTGCATCTCACAGATTGTTTATCTGCATGTTGTAGCTCTTTTTCTGGAGTTTTGATCTGTTCTTTCATTAGCACCGTGTTTCTTTGTCTCCTCACTTTGGCAGCCTCCTTGCATTTGTTTCTATGCATTAGGTAGAAATGCTTTGACTCCATGTCTTGGTAGTGTGGCCTAAAGTAATAGGTGTCCTATAGGGTCCGGTGCACAACCTTCCCTGCTATCCAAGTTGGGTACTTGAGATGTACCCTTTTTGTGAACTGAGCACACCCTCCTCTTGTAGTTGAGCTTGATTGCTGTTAGCAGATCAGTGGGAGGGATTTACCCTAGATGGTCAGCTGCAAGGATTGGCTGTAACCACTGACCACCAACCTCCGCCATCTGTGGAGGATCAGCTGAGCAGGTGCAGGATGGTGGTGCTCTGATGTGGTCTGTAGCTGTCCACTGGGTGCGCTGGCCTTGGGTTTTCCCTGGTGGTACAGACCAAGGTCAGCCCCCACCTCTTTTGCCACCCTGCCTGAGCTATAAAGCAATATTAGATGGCTGCTACCGGTGCTGGTCTTGGAGATTCCCAGGTGAAGCCAAGCTGTGAATCTAGGCTGGCTGCTGCTAGTGGCTGGCCTGGGGCTCACTGAGGCCAGCTGTTGATTGTTTGAGAGGATTTATTTAGGAAGTTGTGCTGCATGAGCCAAGACCACCCATTAATACGGAAAAGCAGCTTGGGTGGGTCTATAAGTTAGGTGGGGCTGAGTCTCTGGGGATCTTTAAGTCAGGTCAAACAGTGTTAACCAGGTTGATGGAGTCTCAGATATGGCACCAGCTTGCTGGCTCTGTGGGGGGAAGGTTTAAAAAAGGGAGAGTGACCTCTGCTTGCCTTGATGGCAGACACTTAGTGCCTCTCAAGCTGCTACCCTGGTGCTGGAGCTCAAGGGAGTGAGTCTGAGTAGGTAAGTCCACATGTGGGTTCTTTGAGGAACTGCTTGGGACTCCAGAAGTTTCTTCCACCAACTTAATCCCCACTGGTTTTTGCAGTCAGAAGTTGTGGGGGCTTATCTTCCTGGCACTGGAACCCTGGACTGGGAGGCCAGGTGTGGGACTGGGAGTCCTCACTCCCAAGATATCCCTCCCTGATTTTTATGCACCACACGCTGGTGAGGAACCAGCCTGTTCTGCGTCTGCATCCCTCCTACCAGTCTGAATGGACATAGTTTCTTTAAATCCATAGTTGTCAGACTTTTCCATTCAGCTCGGTATTTGACAGTTCTGAGTAATGGTGGTTCTATGCTTTAGTTGTAAATTTGATGAGGTTGTACAACGCAGCAAACCATGTCTGCCCATGCCACCATCTTGACTGGAAATTCCTAAAACTTTATTTTGATTTCCTTTTCCCAGCTAATACTTTTCTTACCTCTCTTTGCTGACGTTTGTTTTCCTTTTGTTCCTCATTTTCTTCCTTTATTATATTTAATCCCTATAATAATTCTAAGAAGCAGATATTTTTCTGCCATTTTACAGCTGTGGAGAGTGAGACAAAGGAATCTACCCAAAGTCATATAGCTAAGCAGTAGAGCTGGGATTTGAACAAGTTCTGTTGACTCGAATAGCTCATGTTGTTTCCACTAATGTCTAAAATATATTTAAAGCCCTGGCTGGCGTAGCTCAGTGGATTGAGTGCGGACTGCGAACCAAAGCATCGCAGGTTCGATTCCCAGTCAGGGCACATGCCTGGGTTGTGGGCTAGGTCCCCAGTGGGGACCCCATGAGAGGCAACCACACATTGAAGTTTCTGTCCCTCTTTTTCTCCCTCCCTTCCCCTCTCTAAAAATAAATAAATAAAATCTTTAAAGAATAAATAAATAAATAAAAATAAAATATATTTAAGATTCTTACACAAATGCATAGAATGTTTTTACTTTGTGTGATTATTATTTAAAATTAGATTAGTGAGAGTGACAGGAAACCTAAAGCAGCAGTTGTTTAAAAACGTAGAAATTTATTTTTCTCTGTTGTGATAACAGTCTAGAGGTAAGGCATAAGGTTAGTTTGAAGGTTCTACAATGTATGACATTATGGTCATAGGCTCCTTTTCAGTTACTACACTATCCTTCAGCACATGACTTTTATTTTATGGTTCAAAATATTTGCTCCTGTTCCAACATTGTAGTTAGCAGAAAGCGTGAAGAAGGGCTCTCTTTCTTCCCTTTAGAACCTGTCCCAGAAGTCATACCAGGACACTTCTTATATCCCATTGGCCAAAACCTGGTCAGATAGCCACATCAGCTGTTAGGGAGGCTGAGAAATGTGTGGGATGTATTCTAGATGGTCATCTGCTCAACTAAAGGTCTATAAGAGTCTGTTAGCAGAAGAAGCAAATAGATTTGAGTTATATAACAATTTCTGTCACAATGATGTGATCAATTTTTGTTTTGAATTGTTTATTTATAGGTGTTTATTAAACTCTTATGTACCACAAACTCAAAGTGTTAGGTTAATATTTTACTTTAAAATATTTTTGGCAAAATAAGTGAGAAAAGTTACATTTAAGTCTTTAATCCATTTTTAATTTATTCTTGTGTGTAGTGTAAGAAGGTGGTCTAGTTTCATTTTTTTGCATGTATCTGCCCAGTTTTCCCAACACCATTTATTGCATAAACTATCTTTATAGTCCATTGTATGTGCTTGCTTCCTCTGTTGAATACTGATTGACTATAAAAATGTGAGTTTATTTCTGAGCTCTCTGTTCTGTTCCATTGATTTGTGTCTTTTTATGAGAGTACCAAGCTGTTTTGATTACTATGGCCTTGTAGTATACTTTGATATTAGGTACCATAATTCCTCCAACGTTGTTCCTCTTTCTAAAGATCACTGTTGCTATGCAGGGTCTTTTGTGGTTCCATATAAATTTTTGAAATATTTGTTCTATTTCTATAAAATACGTCATTGGTATCTTGATAGAAATTGCATTGAATCTGTAGATTGCTTTGGGTAGTATGGACATTTTAATGCTGTTAATTCTTCCTGTCCATAAACACGGTATCTGTTTCCACTAATTTGTATCTTTTTAAATTTCTTTCTTCAGTGTCTTACAATTTTCCAAGTACAGGTCTTTTACATTCTTGGTTAAATTTATGCCTAGGTATTTTGTTCTTTTTGAAGCAATTGTGAATGGGGTTGTTTTCTTAATTTCTCTTTCTGATAGTTCATTATTGGCATATAAAAATGCAACTGATTTCTGTATATTAATTTTTCATCTGGCTATTTTACTAAATTCATTTTTCAGTTCTAGTAGTTTTTTGGTGGCATCTCTAAGGTTCTGTATGTACAGTATCACATCATATGCAGATAACAGTTTTACTTCTTTCTTTCCAAGTTTGAATGCCTTTTATTTCTTGTCTGATTGCTGTGGGTAGGACTTCCAGTACTATGTTCAGTAAGAGAGGTGAAAGCGGACATCCCAGTCTTAAGGGGAACGCTCGTAGTTTTTGCCTATTGAGTATATAATGCTGGCAGTGGTTTGTCATATATGTTCTTAATAAGTTTAGGTATGTTTCCTCTATTCCCACTTTGCTGAGAGTTTTGATCATAAATGGGTGCTTGGTTTTATCATTCTTTCTCTACATCATTGATATGGTCATGTGGTTTTAATCCTTCCTTTTGGTTATGTAATGTATCACATTTATTGATTTGCAAATGTACCAACCTTGCATTTCCAGAATAAATCCCATTTGATCATGATGTGTGATTTTTTTTTTTATGTATCATTGTGTTCAGTTTGCTAAAATTTCGTTGAGGATTTTAGCATCTATGTCTGTCAGTGACACTGGCCTATGATTTTCTTTTTTATAGTGTCTTTATCTAGTTTTGTAATTAGGATAATGCTGGCCTCGTAAAATGAGTTTGGGAGTCTTCCCTCCTCTTGAATTTTTTGGAATATTTTGAGAAGGACATGAGTTAGTCCTTGGAATGCTTAGTAAAATTTCATTTGTGAACCATCTGGTCAAGGGGTTTTGTTTGTTGGGAGTTTTTTATTATTATTACTGTTTCAGTTTTACTAGGTAGAATCTGATTATTCAGATTCTCTGATTCTTCCTGATTTAATTTGTGAAGATTGTGTGTTTCTAGGAATTTATCCATTTTGTATTAGGCTGTCCAAATTGTTGGCCTACAGTTCATAATATTTTCTTATAATCCTTTGTATTTGTTTGGTGTCAGTTTTAATTTCTGATTTTATTTATTTGGGTCCTCTTTGTGTTTTTCTTGATGAATCAGTTAAAGTTTTGTCAATCTTGTTTATCTTTTCAGAGTCAGCTTTTGGATTCATTGATGTTTTGGGTTTTTTTAGACTATTTTGTTTATTTCTGCTCTGATCTTTATTATTTCCTTCTTTCTACTCACTTTGGGCTTTTTTGTTGTTCTTTTTCAAGTTCCTTTAAGTGCTTCAATTCCTTTTGAATTTTAGATTATTATTTCTCTAGTCCAGTGGCTTTCAGCCCTGGTTGTATGTAACAGTGGATCTTTTTCAAAATTCAAGATGCTTTTGGGTGTTGAGTAGCTTAAATCTGACTCAAACTGGCTTACACAATAAGAAAACTTATCTCACATGGCAAGTTTTGTCTCAAGTTAATTCCCCTCAAGGGCCTAGGATGGCTGCCTACCATAAATAAGGCAGCATTTATCCTTGTTTGTATCTACTAGGAGAAAAGAGAGAAGGACCTCCGTCTCTAACCCAGAAGCCAAAAAAGCAAGCTATTTCTTGTATCTCCTTGGGCCAGATTGGTTTAGGCGTGCTCATCCTTGAGTGGAATTACCATCAATAGCCAGACTATTCATGTGTGGTAGGTAGATACTATGAAGTCAATTACAATGTCCACTCCATAGGAAGTAAATGTGGGTGGATATATGTGTGTTTTTACAAAGTCCACAGGTGATGCAGTGCACAACTAGGTTGGAACACTGCTACACTTCCCAGTTCAAAAAATAATAGAGAAGGGGAAAAACCTTTTTTTCCCCATTATCCAGTGGAACAAAGGACACTTTGTTTGAACTTCTTGATTTCTGCTTAAGAGGCTACAGTTTTGCTTAACCTTGGTTAAGGCTCCAGGGTAAAATAAAATAAGTGTTAAGGATAAGATTGAAAACTTGTATTTGTAATTGTCATTAAAATGTATTAACCAATCATGTGAAATATAGCCAGTTTCTAATGTCATAGCTGCTGTTAGAGATCCTTTAGTTGTGTGCTGTCAGGCAGATGAGTTTTAACCACTCAGAGCACAATGTTAAAAAGTATTTTAAACTATTTAGAATAAAGCTGGCCAGTAATGTCATTTATCTTAACGCTATGAAGCAGAAGCAATAAAGACTTCTGAGCCGAATTACATAGTTCTAAAACCCATGTACTTTATTCTTGGAAAAGTCTCCGAAGCCCCTTTTTGGTGCCATTGTACCCTTATTTTTAAAACAGATACCTGGCATGCTATTTCTTTGGCTTATCAGAGAAAAGAGAAGTCTATCTATAGTCAGGCTTCTGGAAAGCTAGAAGTGACAGCTAACAACATGACAGCAAAAAAGGGAGGGGGAAAAATCTATAAACTGCAACAGTAACACAAGAAACCCAACAGTTTCAGACAGTGTACTCCAGAAAATAGTTTTATACTGGTTAAATGAGTCCTCAGGGTCTCATCATATTACAAAACAGTAGATTAATTTCATGATCCTAATGACTATCTTATAATCAAGAAAAGGTTACATTATTTTAAGGATATTCTTTTAAAGGCTAAATTTACTTCAGAAATATTTTCAACTAGAACGATTAAAATTAAAATTCTGTTTTGGTGCTTAAAAGGAATATAAAACCCTCAGCTATCCTGAAAAAGTTACTATGAAAACACTTTGAGGGCTACAGATAAGACACAGTAGAGCTCTAGCTGTTTGTACACAAGTGATTGAACCACAGTCTTTTTTGAGGTCTCATTTGTTGATGAATTTATGAAAATGTACTATTTTTTTCTGAGTAAATCACCTAGCACCTATCACTTCTAAATATTGCCATGTTTTCTGCCCACCCCCTTGACCTCAATCAGTGCAAATTAGTTAAATCTTGACCTAACCCAGACTAGTTTGAAAAGGATGTATGCACCCCTATGTTCATTGCAACACTATTTACAATAGCCAAGATTTGGAAGCAGCAGCCCAGGTGTCCATGAGGAGATCAGTGGATTTAAAAAAAAAAAAGCTGTGGTACATTTACACAATTGAATGCTACTTGGCTGTTAAAAAAGAAGGAAATCTTATCCTTTGTGACAGCATGGATGGACCTGAAAAGCATTATGCTAAGTGAAATAAGCCAGTCAGAGAAAGACAAGTACTATATGATTTCATTCATATGTGGAATCTAACGAAAAAAATAAACTAACAAAATAGAGAACAGACAGACAGTTGTTAGAGGGGAGGGAGGGGTGTTGCAGGGTTAGGTAAAAAAGATGAAGGGATTAAGTAAAAAACACCCTCACAGACACAGAGGGAAAGGGAGATGGAGGGAGATAGAAGAGGGTATAGTGGGGATCAATGCTGATAGAAGGAAACTTGACCGTGTACAGATAATGTATTGTAAAATTGCGCACCAGAAACCTATATAATTTTATTAACTGATATCACTCCAATAAATTCAGTAAAAAGAGTAAACCATACAGGGTTTTTTTTAAAGTGAGCCATTGATGTTGACACAAGTGTTCTCCAAACCCTCAATTTTTTAAATTTTACATTTTTATATTTTAAACTCTGGATAATCTTGAGATCAGTGGATATATTTTATTGTGGTAGTATTCCTCCTTATACATCTTAGAATCAAGAAAGGAAAAATACATTTCTGTGAAGGGTATTTTTAATTACCTATATTTCTGATCAGTTTTGTTAGTGCCATTAAGAGTTTATTATGTAAATATTGATATCAATTCCTTTAATTTTGTAGATATTAATACTTTTTCTAGACTAGTAACTCTTTTGTAAGAAGTGTAGTTAAATTTTTAGTAAAACCAAAAGTACTTCCAATAGTTATTTTTGTATTTGATGCAATCCTGTATTTTTAAGTATGTATTCATGCTCTAGGTCATTGTTATTGACATAACTCTGTGGATATACCACACGAAAACCTGGATAATTTGTAATTTTTTTAATACTCTTCAGTACTAATATGATGAGTTTTTCCTTTTGGTTTCAGTTAATGATTTATGTGACCCAGGGCAGTGGTGGGAAATAAACATTTTGGCGCCATCTGCTGTTCTTTAATGTGATTTTATTTACTTCAGTAAAACTTGTAGGTAGATTGACATATGTATATATATTTTTCTCTTTACACATAAAAAATACAAAAATAATGGACTTTTTAAAATGTCTGCTAGAGCTGCCTTATGTTTCCTATATTTGCAACCATTAAGGCGGTCGGTCTCCTTGTAATTTTGATAGTAAGAAATAATCTCATCTAAAAAATATTTTCATTCAGTGCCTGTGACTTCCTGAAGACCTTCTTCTTTAGCCTCCTATGTCCTCCCATAAAAGCTCCTGAATAAGACAGATTCACTGAACTCCTTCCCTTTTTTGTGATTTTTGTGTCTCTTTCTGAACACCTAGTTTTTCATCTTTCATAGTCTACTCATAACTTATCCTCAAGCCCCATTTGTCTGTTCTATAAAATCTTCCCCTGTAATTCTGAACTATATTTACTTTTATTTTTATTGCTTTTCTATAGTTTTTATATGAACTGTTTGCACTACAGAGATAATATATTCATACAGTATATATGAATATAAACTATATTCATAGCCTCTAATTGTCTCATATGATCTAGTACTATAGCATAGCATGATAGATAGATAGATAGATAGATAATAGATAGATACTGTTTTGCTCCTTAATTACTATATATGTCTTTTCTCTCCAAACAAATGGCATGTTCTTTGTTGACTGGGACAATTTATGTACTGATTTTGTAATCTTCAGATAACAAAATTTCTAATTTGGGGACTTGGAAATCTGATGCCCTAATTAAAAGAACTGTGAGCAGAGTAAAGATAAGTGAATACTAAGCAGTTAACTTTGAGTAAAGTGGATGAATTTCTGTGCATAAATACCATGATGTGTTCTATTTTGCTGCCCTAAACTCATCCTACTATTTCTCCATGAAATTTAAACATTGTTGATTTCTTGATTTCTGCTGCGATGGTTTACTTATAGCATTCCCTCCACCTACCTCATCCCAATGTAATTTTAAAGCACATACTTAAAGCTTAATTTTATATTTCCTGAACTATGACTATAGACTTGCTTCTTTGTAAGATGAGGATACCATGGTTCTTGCCTTTCACCACGAAACTGTTTCATTTCTACGTTTCTATTATCAATGTTAATAACATGTATATTGTTAATGAGATATTTTTCACAGTGATTTGTATGTAGGTTGATTATAGATATTGAAAAATAATGTGTTCGTGTTACTATGAATATGGAGAGATTTTCTCTGTAGAGCCAAGTACATGCTAGATTCTATTTCTCTACTACCTAATATTATTCCTAGGTCACTCAAAAGAGATTATTCTGAATTGTTTTGATGGATTCTTTTATACATTTCACATACTGCCTTTATCATTTCCTCAAGGTTTTATAAGCTTTCTAGTAAATATTAACCTATTGATTCCCTCCCCCCGCCCCCCCACCACCCCGGCCAGGAAATTATACTCCTACAGCTCTCTGGAGCCTTGTTCCAATGTATAGGCCTGCTTCACACCCTTTACCTTGGAATTTCTTCCCTTTGTTGTTTTTCTGTGGTGATATCATTAATTACTACATTCCATATCTTCCTCTTTGTATATTTACTCCCTAGTTTTGTGGAAGTATGCCCTTGAATGACTTTCTAAGGTTATATAGGAGTTAACTTTATAAGTCTCTGCATGTCTGAAAAATTTCTTTATCCTACCTTCACTCTTGTTTCATAGTTTGATGAGGAGACTAGACTTCCTTTTATTGATCTACAGTGAATGCCATTGTTTTCAGATCTACATATTACTGTTACCCTTTTTTGTACTTAGATTTTCAGAGTTCAAAGCTTGTCTGAGGCTTTGAGGGAACTTGACAGCTCCCTTTTCTGTTCTAGCCTCTAACATGCTTTATTAGGGAGTAGCTTCCTCTACATTGCTTCTTTTTGTGTCCTTAGTCTCCAGATATTATTAATATTTATAATACAAAAATATCTAAAGAGATTTTTGTGGTTTTGTGTAAAATGTTAACTCATTAACACTTTGAATAAAGTAAGACATGAAAAAGTATGATTTGATTTTTTTTTAATTCTGTATAAACACTCATATGTATACCATTTCCTGGTATTCTTTATATTTGGGTAGCACAGTGGTTCAGAGTGTCATGCTCTGGAGCTAGACTGCCTCTGCTACTTAATACTATGAGACTTTGGGCAAGATGCTTAACCTTTCTGCCTAATTTCCTCATCTGTAAAATAGGAATAATAATATGTTCCTCATAGATCTTATACAAGGATTCAACAAGTTAATTCATATATAAAACCCTTGAAACACTAGTGCCTACACTTTTAAGTTTTCAGTTTTTAGGTATACTAGTAGTAGCAGTAGCAGTAGTAGTAGTACTACTGTTACTACAATTCTGTCATCATCATTTGTGTTGATTATATAGTAAACTTTTTTGAGACTCTTTGTTAAAAATAAGTAATAAAAATGTTGTACTTGGAGTCCATTGACCTAAAATTTGTTTTGCTACCACTTACTAGCTTTCTAACCTTCAGCATTTAACTGAACCTTAATGGGCCTCAGTAAAACAGACTAATAATATTTTTCTTGTCAGGTGATCTGTTGACCTCTAAAATGTTACCAGAAATCATGCATTTCCGGAAATTACGGTCTCACTGTGGAACTGAGAGAAAAAGAACTGATGATGCTCAGCCTCCCCACTCCCCTCTCTCTCGCCCTGCTCTCTCTATCCATTTTCCTTCCTTCAAAACATAGTTTCTGAGATGAAGGCACATCAGAGTTTAATGTTTGTAAGAGTATAATAGCCTTATTCTCATTTTGATTTTCATGCTCTACCCTCCTCCTAGTCTTGGCTATTTCTTCCCCCTAAAACTGAACTAATAAAAAGCATTTCTAAAATTTTCTAAATTTTACATGAAAATAAAATTAGGGACAAGCTAACTGTTTTCTTTTAAACCCTGTGCATATGTTCATTTGTGTCTCCTGTTTTATACTTTCATAACACCTTGCATATTATGTCTTTAGTATGAAAGTGTTGTATCAGTTGGGTGTTCAACCTTTTGGCGTCTCTTGGCTACACTGGAAGAAGAGTTGTCTTGGGCCACACATTAAATACACAAACATGAAAACTGATGAGCAAAAAAACAGTTTTAAGTAAATTCACGATTTTGCATTGGGCTGCATTCATAACCATCCTGGCTGCATGCGGCCCACAGGCTGTGGGTTGGACACCCCTGTTTAGTTAGCTTCCCTACTAGATCAAGTCCCTCAGTGACTGATGTTTATAGTGACTAGCAAATGACTTTTATGAATCTTATATTAGCTTAGAATTAGGTTTGTCTTAATCGTTGATTTGGGGCCATGATTATTCTGATCTTGAGTTAATGGTGCACTTGATACTCTGGTAATATCAGCTTCTACTTTAGATGTAATACTACTTTTGAATTACATTGTCATTCAGTGAGACTTAAAAATACTTAAACTTTATTGAAAAGTTACTAACTTTAAAGATATTTTTCTTTTTGATAAAGTAGAAAAGAGTAATCATTTTGTGAATTTTATCATTTTAGGAAATAGTGAAAATATAAAACTAGAAGTAAAAATATGAGACTGTAAGAAAGAATTTTAAAATTCTTTCTTAAGAATTTATTACATGTTCCACTTGGGAGTTGGAACCACACAGTCTTGAGGTTGCAGGAAACATTGTTTTCTTGCAAGTTGTGGAACCATGCATTTTTGGGGAGAACCACACAATTTTGGGGCTCCCTTCACCACACAGCTTAGGAAGCTGGAAACCAAGATGTAGCAGCAATGCAGAGCTTTCTCTTAGCAGTTTGGAAGAAAGCAGGAAAGACATTGCTAGAAGGAAAGGGGTGAAAGGACTCTTGCTGGTGAGTCATGAGAAGGTGCCATGTGGGTTTGGATTAAGAACTGGAAATCCTGGTGACACAGCTGAAGGTGCTGTGAACTGTGGAAGGCCTGCCAGCCAAGCACGGATTACCGGGAAGAACCAGGGAGGGGCTACCTGAGCCACAGACTTCTATTTCTTATCCTGAGATACGGGGACATATTGGTGAAGATATTGCTGTGTGGAATATCTGAGACTTTGCTGCCTGTGTTCTCCTCAAGGACTTTTATGGTATCACAACTTAAATTTAAGTCTTTTATCTACCTTGAATTTATTTTTGTGTATGGTGTAAGTTGGTGGTCAAGTTTCATTTTTTAAGGAAGACAAACAACCCAACTAAAAAGTGGGCAAAGGACCTGAACAGACACTTCTCCAAGGAAGACATACAGAGGGCCCAGAGACATATGAAAAGATGCTCAGCATCACTAGCCATCAGAGAGATGCAAATTAAAACCAGAATGAGATACCACTTCACACCAGTCAGAATGGCCATCATCAACAAACAACCAGTGTTGGAGAGGTTGTGGAAAGGGAACCCTAGTGCACTGTTGGTGGGAATACAGACTGGTGAAGCCACTGTGGAAAACAGTATTTAATTTTCTCAGAAAACTAAAAATGGAACTACCTTTTGACCCAGCAATACCACTGTTAGGATTATACCCTAAGGATCCTGAAACACCAATTAAAAAGAACCTATGCACCCCAGTGTTTATAGCAGCACAATCTACCATAGCCAAGTGCTGGAAGCAACCTAAGTGTCCATTAGTAAATGAATGGATCAAAAAACTATGGTGCATTTATTACACAATGGAATACTAGGCAGCAGTAAAAAAGAAGGAATTCTTACCTTTTGCAATAGCATGGATGGAACTGGAGAGCATTACACTAAGTGGAACAAGCCAAGCAATGAAAGAGAAATACCATATGATCTCACCTATAAGTGGAACCTAATCAATAAAACAAGCAAGCAAAATATAACCAGAGACATTGAAATAAAGAACAATTTGACAGTAATCAGAGAGGAGGAGGGAGAGGGATAATAGGGGATAATGAGGGGCATCAAGGAGCATGTATAAAGGACACATGGACAAAGCCAAAGGGGATGGGTTCGAGGGTGGGAAGTGGGGATGGGTAGGGGGTGAAAATGGAGACAATTGTACTTAAACAATTTTTAAAAATAATAAATAAAATAAAAAATAAATACATGTTACACTTCAGGGTGAAGTTATTTTATACTCCTCCTTTCCCTGAAAGCAGTGGGGTGGGGGTGATGTCCTAGGAGAACAGAATGTGATAATGTAGAAGGAAAGAATGAAAATAAAGCTCAGCTATTCCCAAGGGATGTTAATCCTTGAATTAGTAGTTGTTAGTTGGTTTTCTTTTTATTATTCTCATGAAGCTAGAGTTATGAATTCTTGTCAATTCTGGGACCTACAGACATTTTTATATACAGTATTGATAATTTTGACATCAATAGATAAAAAATTTTTTTAGGTTCTATGGCTGTTTCTTGAGAGTTGGACAGCATACCCACCATGAAACATCAGTATTATACCATATGTAAATGTTGAGAGCTAACCTACACTTTCTGAATCTCCATTCCTAATACAGTGTATTTTCAGAGTGACAAAATTCTCTAATTCTTCTGTCCATATCACTTACTGGAGCTTGAGATCATATATTTAGTTTTGTTAAGAATCTCCACTTGAATGTCCCACAGGTACCTCAAAACTCAAAATCCAAACCTGAACTCATCTTTTTCCTCCTCCCCCTCCCTGTCTTGCCCACAAAGTTCTCGCCTTAATATACATGGTACCATCACCCATTGGACTGTCCAGACTAATATTCCTGGCTCCATCCTGATCTCCACTCCCACTCATATATATATATTCAGTCACCAAGTTTAATGAATTTAATTTGTGACTAAACCTCAAATCTGTGCCATTTGTCCATTTCTGTTACCATAGTTCAAGCCATGTTTATCTAAGATATATATAAGTGCCATAACCTCCTAACTGATCTCCTACCACCATTGCCATCATCCATTTTCAACCATTTTTACACTGTTCAGGAAATCTTCCTAAAACACAAATCAAAATTTGTCACTGTTCTGTTTAAAACTCCTCATTGGCTATCCTTGGCCTTCAAGATAAAAATATAAATTTTTTAAAGTGTTTATAGCAGCCTTTATAATTTGGTAAATCTTTAAAGTAAAATATCTAAGCTTTTAGTAAAATATTTAAATTTAAATATAAAGTAAATGTTTGCCTTGATTTCAGTTCATTTGTGGGTTTTTTTAGTAGTTGGGAAAAAGTTGTGGTAGTTCCCAGCTGTGTTAGAAACAGTTGCCAAGTGTGGTTCTTTACACCGTGAGAGTAGGAGCTGTTTCTAAGCACAGTTACTAGCACAGATTTGCTTAAGTGTCCTGTCTGATCTGTGGCTGTAGGTAAGTAATGTGGAATATATATATTAGGGGGAGGAGGGTAAAACTTCTGTACATTAAATTCCATAAACTACCCTGTAACTTTAGATTACTCTATACCCTGTGTGTAGACTTTAAGCTCCAGCCAGTAAATAGTATAGTCTTTTGTGAATCTTTAAGATAGTTATAAAGGTATGTAAAAATTAAAGTATCCTGCTAGCCTCAGAATGTGTAGAATTAAGCGTCTTCTTTTGTTGAAATGAATCCTAATGTAAATTTCAATGCTATTTAATATCAAAGATTTCAAAAAAAATTTTTTTTGTCAAGGAAGCATGCTTTTATTCTCCAGAAGCCTTTGCTTTCCACTGTAGTTCCTAGTAATAATGAAGGCTGTAGTATGTTTTTATAGGATTTATAGTCAAATCTAAAATAAATTTTGGTATATATATATATATGTGTATAATACCCATTTAAAGTGCGTGGTACTTTTTATTTAAGGGGATTGATAAGAATTTAATAACTATGTGTGTGCATGTATAGTCAGCCTATTTAGGGTAAACACTAGCCACATGTGGCTATTGAGCACTTGAAATATGACTTGTCTGAATTTTAGGCATGCTGTGTTAAAAATACTTAGTGATTTCAAAAATTTAGTAGGAAAAAATGTAAAGTATCTCATGATTTTATATTACGTATTGGAATGTAATTTTATATAGAGTGAGTTAAATTATATTAAAATTTATTTAGCTCCTAGAAACTTAAAAATTACAAAATATGGCTCACATCCTGTTTCTATTGGAGATAACCTGGTCAAGAACATTTTTCCTAACTGAAAGTTAATTTTTCTATAACTTACAGTTGGAATTGAATATTTTGATGTTCAGTTATTTTTATTAGTAATGTTACAGTTTGACATCTAAATATTAGCATTCTAATATTACATGTAAAAGTGAAAGCTATAAAGTTAAAAAAAATTTTAACAAGATATTATTTTGAGGGCTTGTTTATGGACTTTGTTGTTGGAACAAAACATAAGTGATACTTCATGATTTCTTCATTCTTGATTTGGAGCCAAATAAGCTACCATTGATTATTTGACAGATATTTTCTGTTTGCTTCATATGTGCCAAGTCTATTTTGGGAAATACTTCTCCATAATTTTATAAAGGAACAAAAAAAATAGATGTACATACATGTAATTGAATTTGTGGACTTAAGAGGTAGGTAGAAGTGAAGTAGTTCCTGTCTGGGTTTTTGCTTTCTGTAAAATAGTTTGTAAGTCATCACAGCCTACCACTAGTGATGGTTTCTGGGGAAAATTCTTTGAATTGAGTAAAATTAAAGGGCCTTCATAGATGAGAATCAACATTTAAATACTTGTTGGGTCAGAAAAAGATAAATACCATATGATTTCAATTCATATGTGGAATTTAATGAACAAACTGAACTAACAAACAAAATAGAGACACATTCAGAGATAGCATTGTGGTGAGGGGTTAGGGAATGGAGGGATCCAGCAAACAAGAAAAAGGACTTGCGGGTGTGGACAATAGTGGGGGGAGGTGAGTGGAAGTAGAAGAGGGTACAAGAGGGGTAAATGGTAATGGAAAAAAATTAAAAAGTCATAAATAAATACTTACTGGGCACTGAGCTAGACCCTGAGGAAGAATATAAAAGAGGGAGGGTCCTCTCCCTCAGAGCTTATGATTTTATTAGGAAGATAAGGCATATACCAAAAAAGTAAGTAACAACATAAGGCAGCTATGATATGGTAAAGAATGTTTGGTGTATATACAGCATGCTACAGGAGTTCAGACAATGAGGAGAACACTAATGACTAGAGATTTATTTTAACTTTTTCCTTTGCTTCTTACAAGTGGTCTTTTCAGAATGACCCCTTTGTAAAAATCTTCTGGCATAGTACCTTATAGTCAGTGGTAACTTATTATGAGAACTGTATGGAAATTTAGCACAGATTCTTTAGCTCAGCACAAATAAGAGTTTGATACAATTATTTTATAACTGAGCTTTGAATGCTTTAGAACAGGACAGTGTTTTTGAATGGGAGGTTGAGGTTACTATGACATTACATGATGCAAGCCATGTAGCTTCATGTATTTGGTGGGAACTTCAGGTTGTAGCTGAATTAACCCATACCTTCTCTTTCCTGTTATTACCTCTGAATTCCTTACTTTTCAGTCTTTAATATTTGTTGTGTTGATGGTGAGAAGGAAAAGAGAATTCTGGGGTGGGTGGGTATCTAATAATACTACCTGTAGATTTTAAACAGGAGTTGGAGGGTGAGAGAGACGGTTGGATGGGATAAAGAGTTTGAGAATGTACTTTGGAGTGTTGTAGACACTGACTGGCTCACTGACTGACTACTCACAGCGTGATAAACCAAGCTGATAGAGATATCACCCCCACATGCATACATACTACAAATAAAGAAATGTAACACAAAACTGTGAATGCATAGCTAAACTCTTGAGGAAAGAAAGAAGTGAAGGAAATTTCCACTTGCAGAAATGAGAGAAATCAAAGCAGTAAAAGAGAGAGGATACTGCTGTATAAAATAGCACAAAGACCTTTAGGTCCTGGTTATAAGTCCTAATGGATCTGGGGTGGAATTTTAGGGAACATACAGGGATAGGAAATTGGGCCTTGGACCTTGCCAAAATATAGCTAGCACTAAAACTGGGGCATACAGTCTAAAACCTGAAGCAATGTCTCTAACTGTACTTAGATTTTAAAAAGTGTCCAATTATAAAACGATCTAAAAGAGAATATAAAATAAGTGTATACAGTGATTAAAAGAATAAAAAAAAAGGAAATGAAGTGTAGTGAAGTAATAGACCAGTATTTAAAAAAAAAAAAATCTTGGAAAAGAAAACCAAGGCAACTTTTAAAATTAAAAATATAATCATAGAAATTGGTGTTTGATGGGTCAAATAGCAGATTAGACAGATATTCTTGTTTTGGCTGAAAAGAAAAGAAAATCTAGCAATAGGTGGTTAGGAAGAACTAAATTTAAAATGCAATGACCTGAAAGTAAAAGTTGATAATGCAGGGTTAAAAAAGTGCTGGGCCAATATAAAACAAAACTAAAAACTGTTAGGAAAACATTATCAGCCAAAAATAGATTTTTAAGGTAAAAAGCATTATTAAGCATAATGATGAAAAGAATAATTCACCAGGAAGAAATAATAATCTTGAATCTGTATTCCAAATAACATATCAAAGTATAATAAAAACAAAAATTTACATACTAAAAATAAATGGACTACCTACAGATAAAGTGGGAAGTTTTATAGGAAATTTACTTCAAAGGACAAAAGACAAATGAAACCACCACTGCTACCACCACCAACAAAAGTAAAGGTGTAGAATATTTGAACACACAATTAACAGACTTGATATTTTAGATATACTTTACTGTAAAATATAGAATGTAGATATCTCTTTCAAGCACACGTGAAACATTTATAGAAATGTAACCACATATTTAACTACAAAGGATGACTCCACAAATACCCAGGCATGTCACATTGACTATATTTTCTGACTACATTGTAGTACATAGAAAACTTATCCAAGTTTTGTTTAAAAGTAATGTTAATAGAATATTATTTAAATGAAATAATTGCTGAGCCATGCATACTGCTGGTAGGTGTTTTGCATATGTTATTCTATTTATATCCTTTCAACAGCCCTGGGGATCGGAAGGTACTGTTATCATCTTCAATAGTTGAGAAAATTTAGGCTTAAAAATGTTAATTTGCCCAAGAACTGCTCTTAGAAAAAATCCTGTTTTTTAATGTTATGCCCTTAAAACCCCTCATCTTTTAAAAATTCCCTATTATTATAAAATATAGCCAGGTTGAGAAACTCAAATAAAAGAAATCTATAGCTTATTGAACTATTATTAAAGCTTACAATTATTACTAAGGTTGGTATTATAATAGCAACAGGTCAAGAAATAGAACTTTGCCAACCACTGTGGAAGCCTTTTATGTGCGCCATTCTAGTCATAATCCTGTCCTTCCCACAAAAAGCATTTATATGATAATCATTTGCTGGCTTTCTTTAAAGATTTTATTTATTTGTTTGTTTTAAAGAGAGGGGAAGATAGGGAAATAGGGAGAAGGAGGGAGAGAAGACAAACCTTGTCATCTCTCACACACGACCCAACTAGGGACCAGGCCAGCATCCCAGGCACATGCCCTGACCACGAACTGAACTGGCACCCCTTAGCTCTGCAGGAAGATGCTCGACCAACTGAGCCACACCAGCCAGGGCCATTTTTTGGCCTCTTAAAAATTAATTTTAATAACAAAGTGTACATTCTTAAATAGTATGCTTTAGTTTTGCTAATTTTTCTTCTGGTTTCCCATGCAATTTATTTGTTAATAAAATGGTATTGTTTGACCTTGTAGAGTTTTACAGGTTTGATCAGATTCAAATTTAGTATTTTTGTCAAAACTTCATAGGTGGTAGCATGTTCTTTCATCAGGAATACATAATGTGTGATTATTGTTCTTTTTGTGATATGGAACTGTTGGTACTCAGTGGTTAAATCCAATTTTTATTTCTACTTTTCTTATTTATTTATTGCTAGACTGTTTCTGTAGAGAAGCTTCCCCTCATCTCATACTTGGTTACCTGTTTCATATGATATGAGGAAAGAAAAATACATATTTGATTATTTTTCAATTTTTAAAATAATGAGTTGGTTTTCACTAGCATCTTTGAAAGTAATCTTTTTTTTTAAGTATCATTATAAACCCACAGATTTAAATATATCTCTTTTAGTTCATTCCAGTTCTTACTTATGCTCAAATTATTCCTCCTTTAGCCAGTGGTTGCCTCCCTACCATCACAGAGTTTATATTTTCGTAGATATATACACATGTAAGAATATGTATGTATAGCCTTAAACCACACACACACTAAACACGTTGTTCTGTATATTTCTGTTCTTAAACTTATTAAAGGTAGTTTCTTACCAGTCTTTGTAAAACTGCTTTATATTTTATCCATGACCGCATAATAGTCTTGTCACATAGTTAGACCATAATTTATTTAACAAACCCTTATAGATGAACATTTGATTGTTATCTTTTAATTCTAGAAACAGTATGCAGTCAAAATCTTGGTACATAATACTTTGCTCACATGTGGGGATATAGAGCTACAAAATCAGTTCCTTAAATAAAATGGAATTTTGATGCTCCAATATAATTTTGTTAGTGGGTGACCATTCAGGCCTACATCTGTGGTTTTTTGCCATGTCTTCATCATTCTTTAAGCACTTTCTGTTTCTACTACAAGATACTCCAGGCTCATCTTGTATTTCCCCCAACCTGGAATCAGCCATTTCTCCAAGGAGACTTCACTGTATTTTGCTGTGTATAATGCATCCTCTGTATAATGCACACCTACATTTTTGTGTACATTGTACGCAGGATTATTATGCCCATTATTATACCCATGGTATGTAATCAGTATACCCATGTGTAATGCTCATCCTTATTTTTCCCTCAAAAATTTGGGCAAAAAAGTGTGCATTATACACTGTAAAATACAGTATTTCTTTTATAGAAAATGTTATTCAGAAGCCAAGCTCCAAATACTATTTGTGCTCATTGGTATTGGAATGCCACTGCTTCTAGGCTTGCTCTCAGTGGACAGAGCTAGGGAATATATATGCATACATGCATCCGAACATTTATGTTTATATTTATTTCTGTAACTATTAAAAATCATGAGTTCCATGTTGATACCTTTAATTCTAGTCTAACAACATAGAGTTTATTCTAGTTTTCTCTTTTTTTGTATTTTAACTCTCTTCTCTGACTGAAGGTATCTGGCTTTCATTATCTTATATAATTATTTGATCAATTCCTTTATAGCATGTAACCAGTCTTCCAGATCTACCATCCCCTCTGCTGTGCAATACTCTTCTCTCCTTGCTCTGACTCTTCATTCTAAGCTACATTGCCCTCCATGCAGACTTTCTTCTTTCCCCTCTTCAGTTCAGTACCCTATGCCAGACCACGCTCTGTGTGGCCACTGTTTTCATCCTGCTTGGTATCAGATATCCCATACCAAGCTGTCCCTCTTGTGGACATCCTCCTCACCCCGCTTCGGCTCTGACACACCTCAACAGACTGTCCTTCCCATTCCTCTTGGGCAAGCCCTTCATCAAGTGAACATCCTTCTCACCTTTTTTTTTTTAATGCCTTCCAACTTTTGTGTTATAACCTTAAAGGAGCTTCTCTACTTTAACATTTGTTTTCTTCTAATGGTTTTGTTTCCTTTTTTGTGTTTAAATATATGGTATATTTTGGAATCTATTTTGAAGTAAGAAATACAGTAGAAAACCAATATTTTATATAAAAGTTATATTACCCCTGCAAAAAATTTAGGTTTTTAAAAAGTTCACTGCATTCATACAGATTTTTAAATGTCATTTTTCATGTTGCTTTTGTTTATAACAGATGATGATGTACCTGCAGATATGGTTGCAGAAGAATCAGGTCCTGGTGCACAAAATAGTCCTTACCAACTTCGTAGAAAAACTCTTTTGCCGAAAAGAACAGCGTGTCCTACAAAGAGCAGTATGGAGGTAAGTTAAATGTAACTGCTTTTCTTTTTGTAATAAAAGAATTGTTAGGAAACACACAAAAAAGGGAATGTCATCATTTTTTAGAAGTAATAATTATGTATGGTAAAAACACTTGCTTAGTTTTCATTTTGCTTTTGAAGGGTGCCTCGACTTCAGCTACAGAAAACTTTGGTCATCGTGCAAAACGTGCAAGAGTATCTGGAAAATCACAAGATCTGGCAGGTATTTCCTATGGGAAAACTAAGGGAGAGGGTCCAATAATTATTTTTAAATTTTGTTTCATACCAAAATATTTAAATTAAATGTACTTTTTAGTATTACATTTGGGATTGAGAAAGTGATTATTATAGAATAAACGTGTAACAGCTCTGACCTCTCATTCTGTGACTTTGTTATATAAAAATACCTATTATATATTTACTTTCACCAGTTTCCAAAATGGTACATAATAGCTAAAACAGAATACTTAAGTCAGGATAAAAGAAAATAAATGTGTCATCTATGAAGGGGAAATGTTTGTAAAATGATTGTCATCACAAAATAAAAGCTTTTCATTAGATAAAATTAAAAGGCTTTTTCTTTTTAAACATTTTATTTATTTATTTATTTTTTAGAGAAAAGGGAAGGGAGGGAAAAAGAGAGGGAGAGAAACATCAGTGTGTGGTTGCCTTTCACATACCCCCCACTGGGGATCTGGCCTGCAACCCAGGCATGTGCCCTGACTAGGGAATCGAACCTGTGACCCTTTGGTTCACAGGCCGGAACTCAATCCACTGAGCCATATCAGCCAGGGCAAAATGCTGCTTTCTAAAAAATGGGAAAAGTCATCGCTAACATTATAAGTAATAGATTGTTTATATTTTATTTGCTAATCTCTTTATAGCAGCACCTGCTGAACAGTATCTTCAGGAGAAACTGCCAGATGAAGTAGTTCTAAAAATCTTCTCTTACTTGCTGGAACAGGATCTTTGTAGAGCAGCTTGTGTGTGTAAACGCTTCAGTGAGCTTGCTAATGATCCAATTTTGTGGTAAGTGAAACTTTATTTAATACCTTGATATAATAATATATTATTTGCTACCCAAAATACTAAAGATGATAGGGAAGGTGAAGTGCAAGTTGGTGATTATAATTAAATAAGAATAAAATTAGATTGCTTATAAATTCTAAGTTACCTGTTTATCACAAATGTGAGTTGTCAACTTAGTATTTATAAAATAATAAATGAAGTACTTTCTCTACTGTTTACGAGTTAATAACAACTGTGTGATTGTGTGAAATGTTTGTTATTTAATTGCTTTTTAATATCAGAACTAAGTCTAATTTAAAACAGCAGATAGTTTAGTGAGAATGTGGGTTTTATACATCACTTTTGGAAAAAACTTGGACAGTTGTATTCATAGCCACTTCTGAAAATTTTTTTGCCTTCTGTACATATTTTTTATAATGGCATAGTTAATAATGAGGAGAAATTCGAAATTATGTCTAGCAATAAGGAAATGAACTAAGTGAACACAAAGTAATGTCTACTTGGTGGGGGGGGGTTGAGGTATAGTCATGAGCAGTGACTTTTACAGTTTATAATAGCATGGGGAGGACTTCCAACCAAGATGGAGGCATAGGTAGACACACAGTGTGCCTCCTCACACAACCAAAGAACAACAATAAATTTAAATACAAAAAAAACAACCAGACCTGACAGAAAATTGAACTGTATGGAAGTCCGACAACCAAGGAGTTAAAGAAGAAACATTCATCCAGACTGGTAGGAGGGGCAGAGACAGGCAGCCAGACAGAGAAGACTCTTGGCAAGGCAGCAGCTGGAGGACCTAGGTGAGCAAGGCTGCAGCTGGCAGGCGAAGCGGTGGATTGAGGACTGGGCAGTCCCACATTCAAATGCAGAGAAACCAGGAGGAACAACTGGGGAATGAGACAGACCATACAACCCAGGGTTCCAGCGCCTCCCAGGGAAATAAAGCCTCAAACCTCTGATTGAAAACACCTGTGGGGGTTGAGGCTGCAGTGGGAGAAACTCCCAGCCTCACAGGAGAGTTCATTGGAGAGAACAACAGGGTCCTAGAAGGCACACAAGCCCACCCTCGGGATTCAGGACCAGAAGGGCCCAATTTGATTATGGATAGCTGAGGACGTGACTGAAAACTGGCAGAGAGTGGAGCAAGCTGCATTGTTCCCTCTTGAACCCCTTCCCCACATACAGCATCACAGTGCAGCAAAGTGAGTTGCCCTGCCCTGGTGAACACCTAAGCCTCTGCCCCTTACTGTGAAACAGGCACGCCAAGACAAAAAAAAATGGCTCAAATGAAAGATCAGATCAGAGCTCCAGAAAAAAATACAACTAAACGATGAAGAGATAGCCAACCTATCATATGTACAGTTCAAAACACTGGTAATCAGGATGGTCACAGAATTGGTTGAATATGGTTGCAAATTAGATGAAAAAATAAAGGCTATGCTAAGTGAAATAAGAGAAAATGTACAGAGAACCAACAGTGACAGGAAGGAAACCGGGACTCAAATCAACGGTGTGGACCAGAAGGAAGAAAGAAACATACAGTCAGAAAAGAATGAAGAAACATGAATCCAAAAAAATGAGGAGAGGCTTAGGAACCTCCAGGACATCTTTAAATATTCCGACATCTGAATCATAGGGGTGCCATAAGAGAAGAAGAAGAGCAAGAAATTGAAAACTTATTTGAAAAAATAATGAAGGAGAACTTCCCCAATCTGGCAAAGGAAATAGAATTCCAGGAAGTCCAGGAAGCTCAGAGTCCCAAAGACGTTGGACCCAAGGACGAACACACCAAGGTATATCATGATTACATTATCCAAGATTAAAGATGAGAGAATCCTAGAAGCAGCGAGAGAAAAGGAGACAGTTACCTACAAAGGAATTCCCATAAGACTGTCAGCTGATTTCTCAAAAGAAACCTTTAGGCAGGAAGGAGCTGGAAAGAAGTATTCCAAGTCATGAAAGGCAAGGACCTACATCTAAGATTATCCAGCAAAGCATTCATTTAGAATGTAAGGGCAGATAAAGTGCTTCCCAGATAAGGTCAAGTTAAAGGAGTTTCATCATCACCAAGCCCTTATTATATGAAAGTTAAAGGGACTTATCTAAGAAAAAGATTAAAAATATGGACAGTAAAATGACAACAAACTCACAACTATTAACAACCAAACCTAAAAAAAAAAACCCAAACAGAAATAAACTAAGCAAACAGCTAGAACAAGAACAGAAATGGAGATCACATGGTTATCAGCAGGGGAGTGAGTGGGGAGAAGGGGGAAAAGGTACAGAGAATAGCATAAATGGTAGGTAGAAGATAGATGGGGGGGAGGTTAAGATTAGTGTAGGAAATGTAGAAGCCAAAGAACTACATGTACGACCCATGGACATGAATTAAAGGGGGGGAATGCGGGTGGGAGGGGGTGCGTAGGGTGGAGGGGAATAAAGGCTAGGAAATGGGACAACTGCAATAGCATAATCAGTAAAATATATTTTTAAAAATGGCCTGGGAAAATGGTATGTTGTAAAACGAAAAGAGCAGAATACAAAATTTTGGTTTTGTATGATATATAAATCACAACTGTAACAAATGAAACTATCTGTAGATTAAAAGACTGGAAGGTAATATAGTAAACTATTAATGAATATACTGAAAGTATAGGTTATCTCCTTTCTTTATACTTTCTGTATTTCACAACAGCTTGTATGGTGCTACGGGTAAACTATTTTGAATCCTCAAATAATGTTTTGTAATTGTTTAAATGACATTTTATGAAGAACTCTTTAATTCCTTGTCCACCTTCAGGAAACGATTATATATGGAAGTATTTGAGTATACCCGCCCTATGATGCATCCTGAACCTGGCAAATTCTACCAGATTAATCCAGAAGAATATGAACATCCAAATCCTTGGAAAGAGAGTTTCCAGCAGTTGGTATGATGTATAAATAGAAAAACTGGTTTATATATATTATATATTTGTAAATAAAATTTCCTTTTTAAAAAATTTAAACTGATGCAGGGAGATATTTCTATTGTCATACGAAACTATCTTGTGAACCTTGCGAAAACAGGGAACGTTCCAGGTATTCCATGACTTACTGAGGTAAACATTTTGCCACACATAATGACAGGTGTAGTGACCCTGATGAAGTAATAGATACTACAGAGGAACATGTATCACTGGGCAAAGACAGACAATTAACTGGACAGCAAATAAAATTAAGTTTTTAAAAAAAATTTTAATCTCAAGAATAGGTTTCAAGCCAGTAAACATTTATCAACCAACAAAATATTCTACAATTTTACTACTGACATTTATTAATAATTTAAATAGTGACAGTAACAGTAGCATGAGAGCAGTTGTACTTTCTATGGATATGTTTGAACTTTTGTTTAAAGTATTAGTGTTCAGTAGTTGTTTTGAAGTTTCACATTTAGCTTAATTTCATATAGTCCTTTACTAATGGTTCTCAACTGGGGTACTTTTGCTCCACAAGGGACATTTGACAACTTCGGGAGATATTTTTAGTTGTTACAACTGGAGAAGAGGATGCTACTGGTAGCTAGTGGGTAGAGACAGGAATGCTGCTAAATGTTCTACAGTGCACAGGACAGCCTTCACAACAAAGAACTGTCTGTCCCACAATACCCGTAGTGCTGAGATTGAGAAACCTTGTCTGTTCTTACTGGATATTACTGAGCCATAAGCTGTTCCAGATTTTATATTGCATATGCAAAAGAAAATTAGTTGCAGTAATTGGTCATTTTTTAATGTTCATACAGGAATACTAAATTAATTAGAATATGATTTCATTTTGTTTTTGTTTTTTTGTTTTGTTTTGTTTACATTTAGTATAAAGGTGCACATGTAAAGCCAGGATTTGCTGAACATTTCTACAGTAACCCTGCAAGATATAAAGGAAGAGAAAATATGTTGGTAAGTTTGATGTGTTTTTTTATAGGACTTAAAATGGTGATCTTTTAGTTCAGTACTGACACTTTTATTTATTTATTTTTTTAGTATTACGATACAATTGAAGATGCCCTTGGTGGGGTACAAGAAGCTCATTTTGATGGACTTATCTTTGTTCATTCTGGAATATATACTGATGAATGGATATATATTGAATCTCCAATTACCATGATTGGTGCAGGTATTTTGAAATGCACTGTTATCAGAATTTTAATATTTTACTTACATAATGGATTTATTAAATGTTGGCAACTTAAAATTTAGGTGAACTTTGATAATACCTTAATGGGAGGAAAAAATAAGAATTAAATATCATGCATATTTTGAAATGATAGAAATGAAAATATGGACTTCAGAAATTATAGAGGTTAGCTATTTATTTTTAAGATGTATGTAATTCTTGATGTCAGTACTTTGTTCAACTGTCTTAGTTTTTCATTAAGGAAAGGTAAATGTTTTATCTTAAATAGTTTTGTACTCTATAAAAGCTGTTTTTAGCTCGAGATTCTGTGAATAAATGTAATAAAATATGTGTTGAGCACTGATCATTCAAATTTTTTTAAGGGTATACAGACAGAGGTGTCAAACTCATTTTCACCAGGGGCCATATCAGCCTCATGGTTGGCTTCAAAGGGCTGAAATAATTCTAGGACCATATAAATGTAACTACTCCTTAACTGTTAAAGAGTTGAAATTATATTCGGCCCTTCAAAGGCAACTGCGAAGCTAATATGGTCCCTGGTGAAAATGAGTTTGACACCCCTGGTATAGTATATAGACCATTTTAAGATGGCTTGTTCATAAAATTTGCATTTACTGCCCCTTTTTCCCTCCCCCATTTCCACCATAAAAAAGAGGGGAGGAGGTGTAGCAAATTTCTGCATAGTGATTTTTATTACTTTCTAAATCAAGGCCAGTTTTAGAAATAAGTTTAAATAAAGAGGTTTCTTTGAACAGTAAATGCTATTTGTACCTAAATGTTAGTATTATTATACATGGATTTCAGTATGATACTTAAATAATATCTACCTTAAATATGACCTGTGAAGGCCCATGAAACAGTTGTCAATAAAATGAGTATTTGTCCTCCCTACTCAATATTAATGATTTTTAAAAGTTCTCCATTAAAAAAATACTCAACTTAGAAACAATAAAAAGTATTCTACTATATTACTAGTTTTGTAGTGAAGTATTTGTACTATATTTTTAAAGTATATTTATAAAAAGTAATTTTTAAATTTCCATTTCATCTGTCTAATAAAGGTAATATGCTCTAAATATTTTCTCCACAGCACCTGGAAAAGTAGCAGACAAAGTTATAATTGAAAACACTAGAGATTCAACCTTTGTTTTTATGGAAGGTTCTGAAGATGCTTATGTTGGATATATGACAATAAGGGTAAGATTTTAAGATTTAAAATAATGTGTTCAAATCATTAAAGCATTGATTGTTAACAAAATTTCTATTTTTTAGTTTAACCCTGATGACAAATCTGCTCAACACCACAATGCACACCACTGCTTAGAAATTACAGTAAATTGTAGTCCTATTATTGATCACTGTATCATCCGAAGTACATGTACAGGTTAGTGTTTCCTGTGTGTTTTATTATAAAATGAGTCCCTGTGTTGTTGCCCAATAGGTTTTTAAATGAATTTGTTTTTTTATAGTTGGCTCTGCAGTATGTGTTAGTGGTCAAGGAGCATGTCCCACTATCAAGCACTGTAATATCAGCGACTGTGAAAATGTTGGACTTTATATAACAGATCATGCCCAGGTATTTTTTTAATTTTGTGCTTTTATTCTTTTAAAATATTTTTTGAGGCTTTAATAATGTTTATTTCTGATTAATTGTTATAGGGAATATATGAGGATAATGAAATTTCCAATAATGCTTTAGCTGGGATTTGGGTTAAAAATCATGGAAACCCAATTATTAGACGGAATCATATTCATCATGGACGTGATGTTGGTGTGTTCACATTTGATCATGGCATGGTAAGAACATTTATTCTGTTAAGAATAAAATTAAGAAAAGCTTTTCTATTAAGAAAAACTGACCTCATATCAGTTAAATTTCAAATAGGTTTCAACATTTTATAACCACCGAACTATCTGAATTGCAGGGTATAGATTTAAAAGAGATTTCATTTCAACATTACATTTTAAAATCAATATGCAATATTCTATACATTCATGGATCTCACACTATAATCATGTAGAAAAAAGATGGAGTCCATAGGGAATTGATACGACATTTGAGAGGATTAATGCCTGATCCAGTAGTTCTCAAATATAAGTGTGTGTAAAAATCACCCATACATTGTAAATCAGAATTTTCAAGGATCAGGCCCAGGATGTGCATTTTTAATAAGCATCATAAGTGAGTTTAATACAGGTTGTTTGTAGACTGTACTTTGAGGAGTGATGGTTTTATCATTAGTTTGACTTCCATTTACTCCTGTTTAAAAATTTTTTTAACTGGCAGAACTTTTAAGTAAGAAGTACAGTGATAATATATAAATTCTGAAACTGTTACACAGCAGTTAATTAGGCGTCTTTGTGGATGATATGTTTTAAATAATACTATATCATTTTACACAATTTTCTAGAGACAGACTTTTTGAGCTCTCAGGCTACTATTTAAAATATGTTCTTGGGTGTCTATTCAGGTATTTTCACTTAATGTCTAAGTTTCATTGAGGTAATTTTCAAGTCCTAGTACAACATTTTTTTGATGAGTCAGAAGTGTGAGAGGGAGGTGAAGTTTTCTTGCTATTGTATGGCATTACTCAAGCAACTTGGGAAAGTTAGATTCACATAGATGAATCTGTTAACAAAGGAAATTCTTTATTTTCATCATTTGCAGAACTCTTTTTTTTTTTTAAGCTAAACTAGACTATTAGAAGTATACCCTTTTATCAAGTTCTGATTAGATAGACCTAAATAGTTCATCATTATTCCTGGAGTAGCTGTAACCTGAGAAAAAACAATTTGTTTACAACTTGCATTGTAGCTCTGGCTGGTTGATAAGCAGAGTGGAGATAACCATTTGCCCTTCTCCAGCTGGCATAAAGATACTGACGTTCTGCCCTGGCCAGTGTGGCTCAGTGGATTGAGCCGAGCCCAGCCTGTGAACCGAAAGATCACTAGTTCGATCCCTGGTCAGGGCACATACCTGGGTTTTGGGCCAGTTCCCCAGTTAGGGGCATGCAAGAGGCAAATAGTTGATGCTTCTCTCCTTCTATTTCCCCCTTTCTTCCCCTCTCTCTAAAAGTAAATAAAATCTTTTAAAAAAAATTTTTTTAAAGGTACATTTTGTTGCGAACTGTAGGTGTTTTCTCCAAGGAGGTGGAAATTGGAGAGTCTGGGCAAAGGTGTGGAAGATGGGCTATAGTTCCTAAATGGTCTCTTATTTTGTAATGGAACTATACTAGAATTTCTTTGCCTATGTTGCCTTTACACTGCCCCAGAGTTACATACATTTCAAGTACCAAATTTATGCTTGCCACTGTTCTCATTCACAAATGATTTGAGGTACCAAGGTAATTTTAATCTGAGTAATTTCCTCATTTTAAAAATACCTATCCTGATGATTACTTACAAAGTTCATCATCATAATTATTTATAACACACCCCTGATATGGTTCATTTTTTATAACTTTTTAAAAATATATTTTATTGATTGTGCTATTAACAGTGTCCCACCCTGGCTGGTGTGGCTCAGTGGATTGAGGACTGGCCTGTGAACCAAAGGGTCACTGGTTCAATTCCCAGTCAGAGCACATGCCTGGATTGCAGTCCAGGTCTCCAGTGGGGGGCACATGAGAGGCAGCCACACATTGAAGTTTCTGTCCCTCTTTTTCTCCCTCCCTTCCCCTTTGTCTAAAAATAAATAAGTAAAATCTTTAAAAAAAAATGTCCCAATTTTTCCCCCTTTGACCTCTTCCACCCATTACCACCCTTCCCTCCAGAAATCCCCCCTTACTTAGTTCATGTCCATGGGTGGTACATGTAAGTTCTTGGACTTATCCATTTTCTGTACTATTCTTAACATCCCCATGTCTATTTTGTATCTACCAATTATGCTTTTTAATCCATGAACCTTCCCCCCCATTCTCTCCCTTTTGCCTCCTTTCCCCCTCCCAGTTGATAACCCTCCAAGTGATTTCCATGTCTATGGTTCTATTCATGTTCTGTTTACTTAGTTTGTTTTTTAGATTCAGTTGTTGATAGTTGTGATTTGTTGCCATTTTAATGCTCATAATTTTTATCTTTTTCTTGTATAATTCCCTTTAACATTTCATGTAATAATGGCTCGGTGATGATGAACTCTTTTAGCTTTACCTTGTCTGGGAAGCACTTTATCTGCCCTTTCATTCCAAATGCTAGCTTTGCTGGCTAGAGTAATCTAGGTTGTAAGTCCTTGCTTTTCATCACTTTGAATACTTCTTGCCCATTCCTTCTTGCCTGTAAAGTGTCTTTTGAGAAATCAGCTGATGGTCTTATGGGAACTCCTTTGTAGGTAACCCTCTGCTTTTCTCTTACTGCTTTTAAGATTCTCTTCAACTTTTGATATTTTAATTATGATGTGTCTTGGTGTGGTCCTTTTTGGGTCCAACTTGTTTGGAACTCTCTCTGCTTCCTGGACTTCTGTGTCTATTTCCTTCACCAAATTGGGGGAGTTTTCCTTCATTGTATTTTCAAATAAGTTTTCATTTTCTTACTCTTTCTCTTCTGGCATACCTATGATTCAGATGTTGGTACATTTGGAGATGACCTAGAGGCTTCTTTTACTATTCTTGTTTTTTTGAATTCTTGTTTATTCTTTCTATTCTGGCTGAATGCTTAATTCTTCCTTATGTTCCAAATCATTGATTTAAATCCTGGCTTCCTCCTCTTCACTGTTGGTTCCCTGTAGATTTTTCTTTATTTCACTTGGTGTAAACTTCATTTCTTCCATTATGTTGTTGCCATACTCAATAAGTTCTTTGAGCATCCTTATCTACCAGTGTTTTGAACTTTGCATCTGATAGGTTGGTTATCTCCAGTTTGTTTAGTTCTTTTTCTGGGATTTTGTTCTGTTCTTTCATTTGGGCTGTATTTCTCTGTCTCCTCAATTTGGCAGCCTCCCTGTGTTCGCTTCTGTGTATTAGGTAGAGTTGCTTGACTCCCTGTCTTAGCAGCATGGCCTGTTGTAGAAAAGGCACCTGTAAATTGTGTGGGGGTGGAGCTTTAAATAATCGCCAGAGTTGGGGGAACCTCCTTCAATACTTTGTGGTTCTGTGTTGGGGTAGGGCTTGGAGAGGGGATGATACCACTGCCTGGCTTCTGGAGGTTTGCCTGGCCCTCACCCCTTTCCAGTCACTTCACCCACTTACCATATGCAACTGGCACCCTTCCAGCTGCTGCTGGTGCTGAATCCCAGCATGGGTAAGTTCTAAGTTCTAAGTTCATAAGTTCTAAGACTATGCACAGTCTCCTGAAAATCCAGCGGTTTCTTCTGCTGCCCCAACCCCCACTGGTGTTTATAGCCAGAAGTTATGGAGAGTTATCTTCCCAGCTGTGCTGTCTACCTTGGGGCTGGGATTGCTCTCTCCCAAAGTATTCCTCCTGATTTTTATCTGCCACACGTGAATGTGGGAATGCCTATTCCACCTCTGCTTCTCCACACCACACTGCTTCTTCCTGCCTCTCCACCTGTCTCCACGTCTCTGCCCCTCCTGTCCCTCTGGATGAATTGGCTTATTTAAATCCTTGTTTGTCAGATTCCCATACCGTTCATTTCTCTGACAGTTCTGGGTGTTACTTGTTTTGAGGTGGATGTGATTCTCTTTGTGGTTGCACAAGGAGGCAAAGTGTGTCTACATATGCCTTCATCTTGACTGTAAGTCTATTTTTTATAACTTTTTTTTAAAACAACTCTAGGCACTAAGGATTAATAAAGAGACTTGTCAGGGAAGGATTAAAATAAAGTATATCTTAGGCCTGTCATGTGTTTTAGTATTGCAGCACAATCCTTTAAAATACTTTGGTAAAATGTTCTTCCATTCCAGGTATGACAGGTCCCTGAATAACATCATTTTCTTACAGTGTCAATGAGAAAAAAACATTCCAGGCTGGGTCCACAGTCTATGTGGAGTTTGCACAGAATATTCTCCCCTTATCTACACGCATTTTCTCCTGGTGCTTTGGTTTCCTTCCACATCCCAAAGATATGCACAATAGGTTAATTAGTGTCCAAATCATGAGTGTGCCCTCATGCCCCAATTGCAGGCCAGGTACCCAGTTGGGGGCGTGTGAGAAGCAGCCAATCCATGTTTGTCTCCCTCTCTTTCTCCCTCCCGTCCCCTGTCTCTGGAAATAAATAGATTAAATGTTTAAAAATATATTTTATTTATTTCCAGAGAGAGGGGACGGGAGGGAGGAAGAGAGGGAGAGAAACATCAATGTGTGGTTGCCTCTTGTGCACTCCCAAATGAGGACTTGGCCCACAACCCAGCATGTGCCCTGACTAGGAATTGAACTGGTGACCCTTTGGTTTGCAGGCTGGCACTCAGTCCACTGAGCCACACCAGCCAGGGCATAAGTAAAATCTTTAGTAAGAAAAAAAAATCATGTGTGTGCCCTGAGATGGAATGACATCCTGTCCAGGTTTGGTTCCTCCTTGCTCCATGAGCTACAGATAGGCTCCAGCCACCTGTGACTGTGAACTGGAATAAGCAGGTTGGGAAAAAATTATCCTATATATATTAATCTTTCTTAAATGTATGTGTAGCTCACCTTTACCTCAGTGTCTGATGTGTTTTGTGTCTTTATTTAGAAATTTGGTGATGTTTTTGTGACCAAAAATACATGTGGGAATTTACCATATTTTGCCATGTATAGTGTGCTCCCATGTTTTTGGCCAAAACATTCAGGAAAAAAACTTTCATTTTAATTTTTTAATTCAATTATTTATTTACATTTAGGTACTTGTTTCTTGTATTATAAAGGAATTTTAGCATTTATTTTTTAACATATTATGATACAAGAAATTTTATGTAACAAATAATTACAAAACACAAAAACAGATACAATTACTACCCATATATAATGCTCATTCTATTTTTCCCCTCAAGAATTTGGGCAAAAAAGTATACATTATACACCACAAACTACAGTAACTCTTGCTTATGTCAAGTAGCCGATGGTTAAATTGGTTTCTTTATACATTGTTTTGTTTAAAATTGAAGTTTCTAAGAACCTATCAACCAACCACTTCAAGTGAGGACTTAATTACATTTTTTTTGCTTGTCTTTGTGTTGCAGCTCATGTTTGGTTAGGATAATATCACCAAAGATAACCTTTTTAAAATTTGACTTTGTTTTCTGTAGAACTTCAGAGAACAACAAAATAAACATTTGAACTATTTTTTGTATTATCCTCTTTCAATCTATACTATTTAATTATATTTATATTTATCTTTTTTGTTCTGAAATTGTTTTTCCTTGTCTATGACATACTTAGAATTTAAATTTCCTTATTCATAAGAATTAATTATAGAAGATTATTTACACCTTGGCTGATGTGGCTCAGTGTATTAAATGCTAGCCTTGGACTGAAAGTTCGCCAGTTCAATTTCTGGTCAGGGCACATGCTCTAAAGTTGGGAGTATGTGAGAAGCAATTGATTGAAGTTTCTCTCGCACATTAATGTTTCTCTCCATCTCTTTCATTCTCCCTTCCCCTCTCTCTAAAAATAAAAACTTTTTAAAAATAAGTGTGTTGTTTTACTTACATTATTTCTGTTCCGTATGTTCTTTTCTTTACTATTACTTAAATTGTTGTTCCTTTCCTTTAAGATTTGTGTGATTTCTTTAAATCTGTGTTCTTTACTGTCTCCATACCTTTGTCTCTTTTTCTATTTTGTTTCCAGTTGGTTTTTATCTCTAATTTTTAAATGTATTTTTGTTTTGCAGAATCTTTGTAATGTACATAAAAGTGGAAATAGTATAATGAATCCCCATGTGCCCATCCTCCACTTCAGCAACTGTCAGTTCATGGCCAACTTTGTTTCATCAGTACCTCCTCACTCTTTAACTCTCCTCTTAATTCTCTGGATTATTTTTAAGTAAATCCTGACATTATTATCCCATCTGTAAATATTTTAGCATGGATCTTTAAAAGATGAGGATTCTTTCTTTTTTTTTTTATCTTTCACATAACCACAATGCCAATCTCACTACTAAAAATAATTTTTCAATCAATGTTCACAGTTCCCTAATTATCTTTCTTTAATATTAAATCCATTACAGAGTGTTACTTTTGTTCAATAAAATTAAAATGATATAAGAATACCAAATTGGTATAAAATTTTTGAGACATTCTAAATTTATGAATTTAACTCATGACACATTGACAGATGACAGATTCTCTATGCTGAAATCTGGCTGTCCTGTCTCCTCTCACTTTACTTTGGATAGTCTTCCTTAAATAGGAAACTTAAATTTTATATGACAGAAACTGCACATAATGTATTGGGTTTTCTTCCAATTTACTTCTTGTGACTATTTCTATGAAAATAACACTCCATTTTCTCTGTTGTTCTATTCATGCCACTAGATCCCATCACTTTAGTAGATCATTAGGTAGACTTATTAGAACCTTCAGTTACTTAGGAGAAACTACCTTGCTGAAGGTTTTTAAGGTAACATTTGTGCTCTTAGCACCTTGTTCTTACCCAGATTTCACAGTATTTAGCCAGCATTTTTATAGATTATATTTTGGGGTTATGGAAGTTTATTTCACTGAAGATAGCATATATTATCTTCCTCCTTTTTATTCCTTGTTGGGGTGTGGAGAGTTTTAAGAGAAACACTTGAGTGCCTTTTACTGTCATTTAATAAAGAATACTTTATTTCAAAAAAATTAAGAAATGCTTAGTCTCATCTTTTATTTTTATATTAGTGTTTTTAATTTGATAGCATGATAATTTTAAGTAATGTGTGTGGCAAAAATTTAGAAATGCTTGTGCCAAGAAGTTAATGTGAGCCGTTATTTTAAATATAAAGAAGCCATTAGCAATCTGGTATCTTCTAGTAGGGCCATAAATCACATTATAATATGGGGTAAACTGTCTATGCCCTTAGAGTTTTGCATAGATGTTGGAGCTTCTGTGGTTTGCATTTAAAAGGCAAAGTAGAATTCTGTCTAAATTCTACCTGCACTTCTGTATTAGACCATTTTGCACTGAAGGCATCCCAACAAAACAGATACATTTCATTAAAATGTATTTTAAAGCAGATTTGTATTAACTGAGCACTTTAACCCAGAATAATACTAAAGAGATGTATCCTTGTAAAATTATAAAACTATACGTTTATCAGTTGTTCTTTCTAAATGTAATAAAATCACAGTTGTAGTATTGTAGAGGCTTCTGATTTTAAGACATGAAGGAAAAAATTTTCTTTGTTGCATTCTTTTCTTGAAAGTTACCCTAAAACAAAAGATAGAGATTACAAACTCCATTGTTGACAGAAATAGGGGACATTTTTTAGCATAATCTGAATTAAATATGATAAACGACCTTGTGCCTATGACCAGGGCAACCAGTCCAGATTAGAGCAGATGATAAAACCTGCTTATATTTAGGAAGATAAATTGATAAATCTAATGTGAATAAGAGGTAATTTAAACAACTGGTAACAAGTTTAGGATAGATTATCACAAGAGATTTAAGCAAAGAGAGAACAAGATGATTACTAACTTCAGGGAAAATTAAAAGTTGCTCAGTTCTGAATAGCACACTAATCTAACCCAAATGATGATGTTAGTATTAGTACATAGGAAAAATATAATGTGTGAATGTGTATGATGGGGGATAGAAATATAGGAGAGTTCAAGTCTCATCTTTCATAATAAGAAGTCAGTAGATAATACCTAAATCTAAAAACTCAAAGATACAGCAGTATAAGTCTTTATTTTAAAATATGGAGGCAGATCAACAAATCCGCTAAAAGATTTGGAAGTGTGGGCCTCTGGGTAATGGAAAATAAAGAGTGGTCAGCTGTTTGCCTAAAATAAACTTGTTGATCTAGTTGACTCCTTTATCGTGCAAAATTAAAACCTAAAGAAAGTAGAGAAAGAGCATTCTCACATTTGATAATGTTTAGTCAATATATAGCAAAGTATACTTGCAGTACTACTGTATGTTTAACTAGGATAGCCAGGATATGATAGCTGCCTGTTAATTGGAATTTTCATGAAAGCCCCCAAAATAGCTCACGTTTCCCTGTCACATTGTGAACCAGTTAAGAAATAAAGCCATGAAGTAGCATGAGGAGGCTGACATACTATCTTTGTTACTCTTTAAGCTTAAGTGGGAATGTACAACTTAAAATGAGAACCAAACTGGGTTTGTTCAACTGAACCCCAAAATTAAATAGGCTTACCCACTTAGTCACAGGTGCAGTGTTTAAGTAGCAGCAGAAGGCTTACTACCTAAGGGTAGCTCACTTCTATGAGGAAAGGGGTGAAGCTGAATTGAGCATACCCAGTTTATTCTTTCCCAGGTTTACCAGTCAGGTACGTCATTTAACTTTAGGTAGAGAGAGACTAAAAGACTAGTTGAGCTCCCTTCTCAGTGATAAATGCAGCAGAAAAACAAGTTTAATTGTTTCAATAGAACATTAAGTCCTTTTAGTTTAGCCTCTCTCTAAATTTGTTTTTGTTTCTTTGGTGCTCTGTTTTGGCTTAATAGTTTGTATAAATTCACCCAGTGTCCATTTATTTGACATAAATCAAAGAAGAAAAAACTTCTATAAAGAAACAACTTTTAACTCCCAATTTTTTAAAGAAAATGAATAAGATTATAATCCAAATGTAAAGTGGTAAATGATAGATAATTTGCACCTTATCTCTGGAAAATGAAACCTGAAAACTACTTTGGAATGTTATGTTCAGAGGTCCATGTTCTTAAAGAGTTAAACATGCAGTATACTAGAGTATTCAGAATTAACATCCTGTTTTAAACTCTGCTACATTTCTATGGCAAAAGGTTGTCAAATCCTACTTGAGTGCTTGCTATGTATAAAGTCTTGCATAGTTGGATAGTTCTTTCTTTTCAGGAGATCATGATCAGGTATAAATAGATAAGACAAATATAAATAATATGGGTCAGTACATGGAAGTTTAACAAGAGGTATGGATGGATGGATGTCACAATTTGGCTACTGAGTGCCACAGTATCTTTTTTCTCTTAATATTTAATCTCAATTGAGTCTTAGAGTTTAAAATGTCAGTGTTAGAGTACTTTTATTCTCATTATAAGATGAGCAAAACATGTCCACTATAGAAAATTTAAGAAATTCAGAGAAGTATAAAGGATACAAAAATCATCCTTAATGCCACTACTCAGATGATCATGCCCGTATATTTTTATTTAATCCTTCAAGTTGTTTTCTTTGAATAAAATTGATTTCATACCTAATGTACACTACCTTGAAGTTTAGAGTGTTCTTTTCATTTAACATGATACTATTTATACCATGAGCAGTCTTCAAAAACATTTTATTTAGCCAGTTCACTATTATTAGGCTAGAATGAAATTTTTTTTTTTTTTTTTTTTTGTCTTCCTGTAGTCAAAATATATTCCTAGGTCAACTTTTTAGAAGTTAGTTTCTTGGGACATTTTTGAGGCTACAAGGATTTATTTTCTTTAATATTCACAAATATTTTGTTGAAGAACATATATACTTTTTGGGTAATATATTTATTTGCACTTAATAATAAATCCTTATGTATTTTTCTTTTCCTGGCATTGAATATATTCAGACTGATTAGAGGATTTGTAGTTCTATTGTACTAAAATTAAAACATTTCCTTCCATGTTTATCATTTGAAATTTAGTGTATGTCTTGGTTTTATTCTTACTCTTGAACATCTCTGATTCTGAATTTCGAGGTGTATATTAAAAAGTTTTTTAGTGTTTCTTTTTGGAAAGTAGTCTTAGCTACAGGTTTGATTTCTGTATTTTTCAGGGTTACTTTGAAAGTTGCAACATACACAGAAACAGGATAGCAGGCTTTGAAGTAAAAGCCTATGCGAATCCCACAGTGGTTCGATGTGAAATTCATCATGGGCAGACGGGAGGAATATATGTCCACGAAAAAGGAAGAGGACAATTCATAGAGAATAAAATCTATGCAAACAACTTCGCAGGTGTATGGATTACCTCAAATAGTGACCCAACAATAAGGTATTTATATATATTATGAATAGAAATTACTTTTTTTATTTTGTTTTAGGTTATTAAAAAAGTCAAGCCCTGACTGGGTGGTGGCTCAGCTGGTTGGAGCATCATCCTATTCACCAAAGGGTTGCAGGTTTGATCCCCAGTCAGGGCATATACCTAGGTTGTGGGTTTAATCCCAGGTCAGGGCACATACAGGTAGCAACCTATTGATGTTTCACATCAATGTTTCTCCCTCTTCTTCCCCCTCCCCAGTCTTTTTTCTCTCTCTAAAATCAATGGGCATATCCTGAAGTGAGGGCTCAAATAAAAAAGACAAGTCAAAATACTTGGCTTTAACTCTTGCTGGTTTTCCTAGGTACCTATTTGCTATAAAATAACGTTTCCTAATAAAATTCTGTGCATCTGAGTGAGATAGCTATTGCATTTATTTTGTGTGTGTGTTTGGTTCATTTTTTATTAATGATCTAAGCCATTGTCAATATTACTTTATGGACAGTTCTAAATGCTGTAGTTTTAACTTTATTTTTTAATTTTTTTATTGTTTATTCTGTTTCAGTTATCAGATTTTAACTTTAAATTCATCAAAATGCATTGTAGATGAGTAAAAGGGTTGGAACCAGAAAGACCTTTCTTTGTTCCCTGAGAGTCAGCCAATAGAATGACTCAGCAAACTATTTCAAAGACTCTTGAACAAACAGACCAAGAATAACAAAAAAGTCAAAACTTCAAGCTGTGACTTTTTCTTTAATAGTTTCTGCCACTGGCCCAGACCCCTGACCAGTGTGGCTGAGTTAGTTGGGCGTTGTCCCACAAAATGAAAGGTCAAGGTGGCCGTTTCAGTGCAGTCACTGGTTAGATTCCTGGTTGGGGCACATGCCTGGGTTGTGAGTTCAGCCCCCAGTCAGGGTGCATGCAAGAGGCAAACCAATCAATATTTTTTACATTGATGCTTCTCTCCATCTCTTTCTTCCTCCCTTCACTTATCTCTAAAAATAAATACCTGAAATCTTTTTTTTTTTTTTTTTTTAAGTTTCTGCCTCTCCCTCTGGTCACAATGAGGAAACAGATCCAGTCTTAAAGGCGTTGCTTAAGAATGTTGAACAGAGCTATTGTAATTTAACTAAAGACCATAAAGTATTTTTAATTGTCAAATTTTATTTTCCGCTGGTTTTATTACTGTATGGGTTTTCCATATTGTTAATATTCAGCAAATGTGTCTAGATCAGCTTTAAAAAAGTTTTTTTTGAATGTGTGAACTGTTTTGAGAGGAGTTTTATTTTCTTTGAAGATTGACTGATTGATTTTCTAGAGTGGGAGGGGAAGAGAGAGAGAGAGGGAGGGAAACATCAGTGTGTGGTTGCCTCTCATGTGCCCCCAACTGGGGACCTGGCCCACAAGCCAGGCATGTGCCCTGACTGGCATCAAACCAGTGACCTTTCCTTCACAGGCTGGCACTCAATCCACCAAGCCACACCAGCCAGGGCCTGAGTCTCTCATTTGATGGATTAGGAAACTGAGAACCATAGAAGTTGAATAATTTCCCAAGATCATGTCACCATGAGTGGTTTTATAATTAATTGGATAAAACAAGTAAACTTTGCTGTCGATGCTTATTTTTATTATTTCACTTAACTATAGGGGGAATTCTATATTTAATGGAAATCAAGGGGGAGTTTACATCTTTGGTGATGGACGAGGCCTTATTGAAGGAAATGACATTTATGGTAAGCATGTGGTTTTGTTCTGTAAAATTTTAGAGTTTGACCTGTCTTCCTCACATTAGCAAAATGGTCCAGTTTGAAACTAAGTAGAACTAATCCAATTTTTTTTTTAATTCTCACTAAAGATTATTCTGTAATACTCACTTAACATTTACTGTGTACTTACTATGTACCTGGTACTGTGCCAGATACCAGGGATGAAAATATAAATAAGGTAGATAAATAATCTCAAGGAATATCTATAGTTTCCTTAAATTCACTCCATCATTTAACAATTATTCCCATGGTAGTTTGTTACTAACTAGAAAGGGAAAATACTTAATCCTCATTAAAACTTTTGAGATATTAATGCAGCAACAACCTATTGGATTTTTATGTGCTAGACACTGATAACATTCCTAGACTCTCTTTTGCTAACACCTAACAATACTACGTAAAACTTACTCAGTGCCAGGCTTTATTCTCAGCACATTACCTAAATTAAGTCATATAATATTCACATCAGCCCTGTGAGGTAGATCCTATTAAATATTCCCACTTAGTGATCAGGAAACAAAGGTACAGAGAGGTTAAATAACTTACTCAAAGTCACCCAGGAAGTAGGTACAATTTCCTGGGGTTTAAAACTGTGCAGCCTGGCCAAGAGTCTCTACCCTTAACCACTATACCTATACTGCCCACAATCCTTTGCATCTTTTTACACATAGTTCCCCAGAAGTATCTTTCTAAATACTACATATTTCACAGAATTGTGCTTTTATTAAAAATCTAGTAAGAATTTTAACTACTATATAATGTGAAACTTTTACTGTGTTTCACTAGGTTCCATATGTTGACAGTGTAACTTTTACTTTTAAATAGGAAATGCATTAGCAGGAATTCAGATTAGGACAAACAGTTGTCCAATTGTTCGACATAACAAAATTCATGATGGCCAACATGGTGGGATTTATGTGGTAAGTTAATAAATACAGTTCTGGAATCTCATACATCAAAACCAGGGGAGAATGAGGGAGGGAGCAGAATTATGTCTAGCTTGAGGTAGGCCAATTTTTTAGGCTATGAATTTGTGACTGTCTTCAATATTTAGAAAATGAATAAGACTCTTGTTCTCCCTACGAGTATATATAAATGATGTTTAATTTTGTGTGTGTAGAGTTCTGTAAAATTTAATCAACTGACTAAATCTAGGTATAAGAGATGAATCTTTTTGTTAAAGTTTTTAATTATAATTGCCAATATTGACTAAACTTATAACAACTGTTTGTCAGTCTGAGTCATATTTGTTGCACTAGAATTTTGCCAGTGTGACTAACTACTATATGAATCTCTGAAATTTTCTAGAGAAAAAAGCCAGTTTTCACATGAATTCATGTTGTAACATAATTCAGCATATTACAAAATTTTAAAGCCTCTATATGTCTTCTGTTACCATGGTATCAAACTGTGACGACTGATTCATATAATAATAGGATCCTAATTTCTGAAAGCTCTAGGTAATGGCAGGTGTGATTCCAATTTTTATTTACAGTTCTAGAAATATTCTTGTCTTAAATCTTCTGCTAAAAATAAAAATTTCAGCAGAGACCATGTCATTTTGAAGTGATTTTTACCAGTGACAAGTTTGAAATAAATACTAACTTACTAAATGAGAGATCTTTAGTTTGCTATATATCTTAGAAAGAAATTCTTTTGTTAAAAAAATTGCATGATACTACTTTTACTATAGTAGATTTAAAAGTAGAAAACCACATAAAGAATAGTATAAAAACTTTGAGGACCTAAACTTAGAAGCTGCATAGAAATGTTATCATTGCCTCCTTGTCCCACATAAAGAACAAAAATTAAAAATTTTTGTTAAAACTGTCTTTAGAGAGGGGAATGTACTAAAAACTTCTTACTTATATAAAATATGTATTGTAATCAATGTAACTTTTATTTAGCACGAGAAAGGACAAGGTGTAATAGAAGAGAATGAAGTTTATAGTAATACTCTGGCTGGGGTCTGGGTAACAACTGGCAGCACTCCAGTACTGAGAAGAAACAGGATACACAGTGGCAAGCAGGTAAGATTTTCTTGGACTGTGGTATGGGGATAATTGTTTTGTAAACACTTTTGTCATTTGGGGAAAAAAACCCTTTTTTTAAATTTCAGGTTGGTGTTTATTTTTATGACAATGGACATGGAGTGCTAGAAGACAATGATATCTATAATCATATGTATTCAGGGGTTCAGATAAGGTAAATATTTTCACATCTGGCTTTCTTTTGGGAGGGAGTAGGGAGTATGTGGGGTATGTAGGAGAAATTCTTGTTATTTAATGTTTAATCCTTTTTTTTATATATATATTCACACTCTGTCATACTCTTGGTTTAAATTGTCAGACTGTAACTTTTTTGGACTAGCTGAGGATAGCATTCAGTGTACTCAACCATACTGGGATAGTGGAAAGCTATATAAAAATATTTGTGAGCTATGCCTGGCATATTGTAGGCACCCATAAATGGGAGCTCATGTTTTTATGCTATTTCTGTACAATTAATAGTTTTTCACACCCCCTCTTTCCTGTATTACAAGTTTTTGAAACTCTAGTAGTCCTAATCGTATAATTCAACTCTTCATTTTATGTGAAACAAGTACCTAACAGTAATTTAATCTTACCCCCTCCATTAAGTTTATATGTTAAGAAGTTCTATAGTAATATAAAATATAACTGTTCTGTGGGAAATAGAATTAAGCTATATTAAACCAGTTTGTTTATTGATTGGTTTAATATAAAGCATTTTGAAGGACTCCATTATATTCTTTTTAACGATGATTAATGTGGATTTTTACGCTGTTACCTAATCTAACGTGGGATGTGGAAGTGGAAGCAGTTAAAATGGCATTGTTTTCTATTCTATCCATAGGACTGGAAGCAACCCCAAAATTAGGCGCAACAAAATCTGGGGAGGACAGAATGGTGGAATCCTAGTTTATAATTCTGGTATGTGTAACCTTTCATCTTTTTCTCAGTGCTAATTGTCTTTAGTAACATACTTTCTAAATAACATAACCTAAATTTTTACATTTATAGGTCTAGGCTGTATAGAAGACAATGAAATATTTGACAATGCAATGGCTGGAGTCTGGATTAAGACAGATAGTAACCCTACACTAAGAAGAAATAAAATCCATGATGGAAGAGATGGTGGCATCTGTATATTTAATGGGGGTCGAGGTATTGTTGTTAATTTTGCATTAGTCAAAACCCCAATTTTCCATTATTCCTCTTCCATATCTTTAACAATCAATGACATTGCCAATTAACATGTTATAAATGAGTAAATCTCATTTTTTTTTCTTATCAAGTCTTTTGAGATGGTTTAGAAGATTAGTGCCTAAAGTTAGACAAATGTTCACTGAATTTTTCTTCTTCTGTAGCCACCTTGATTGTGCCTATTGTTAGTAAGGCTTTTTTATGGTAGCAGAATTTGTTTAGCTTCTCTAGCCTTTCTATTAGATGAGTGATATAATAAACTTCAGAGTCAAGTTATAGAACTAGGTGTGAGAAATTGATCTGTAAATATATTAAAATGTCTGTAATAGATAAATTGCTTTGAATCTGTTTAGAACTGTTTGTTGGAGAATGGAATTGATGAAGCTAAGGTGTGCTGGGTTTGGTATCCATAAAGGTCAACACACTTTATAATGAGGCAGAAGTTCCACAGTCCCTGCCCTTTGCAAATTCATGTTCATAGAGACTGGGAAAGAATGACTAGTGCAGATTTATCACCATTCCTGACCTGTCAGTAACCCAACATTGTGTAAGTACCTTATATGGAAGGATAGCTAGTTATTACTCTAACATACGAAGATTTAATCAACAAAATTTACTACTGCAACTGAGCAATCATGATTCTATGTAATGACATAGACTCTCCAGTAGTTTATATAGTAATCTAGTAATTCAGTGAACATATCTCTGATAGGAATCTTTACAAGATATAATGAGGAAACACAATACAAAATGGCAGTTTTATTTGTAAGGAAGGTATTGAGAAAAGATTCATGGAGTAAAATTATTCTTAAGCTGTGTCTTAAAAAATGAGTATTCACTGGAAAATGGGAGTGGGGAACACATGGGAAGCAGGCCATTCTAGGAATAGAAAGTATAATTCTTTCACTCTTTCATTTGTTTTTACTAATTGAACACCTCTGTACCAACCACCATGATACAGGTGCTAAAGATATAATGGTGAATAAAACAGTACTGCATCCAGAAACTTTAGTCTAATGGAATGAATGGCACATTGTAATAAGCACGTCTAAATGAAACGAAGTGGTTTAGTAAGGCAAGAGGTACTGGAAGCTCGGGCTGGAGAAGGAGCAGGGCCCAAATCATAAGAGGCTTTTTGTGTGCAGTTTATGGAGTTTGGACTAGACCTTAGCAAAAGTACTTGAGGAGGTTAGTGGTCAGTACTGTGAAATACCAGATGGGTCAAATACCTACAAAAATAAAAACATGTTTCACATCTTTACAGAGCAGAGAAACACTAGTTCACAACTATAATTCACTGTACATGAGTACATTTTACAGTATTAATATTAGCTAATACTTATTTACTGCTATGTGCTTTTACATATGTTAACTTCTCACAGTAACTATATGTGATAGGTGATATTATGCCAATGACAAGGTAAGTTATTTGCTCACTCATTGCTAGTAAGAGTCAGTTTTAGAAAGCCAAACTCTGATTCCTTGGCTGACTGTTAGTAGTTGTTAAACTGCCAGAAGAAAGAATAATACATTTGATGGAAGGAAACTAAAAACTTCCCAGAGGAAATGACGTGAGGAAGAAAGAGTACAGGACATTCCAGGAAGAGGAAGTAATATAAACCAAACACACTAAGGATAAAAATATTCAGAGCATAGGTAAATGGAGTGAGACGAAGTAGCTTGGGGAATATTTGAAAGGCTTTAACTGGCAAGTAAATTTAAAACGTTATTATGAAAGTTTTTTTAGCAGAGAAGGGACAAGGTTAAGAGTTGAGACTGGAGTAAAGGAAATTGATCAAGGAATCAGTATAGTAATAATGGCCACACATAATCAGGACTTCAACTAAAACTTGAGGGTAGGGTACAAAGATTCTAAAAATGTTTCAAAGGAATTAATTCAGCATTGTTCAGTGGGAATCAACTATATGCCAGGCACAGGTGATACAATGGTGGGTAAACTAGATATGGTCCCTGTATCCATGAAACTCAGTTTATTGGGTAGAATGGTCACCTTCAATTTTTTTACAATTTTTGACTAACCCCCTACTTTAAATACCTGAATTGCTAATGAACTTGCTTTTCAGCTGACTAGTTAATTCTTTGAATTTCACAATGTAGTTAAATAAGAAACTTAAAAAAAAAACCTTCAGTACCACCCAAAATTATTATATGCATTAGCCTTAATCTAAGGAAATATTTTATTATAGGTCTCCTTGAAGAAAATGATATTTTCAGGAATGCTCAAGCAGGTGTTCTCATCAGCACTAATAGTCATCCAGTCTTAAGGAAAAACAGAATATTTGATGGATTTGCTGCAGGTTTGTATTTTCTTTTGTTACTTCTAGGTTGTTTTTTCTATACATTAAAGTGGTTGGGTTTTGGTATGTTGTTTTGCTTAATAACTAAAGGTGTGCAAATGTGCTGCAAAAGTGGCTGAATGCCTATTAACAGTTCATTATGAGAGTACCTAATGCAAGTTCTGGATTGTTCTACTCTTACGAAACATTAATTGGGATAGAATAAATGGAGGCTTTGTACTACTACCATTAGGAATACAGATAAATTCAAGCCTCTGGCCTCACACACACACACTTCTAAAAATCTTGATAAGTGAAATCCAAGTATCATGCATATATATTTCACCTTTTTGCTAATGAAGACTATTACTTTTAATATTCCAAATAATCATCTAGCTCCTTTTCAATCTATAAACCAGCTGTTATCTAAACATGTTTCTAGGCACTATCCTCTTCTTAGTTTGCAAAGAAATTTGTTTGCAAAGAAATTTGCAAAGAAATTTTATAAAAGTAGTAAACTATGAACGTCTTGTATCATGCCAGTATAGTGGATTAACAGTGGAAAGTAAACATTTGCACTTTATTTCCTAGTTAATATACATTTGATATAAAAGAACTAATTTACTGTATTTCAGGTTTCATTTAAGAAACTATATAAAGTGATACATCTGTTTAAATTTTACTTCAGGTATTGAAATCACAAATCATGCGACTGCAACACTAGAAGGCAATCAGATTTTTAACAACCGGTTTGGAGGCTTATTTTTAGCATCTGGTGTTAATGTGACAATGAAAGGTATGTTGGCATCTACATTTTGCCTATAAATACACAAAATATGCTGTGAAAAGGTAATAATCAAAAGCCACTGCTCCTTAGGTAACTTGTTTTCTTCTGTTACTCTACAAAGCTAAGCAAGAACTCGAGAATGATTTTCAGACATTTTGTTTTGACTTCAGTTCTAGTTGGAGTACCTCACACAAAAGGAAAACCCATTTCTATTCTTAGCTTATTTACTTCATTAGTTAACCTGACTCGTTAGAATAACCCTATAATCTATTATTTTTATCTTATGTCTTTCTTCTCTAGAATTTTACTTTTTTTTATTGCAGATAACAAAATAATGAACAATCAAGATGCCATAGAAAAGGCTGTTAGTAGAGGTCAATGTTTATATAAAATATCAAGCTATACCAGCTATCCCATGCATGATTTCTACAGGTATATTTCTAAATTATTTATGAGTCTGGAAAAGGGGGGAGATGTTTTTTTCCACCTATACTGGCAAGAGGTAGTGTTTTCAGATACCCCACCCCTTGCATGTGTGTAAGCCAAGGCAGGGTAAATTGGGTTATTTGCCAGTAGAAAGACAAAACTTGGTAATTTGTCCACGTTGAGTTCTATGATCAATCTATTGGAGGATCCTGTGTTTGAGACCATAAATATGGGAGAAAGTACAAGATACTGATGTGTTCCTATACATCCCAATTACTGAGTTGTGGCTCTCCTCTCCCCATAATTTAGTAGTGCTTGACCGTCAAATAGTTATTTTGAATAACATGTTCAAGAAAAAAAATAATGTAAACTTTTGCTTTTTAGATGTCACACTTGTAACACCACAGATCGAAATGCCATATGTGTGAACTGCATTAAGAAGTGCCATCAGGGACATGATGTAGAATTTATTAGACATGATAGGTATGTAGCATACTTGCCTGCTCAATTACCCAGTTATCCCCTCCCCTCCACTTCTTGCCTGCTCTATTGCCCAATTATTCCTCCCCTTCCTAATTTTTGGGTTTTCATTTTGCTTTAGGTTTTTCTGTGACTGTGGTGCTGGAACACTGTCTAATCCTTGTACATTAGCTGGTGAGCCTACACATGATACAGATACACTATATGACTCTGCTCCACCTATAGAATCTAATACATTGCAGCACAACTGAATTCCTTACCTAAAGAAAAAGTTCTGCCATTCTAACATAACTTAAAACATTTTTGGAAGAAGATTTAAAATATTTGCCCATGCTACAGGAAGAGACTGTATTAAAAATGGATACACGAGGTCAGTTGACACTATGAAGCTGAAGCTACCAAAAAGAAAGTGGCAATATATTGACTCAGGATCTCAAAGCTGGGTGTTTTAGCATTACTGTGTAAAGACTTGAAGGGACAGAAGTGAAGAAAAAATAAGCTGCAATTTTGTACAGATACCAACTTCTGAAAAAAAGCTGGTGTTTTTACAGCTAGCATTGAATGCAGTCCAATTTGCAGTAGAACTCTCTTCAATAGACAACAAGCAGCTTTGTTGCTGCCTTTATGGACATGGGTACCAATTGCTTTTTGTAATATGGTAAAAATGTGAGCTAGCACTTCTGCATTTCTTTTGATTTTTTTAACATGTATTCAGATTGAGAAATATGATTTTAATGCTTTAATCTCATGTAGTTTGTTTTTTTTTTAATTTCAAGCAGAATCTTACTGTACTTGAACGTGCCCTGTTTTGTTAGCACACCTAGACTCGCTGTAATGTACTCATGTCCCAGGATGTACGTTCTTTCTATGAAAGAGAAAACACTAACCTTAAATTATATCCAGCAATGTTTCTGGTATCCTTTAAGAAAAGTTAAGACTATTATTTCCTTCCCTTCCCTGTGCAGCATTCAGAATCACCCCTAGAAAAGTGAGTGTTTTAATGAGACTTCCTAGGAAGGGATGCACTGTAAAACAAAAGTATTCTTGTAACTCAGTTTTGTGAAAGGTAAAAACTACTATGTTTTAAAGTACACTTTAGAAAGTCTCTTCAAAACAGTCCTGTATTTGAACTCTGTTCATAAGTTTTTTTTTGAACAGTTTAGACAAACTGCTGGAAATTAAAACAATTTCCTGCATTAAGCTGAGACAAGTATATATACAGCCCTATACAGTTTCATAGCTTCCCTCCCCCATTTATGTGTATTGGTGACAGTGGGTATAAAACAGCCTGAAAGTGTATGCATGTACCATAACATCTAGACTTAATATATTGTGAAGTATTCAATAACCATTATGTAGAAGGTAGATAAGAATTAAAAGGGTTTAATTTCCTAGAAAGAAATGGAAAAATGGTCATTTTTAAAAAATAAAGTTTATTAGATCATAATGTTGTCTGAATTTACCACCTTTGTCAAAAAAAATGAACGCAAGGCTTCCGATGTAGTCTATAATTCCTCAATCATAGTCAACAACTTATGGACAGCTTCAGCATCTACAGTCGACCTTTCACTAGCCAGGCAAACTTCCCTTAAAATTAAAAAAAAAAAAGTTTTAGTTCACATTTTTCAAAGTGCATCATCTACCCCTCTTTACTGTTTTAAATAAGGTCAGCTGCATGACAAAATTATGGCCAATTATAATTACCGAAATAATCGCAGTGAATTAGTTATCCTCTCAAATTCTCTTGCTTTTCTATGTCCCTTTTGAATAACCTCCTCTGGAAGATTAGCAAGCCTTGCTGCATTAAAGCCATAGCTTTTAGGACACGCTCCCTTAATGAATTTATAAAGGAAGGTAATAGTCTCTTGACTGGGATCTTCACATTCATTTTCTACCATGCATGCCTAAAAATGAGAAATATTAGTTACATGCTAACAATGAAAGTACCCAACCTGATTATCTCAAAAACAACCAACTTCCGAATAAGCAATCTGCACATACCATGTGTCCTAGGCGCACTGCAACGTTTTGAGAATAATCTTCGACTAAGGAATGGTAGTGGGTAGAAAACAATGTACGACACTTGATGTTCTCAGCAAGTTCTTTAACAACTGCACTTGCTATTGCTGTCCCATCAAATGTTGCAGTACCTCTTCCTGTGAAAGTAAAACATGCATAAATTAGTATCTCCCTAAAAAGGATGTACCTCACTCAAGAAACAGGGTACAACAACATCACTTACAATATTCTGGCCCTGGCCAGTGTGGCCCAGTTGGATGGAGCATTGTCCCGCAAAACCAAAAGGTTGTGGGTTCAATTCCTGGTCAGGGCACATACCTTACTTACTAGTTTGTGGCTTTGGTCCCTGGAGTCCCTTGTCTGTGTACAACTGATATCTCCTGTCCTTTCCCTCCCTTTCCCCGTTCTCTAAAATCAATGGGTGTGCCCTCAGGATAAAAATTAGGCCATTTAGTCAAATATGTCTGGCTTAGCCCTTGGAGTGGGGGTATTTTTCTTTTTAAGACTACTGTCAAGTACCCCCGATCTTCAGAACTTCCTATTCTCCCTAGGTACTCTCGTTATCCCCATTTTATAGCAAGCCAATTTGAATAGGATTAAGGAGTTTAGTAATCAAAGACTTTTCAAATTATCACCAACTGTGGGTCTATGGCACAAAGTTGAGTCCACTCATATTCTTCTTTTAATAATTTGTTTTAAAGATAGCCTTCAAATGGAAATTTTACTGTCTTACCTAACTCATCCACAAGCACCAGAGAATGTGCTGTTGCATGTGTAAGTATACTGGCAGTTTCACTCAATTCGACAAAAAATGTACTTTCACCTTAAAAAAAAAAATCACAAATGGGTGATCATTTAAAGAATCCTATTACAACATTAAGTTCATCTTATAGGTTCCTATTATTTGCATTTATCATGAGCTGCCCAGTTGTACAAAAGGTTAAATGTCATTAAAGACATTACTCAAACAGTATTTTAAGAATTTCATAGTGTTTGAAATGCCTGAGAGCATTTTGCTTCACATAACAGCAAAAAAGAAAGAAAAATCAAATAATAAAGCCTAATGCAGGGGAAAAAAAAAAAACCTCACCTGACATTATTCTGTCTGAGGCACCAAGTCTAGTAAATACTCTATCAATTGGTGTGAGCCTGCACACTTCCGCAGGTACATAACAGCCCATCTGGGCCAATACAGCTAATAAGCCAGCCTGTGTGAATAAGGGAGGAAAAAATCTTTTATGACTGGTGTTAAAAGAATATCATAGATACATATATACACAGAAGACAGAAAATAACCTAAGCTAAACATTAATCTTTCTTAAGAACCATTAAATAGGTAGAATCAGACACTTGAAAAAAAACTTCACAATCCTAAGTAGGAAAAGTGAGACTGAGAAGGCAAGTGGCTTATGTCCTAACTTTTTTGAAATCTCAGCTTGTATACTAACCCACTACCCTACTGATTCTCAACCCTGGCTATACAGTAAAATCATCTGGGGTGCTTAGAACCAATTCAAGTCCAAATGGATTCATTTCAGAGAATGACATTCTCCCCACACATTTTTGTTGAGCTCTGTAGGTGATTTTATTTTTTATTAAAAACAAAAGGTCCTGGTCTTAACAACACAGATACTAATATTGGAACAATATAGAGAAGCTTAGCATGGCCCTTGCACAAGGATGACATGCAAATTAATGAAGCATTCCGTATTTTTGTACGTTGAGAACCACGATACTACATTATGCTGCCTCCCTCTAGTTGGCAAATCTGGTGAGCTTAAGCATATAATATAGTACAGAAATGTGGCAGAGTCAGCCAATGTTTCTGTCAAGGGTTCAATGTCTTTCTCACATGATTGCCTTTTTTCCTACAACCCATTAAAAATGTAAAACTCATGTAGACCTATCTCTGGTATAGAGAAGACAAAATACGCTTATTGTCTTCCCTAAAAGAGTTGCCAACAGTTACTAGAGGTCATGAAGTTTGCTTTTCTAGATGAATAATTCTCCCATGGCTCTTTTGTAAGAGTTCCTACAAATGAGTCTAATTGAAAGACAACCTGCAACATTTGCATTATTTCTGTTATGAAAATATCTACCTTCAGAGAGAATGAAGTCAAAAAGCTTACAAAGAAATCGTGAGCCCTGGCAAGTGTAGCTCAGTGGATTGCGTGCAGGCCTGCAAACCAAAGGGCCACCGGTTGAATCCCAGTCAGGGCACATGCCTGGGTTGCAGGCCAGGTCCCCATTAGGGGGCGTGCAAGAGACAACCACACATTGATGTTTCTCTACCTCTCTTCCTTCCCCTCTCTAAAAATAAAATCTTTTTTAAAAAATCATGACCTGAAACCTCCCTTGCCTTTTTAACATGTTCCTCTCTTAACACCAGTCAACTGATTCGAAAAATACAATTATCAATTTTATAAACATAAGAGTTCCCTTTCATTCCTTCAGTCACTGACTAAATTCTATGTAATTTGTGTGCTGTTTGGGAAAGGATGGTCTAGAGACATAAAACATTCACTCTTAAAATGACTTTCCGTAACAAAACCTTAATAGTTTACCTGTCTCATAAGTGTAGACTTGCCCCCCATGTTAGGTCCAGTAACAAGCACACAATAAGCTTTGCCATTTTCCTCCTCTTCCTCCTCACAGCCTATTACAATGTCATTGGGAATAAACTCTGCTCCAAAAAAAGTCTTTGTGATGCAGGGATGGCGTGATCCTTTAAGGTCTAAGAAGACAGGAGCATCTTCTTTTGGTAACAGAATTACTGGACGACACATAGGACCATCACCCCCTCGACTGTAGTTAGCCAAGCACAATAAGACATCTGTTAAAGAGAGGAAAAGTGAGGTTTCATCAGTTTCTTGATAATCTCAAAGACCCAACTTCCACAAAATCTTTTTCAAAAATTCTTTTCCAGTGGAGGTGGTGTGTTCTAATTCCTTGACAGCTACAGTAGGCATTTTAATTAGTGATATTATCATTAATTGCACAACACAGTGCTTTCATTAACTGTAAATGAGTCATTAGCCTAAGTGTTATATGTGGTTTCATTACAGAACATAATTCTGAAGCTAACACTTCCTGGGAGAAGCAGAACATTCTGACAGTAGACAAATCTTAAAAGAGGAAAATAAATTCACCAATTTTGAACACTACTGAGGGAGGATTTTAATATACCCACCAAATTGCTTGCTAAAATGTGGCCCTCATAATACATAAAGATGCTTTTCTGGACAGTTGAGGTTCAGACCAAAATTATATTACAAATTTGGATAGCATCATTTGGGTTACAAATGTTGGATAAACTGTAGTAGCTGTATTTAAAAAAAAAAAAAAAAAAACAATGCCCTAAGCTGTAAAACAGTAAAGGCTTCAAAAAGTTAGCCTTGAAATACAAAGAAAAATTAATGAAGCTGAAAAGGTTATAAATTACAAATACATAAATTAGGGCTCTTAGAAATCAACTGCAGGGATGGAAGTGACAGTTTGGATAAGAAAAGGGAAAATTTAAAATCTCTTGAAACAGGCATGTAAAGATTCACAAATAAAAAATGCAGAGGTTATGCAAAAACCTCAAGTTATGGGTCAAGGGATAGTTTTAAATTAGTGTTAATAAATGGGAGATCAAAAACAGTATTCTTCGAATACTAAAAGTTCATTTGGAAATTGTCTCATTTAAAGTATTTATTTTTATTAATCTTTTATTCAATTATTTAAGACTGAAGAAAGACCAGAAGGCTACTTACTAACAATGAAGTTTCCAGTGAATGACTTACATGACTATGGGCAATCTAGTCATTTTATTTTGCCTCATGAGGAGGCAAGTATATTTCATACTTGTCAAAATGCATGTAACCTTGTTACTTGTGTTAAGGGATATGCACCAATGGATTTACATCTTAATGCACAACTGGGACACAGGACATTACTAACCAAAGCCTTAGAAGTAAGCTTGTTGAAAATCTTACCCAACACCGCAATGCACTCTACAGCAGCCTGCCAGTTCTTGTAGTTTTTATCAAAGTTATAGAATAGTCGTCGCATGCAGTCCTTCAGTGATACATCTCTCCGTTCTTCAGCATTTATCAGATTAGCCAGCTTCTTCTCAATCGTTTTGGTCCAGTATCGTTTACAGCCCTTCTTGGTGGACTTCAATTCGTATTCTTCTGGTAAGTTATGGGTGATAAAGTTCTCTGGAATTTCCAACTGGTAACGGTTCCTGCCAATTCCCCAGTAGACTATGGTCCTACAGCCAATTCGACTGCGCTGTTTCTCCAAGTATTCCAACAGGCTCTGCTCATTTTCTTTTATGTCAGCAAGAGCTTGGTCATAATCAGAGTCAAATCCTGCTTTGGGAGTAATCAGTCCAGTCTTTCGAGCCTTTTCATGGTCAAAGGCTGTATCCCATCGGTTCAGTTCTACAGTTAAATCTGGAAAACGGCCTTCAGGATTTTTCGTCTGCAGAGTAATGACCTGCTTAAGGATTTTAGACTTAAAGTCATCAATGACTTCTTCCATAATCCCTATAATTTTACACATTACTTTGAATCCTTCCAGAGCAGAAAGAAAATCAATAATCTTTTTTTTGCTATATGTAGTTTCTTCATACATTATAGCCCTGCTATCTGGATGGTTCTGGCTCTTCAAGGGAGAGCCAACATTATGAATTTTACTCAGTAGTCTCTCAAGGTCTGGAAGCTTCTTTAAAAGGTCTGCAAGTTCAGGGATTTTGTCAGGCACAGCCATTAGATCTTCAATAGCATCCAGACGATCGTTGATAGCAAAAGGGTTACACAGTGGGGCACACAGCCATTGCTTTAGGAGCCGCTTACCAAAAGGAGTATGACAGGTATCAATCTTCTCTAGCAGAGTACCTTCGGTAGAACCATTTGTTCCATTCAGGAAAATCTCCAAGTTGTTTAATGTCACAGAATCTAGCACCATTCGTTGACTGGCTTTAGAAAAAACAGCACCAGGTCTTGTAGCATTGACCATGTCTGAATCCAAGGGAATATATTCTTCAAAATTAGCCATTGATAAAAGCTCCTGGTCGATAAGGCATTTTTTGAGGTAGAAGACACAACCACCTAGAGCAGAGAGGGCCAATTCACTCTTCTCTCCTGGTGTCAACCCAATAGAATCAGACTCTGAAGTCATACCCTTAAGCACCTGGGGTAACATCACCCCACTGTCCTCATTTAACTTTTCTGTGAAATATCCTTCTTCAAGAAGAGTTCTCAAAGTTTTGGCTGCATCCCAAAACTGGGAGCCTGGTAACAGAGCTTCCTGAAGAGAAGAGGATAATGAACCCTTCAAAATCATCTTAGTTTCTGTTGAGAGATTTCCTTTCTCAAACAAGACTTGTACTGGAGGGTAATGTGCCACGAGAGTCCTAAACCTGGAACAATGGCGATCATCTGAAAACTGACCTATGAAAAACTTCCCAAGCGAGGCATCAACAAAGCATACACCATACACTCGAGTGTGGCCAGAACTATCATCCTCTTTTTCTTTGAGGCTAAGAAGGTATTTGCTGTAGTTCTCAGAGGGGTCACCTTCCAGCACACTGTATGTCTGCGTACCCTTAGTAATGACCCTACAAATCTCCCTCCTCACCACTTTATCATGCTTACATATATGCGCCATCTTTCGGCATCTTGCCTCCATCATTTCCGGGGTCTCAGTCTGTTCCACTCGTGCTACTTTGTAGCCCTTCTGGACCAGAGAATCTGAGTATCGGCCAAATGCAATTTCAGGGAAACCAGAATGGGCCCAGTTGCCTTTCATGAAGACCAGCCCTAATTCATTGACTCCAATAAGAGCATCCATGTGGTACAGCTCATAAAACTTCCCCACTTTATAAAATATGACAAGATCAAAGTTCTGAGACTTAATCTGCCACCACTTCCTCATCCCAGGAGTACAAGAATTAAGGAAATCCTCTGGCACATGGAGTGTAGATGCATCAAAATCAGGATGATCGGGTCGCCTCCTGTGCACATCTCTTCTCTTTTCTTCCTTAAGCCACTCTAAAGTTTCATGATACCAGACAGTGGAGCGACTACTATCATCACATCCTCCGCTAATGTGGGCTTGGGATTCAGAATTTTGAGGGGCAGAGAAAGCACACAAAGCACTCCTGGTTTCAGATGAAATGCTGGTTGCTCGTTTGGTGACTGGGGGCATTTCCTTCCTTGAACTTTTCCTTTTGAGAGAACCATTTCCAGTCACCATTCTCTTCCGCTTCGTAGCAACTCTGACAGAGCTGTGCAAGCTTTCGCTGTCACTATCCCCCAATCCACTGCTTATTTCATCACTGCTCCCTTCTTCCTTAGTATCTGGCTTGAATTCCACATCAGAGCCACCGATGTCGCTCTCAGAGTCTGATATGACTCTTCGTTTTTTAATTTGGCGGCTACTTCGCCTAGATCCTTGCACCTTAGGTGGTACTTCCTCTTCACTCTCAATTTCATTGTCTTCTTCACTCTTATCTGATGCATAAGTTGCACCTACCTGTCAGGCAAGGAAAGAGCATTTAAAAACAAAGCAAAATTTGGAAAATTACAGTATTGCTCTGGAATACCTCTCAGTATGCTGAGACTTCATATAGCAAAAGAAAAACCAACCTTCAAAAATATTTTTCAAGGCATATCAATTTCAGTTTCACCTAACATTAGAACAAGTACACATTAAAGATTAGTAATTCTGTCCTGACAGTTCTATCCTATCCAATAGAGATGAAGCATTACCACATACCACAAATACCCATAGGTGATGTAATCATTATTATAGCTGTAGAAATAAAACCTTTAAATCTCCCTCTGTTATCTTCCAGGGTTACCTCTTCTACAGAACACATATTTATGAAGTTTACCATTTTATATATTCTTTAGTAATAACACTGTAAGTTAATCTTTACCAATTCTAGTCCTTGATCTTTCACAAACCAACTGTATCTTCTTGGACAAGGCACATCTACTTATCATGGACCTCTCTCACAAGTAAAGGCTAAAAAATCACTGTAGTTACCATCCAGTTCTAAGCCTGATTAGTATCATGACCCACTTGTTCACAACCTCAAAATTAAAATTAAAAACTTTTCTTTCATTTCTCTTAAAATACCCATTAACTCACTTTTTCCCCTCATCTATAAGACAACAATAAAACATAAAACCAAGCTTATACATGAATCTCTGTTAAGCACATATCTCATTAATTTCCTCCATTAGAAAATGTTTTAAATGGACAAATTATTTGTTCATTTCCTTAACAGGACTTAATTCACTCAAATAACGACCATTAACATTTGAAACCAAGGTTAAGTCTTATAAAACGTAAAAAAAAAAAAAAAAGCGTGTGTGTGAGTACCAAAGTATATAGATGTAAAACGAGAGTATTACTTGAACATGCACCCTCCCTTTTTTCCCATCACTTTCCTAGCAGAAGTAACTGTTTGCAATGTCTCACCTCCATTTCTTCCTCCTCTGGTTCTGAGGGCTCATCACACACTGCCAATTCAAGCCTCTTAATCTTGTCTTTATTCAAGGCTTCATCTGCACGTTGCATTGCTCTGAGTATTTCAGGCTTTGCACTATAAAAATGACCTCCTTTCTGGGCTTCCTTTGATTTTGAACCTAAATACACACTTATAAATAAGAACCGTTGGCTGGATAGTTAGTTCAACCTACAGCACTTGCCCAAATGAACAAAAATGACAACAATCAAGTATTAAATTCATATAGATAGATAGATCAATAAAGCCCACAAGGAAAGAATCTTCAGGGTAAAACCAGTGGAACTGAAATTACCTATTTTACCTCCCTGAACCTGTGTCACCCAGAACCACCGTGTCTCTTCCTCTAATGACCAGGGACTGTAGCCCTAAACAAACAGGTAAGGCGCACCTCTTGGGGGTGAAGCATGAGATGTCAAGGAGTTTGTTTTGAGATCTTTTTTTAAAAAAAAAATTACTTCAGGACTACACTGTCGGTTAAATGAAGCTATGATATTAGAAATAAGTTTGTCCCCAAGGCAGTAAGGTTATATTAAAAAATAACTCTAAAGTAGGGACCCTAACATTTTGAGAGGGTAACCCAGTTCAGACTTTGAATGTGTTTATTTTTTTTTCAAAACAGTAGCTCTGCTTTAAGGTCAAACTCTTCCTTTATGTGTTTCACTTCAAAAAGCTGTAACAGCCCTGGCTGTGTGGCTCCGGGGCTTGAGTGTCATCCTGTGGACCAAAAGGTTACCACTTTAATTCCCAGCCAGGACACATGCCTGGGTTGTGGGCCAGGTCCCCAGTTGGCATTCGAGAGGAACTGATCAATGTTTCTCTCACACATTGATGTTTCTCACTCTTCTTCTCCCTCCTTTCCCCTCTCTAGAAATAAATTATATTAAAAAGCTGTAATATTGTACGACACTTCTGTCCACTGAGCAAAAAAGTAGATGCAGAAGATCACTAGTCTAATGGTACAAAACTGTTTAGTTCTTTTCCAGAAGTTATAACTAGAAATGTCTGTTTTCTTCTGCCCAGATATAACTGTGATTGGAAAACAAACCTGAATCTGCCTAAATTGAACCGATCCAAACTTCACATTATTTCCTTCTCTGTACATTGAAACTAATAGGACAGTCCTAAGTTTCCAAGGATTTACCAACTTTTATGGACTGCCTGAAATAAGGCTGCCATTTCCCATTTCTCTAAAAAGCTGCAACAAGTTACAACCAAAATCATTCCCAACAGACTGTGATGCAATCCTCCACTATACAATTTTTAGGACAGCCCCCCCACACACAAGGACTTTATTTTATCCATACCTCTCTGATTTATTCACATGTATGTTTTGTAACAATTTGGAAATTTAAAGGACAAAGAGCTATATGCACAGGAATGACTTTAGAAAATAATGACAATATACACAGAAGCTTTCTGATCTCTTTTTAAAGTCATTTTGCCAAAGTTGTGTTTGGAATCTCAAAATTACTCATGGAAAAAGACCTCATTCATCATCGAGTCCAACTCATTTTATATTAGTAAACAATTTCAGAAATAAATTACTTTGGTTGGCCAAGATCACACAGCAAACTAGTGGAGAAGACAGAACCAAATTTCCTGATTATCTTCCCTTCTTGCACATCAGGTTTCCACGTAGACTTAATTTTCTTCCATGAGCCGTCCCCTAACTCCCCCAACCTGCAGGATAAACACTATAACCAAAAGGCATGAGTCCCAGATATTTCTGGGAAACTGACCCTTGTGCTGATTCTAAAACAGAGTTCAATCATGCATGTCCTAGCCTGGAAAGTCTGAGGATGATGGATAAGGACATGGTCATGCTTGAGTGTGTATAGTTACTGTATTACACAATCATACTGTACATGCTCTATAGAATTCAAGAGATTAACAGGGTGCATGCACCTAAGCTAAGTGAAGCTACACATATTACTATAGTCTGCTGCGATAAATACGACTGGACCTGGGAAGAAAAAGTTAAAGTTCAACAAGTCTGATATGAAAGTGAACTTCGATGTGCTTGTAGGTGAGGATTTTGAAGGCCGCCTAAGTACACATTTCTAACTGTCCTGGAGAATGCTGTTGATCTGTATGCTACATGTCCTGACGGCATTGCATTTCTTTTTGATCCTTTAAGATGGGCATACTGTTTAATCTACCCTTTTCATGTCTGAATTTGATATTTTGGTACAAGTTGTAAGATCAAATTATGAAATCATTTTTCCTTTTAGGGCATGATATTGCTGTAAGTCACTCAAGGGACACAAAAATTCCACTCTACCCAACAAACTAATTAAAGACCAGATGCATCTTACCCTTTTTCCATGCTACAGCTTTCACCCCACCACTCCTGTAATCCGATGAAGTAAAATCCACTTAATTTCACTGCATGGAAGACACTGACACTTGTGCAGGCTCTCTCATTCTCTTACGTACATACACACACATACTCTACCCACCCCCTCCTGGGAAGTGGCTCTTACCTGTATATGGCTTTAATAGCCTTCTGCTAACCCAGCCCCTTGTTGGGCTGTCATCAAAAAATTGTACATGAACCCGGGCAGACTTCCCTTTCTCACGGATGAATGTTCCATCAAAAGGGTGGTTGTAAACCAGGCAAGGCCACCAGGGGTAGCCCTCCATCTTGGCCCAAACCAAATCACCTGGTGAGAAGTCACAAGAACTGTTGCCAAAAGGAAACACAACTTGGTTAATATTCAGTCAAGCTGCATTAAAGGTAATTATCTATGACTAAGCAATTCCAACAATGTTTTGTTAAGACTCCTCTGAAGTTTCCAAGCACATAAATTCTAGAGTTAATGATTTTTTAAAATCAGATTTTCAAGTTATTTTTTAAACTTAAGAAATATGTATCACAACATATAAACTAACACAAATATAATGAATTCTAATACTAAGGTGAGAAACTTTCTCAGACTCTTTCAAAGTTTAAAAACTATGGCAAAATTCTGGTAGGATACTGATAAAGTAATTCTGGCAGGATAAAGGTACAGACTTGCACACTACTCTCCAAGTCATAAATCACGCCTGTATTCCAACACAGTATGTATTGGGAAGTGGCTCTAACCACAGTATTTATCAGTAAAACAGCAAATATATCAACTATGTAATTTGCTAGTTATATTAAATATTACCTCATTAGACTTTGCTTGTGCTCTCCAGTTAAACTCCTCTCCATTCCAAACACTACCAAAGCTACCTAGCCCACTACTACTCACCTACTCCAAAAATCTGGTTTCATGAAAAACCTCATGTCAACAGCTAAGTGCCCCTGCAAAATAGCAAGTAGGAGTGCATATGCCTACAGAATCAAAACAGATTCAATCTTCACAAAAAGTTGGTTTAGCCCTGAAGGCTCCCTGAGAAAGGGAGAGGAGAAAGGGGGAGGGGAAGGGCAGGGGTAGAAGAATCTAGCTAACAGACTACAGAAGAGTCCACAAAGCTGATAAACCTGGCTCAGGTACCATATACCAAGATTTTCTAAGCCTGCTTAGAGGTTTTTTCACTGAAGACTACCACAATAAGGACACTACAAACAGTACTTCAGACATTTTAGAAAAGTGACCATTATTAGTCAAATGAAGCCATTTTATTTAGACCTAATCATGAAATTAAAGCATTCCTTTCTTCAAAATATGAGAGGTAGAAACACCAAACCTAGACAATTACAAAAGAAACAAGAACCGGAGCATGAGTTTGGCTGGTGCTTGTCTCAGGCCTTTACCTTGCCTCAGGTAAATATAGTATTTCTCAACTTGTAGAAATCTACAGTAACCTTGACAAACTTGTAAACATTGCAGTCAAGCTCACCACTAGGTCATCTTCAAACAGAATGCTCTTTCTGCTCGATTCATTCAAACTTCTTACCATAGCTTCTTCCTTACTAAACAGGTCCATTAACTAACGAGACAAAGACCCTTATCGCTCTGCATCACTGTACAGAATGGTTTGTTTACAAACCTCCCCATTGTCAAGCAGGCTTTCCTTTCAACTCAGGCACTAGCCACTTAACCACAAAGTCTATCACACTGGTCTCAGAAAACCACAAGCTTTGTCTGTATTTAAGTAGCTGAGAGAGAGTACCCCTAAAGCTGTTACTTTTCTACTTCTGCTGCTGAAGGAGGGAAATAACCTTTATTTACATAAGCACACTCTGTATTCTGAGTCTGAACTTTTGGAAGTTGCCTAAACAGAGCAAATACACATAACATCAAGGAAGCACATTTCTGGCTATATAGTCTTGAGACATCAGGCTTCAAACTGTGTGTTTGCCAAGGCAGATCTTTGTGAAGGGGGACGGGTAGGGATACCCATCTGTCAAGCCTGGCTGCCCTTCTTTAAGGCAATTAAATCCCTTGAGAAGGAGACTCAAGTAAGGTTTTCATGTGTTCATAAAGAAGCTCTAACGCCATCACTAGCCAGTTTGGGACAGTTCCTCCCCCGTGTATTGAAATTATTAAATATCTCTAGATAAACCCTGATGCTAACCAGTATGGAGATTTACAAAGTAGTCTTGGTTTGTAAAACTGAAGATAACTTTTCCTTATCTGTGTAAGCTGAGTTATATCGATTGAAAGAACAAAAGAAGGGCTCAATCGGACACCAGCTATTTCATTACATATATGTCTATAGAAGTTACGTATTCTCAAGAATGGAGTTACTACATCGGAGAGTTTGATAAGAAGGCACATCCTGGTGCTATTATCTGAAGTTCAAGGGAGCAAGATGCCCCAAACCCAGTGAAATTCTATTTTGGCTGAAAGAAGACAACTGAACATTTGCAAGAATCTTAGGAGCTCCCAGGGAAATTAAATGAATAGATAAAAATTCTTGAGCAAAAAAATGTGAGATAGCCACATGTGCCTCCTGAAGTTCCTCTCTGTGCTCAATTAACAGTGAGTCAAGTTTCTGAGACCGAAAAGACATATGGGGGAGATATTTTTTGTTTTATAACTGTAACTATACCATGCAATAAAATAGTACTGTTTTAACACAAATAAGTTAATCACCCTAGTTTTATCCAAAAGGAAAAAACTCGAGCTTTCTAAGACAGTTGTTACGTTAAAACTTGTCATTTCTACAAATATAGTGCAAATTGTAAAACACTGTTCAAAGGTCTCACAAATGATTAAAAAACATCCCTTTCCAAACAACCAACTTTAAATTTTAATGTCTTTACATTTATTTGAAAGACAAATGTGCATCATCACTAAAGAAAAAAAATTTGTAAAAAACTAATTACAATCATTATTAGCTTTAAAATAAATTCATCTGTAAAACCAAATTATAAACTGAACTGTTTAAACAAAAATTGTTTTTCAACACTACCTTACCCTAAATATAACCTTTTACTTACAGAATCTCACATATAACCATACTTCTCTGCTTTATGAATACTATACTGTAAAATGGCAGTATACTATAAAACGGTAAGACTAAAAAATTTAGACATGGTTCTCCTCCAATGCTAAAAGGCTTTAAGAAAACATAACTAAAAATTCTAGCCTAGGAAACACTGGTTTCAAACCACAAAAGGGAATTGAGGAACTAAAAACTGAACATTTCTCATTAAAATTTTTCTTCACTTAATGCTAACAAAAAATTTTTCAATTTATTAATTTTTGTGTGTAAACTTTAATTCTTTAAAGGTGATTTAAGAATTTTACCTCTAACAGTTGTGCAGTTTCCAAAGGCCAAAATAAAAGGAATACATCCATGCAAAAATTCCAATTTTTTTCTGCCAACGCCACTGTATTTTAAAATATGTAAATATGTGTGGAATGACAGTTGAAATGTGCTACAATTATCTGCTATCTTTCATACATTGGTCCTTGTAAAAGTGAAACAATCTTATAAAACAACATGATGTATACACTGGCTCTACATCAAGCTTTCTTTTAACAGTCATATTATCGAGGACTTCCGGCCAAGATGGAGGCATAGGTAGACTCACTGTGCCTCCTTGCACAACCAAGATAGGGACAACAATGATATAGAAACAAAATAACAACCAGAACTGACAGAAAATTGAAGTGTATGGAAGTCGGACAACCAAGGATTTAAAAATAGACACTTTCATCCAGACCGGTAGGAGGGGTGGAGTCCGGCCGGGTGAGGAACGCAGAGCGGAGAGCTGAGCACCCAGGGCGGCGTGCAAGTCCGCAGCAGGCAGACCCTGGGCGCACAAGCAGCAGTGGCTGGTGGGCCCCAGCAGACCCTGGGCGCACAAGCAGCGGTGGCTGGTGGGCCCCCGCCAGGGGGTGGCGACCGGCAGACCCACCGAGGCGGCCATTGTGAAGCAAGGCACTGCACGCAACTCAGGGTCCCAGCACCGGGAAATAGAGCTTTCGGTCACTGACTGAAAAGGAAGGTCCCATGGGGTGCACAGGCCCACCCACACCGTAATTGGTGCCAGAGGGGCCTGGTCAGCTTGCGGAAAGTGGCGGAAGGGTCTGGGGTCCTGCAGAGGGCAGAGTGGGAGCCATTGTTCCTTCTCGGACCCCGCCCCCACATACAAGGTCACAACCCAGCAACTGGGGTGCCCCGCCCAGGTGAACTCCTAAGGCCCCGCCCCTCACTACAGGAGC
>CM052543.1:120171120-120206824 GCA_028533065.1 Trachops cirrhosus
GTGACAAAAATCAACCAATTCTGTGAGTATCCTGATCACCAGTGCTTTGAACTGTGCATCTGATAGGTTGGCTCTCTCTTGGTCACTTAAAAGGATAGGTTCTGGGGCTTTCAATTCTTCTTCTGTTTGAGCCATCTCTTTGCTGTTTTTTTTGTTTTTGTTTTCTTTGTTGTTGTTTTTTGGTCTTGTCGAGCTCCTGTAGTGAGGGGCAGGGCCTTAGGAGTTCACCAGGGTGGGGCACCCCAGTCTCTGGGTTGTGAAGCTGTATGTGGGGGCGGGGTCCGAGGAGGAACAATGGCGCTTGCTCTGATCTCTGTAGGACCTCAGACCCTTCCGCTGCTTTCCAAAAGCCAACTGGGCCCCTCTGGCACCAATTACAGTGTGGGTGGGCATGTGCACCCCACGGGACCTTCCTTTTCAGTCAGTGACCCAAAGCTCTATTTCCCAGCGCTGGGACCCTGAGTTGTGCGCAGTGCCTTGCTTCACAATGGCCGCCTCGCTGGGTCTGCCAGTTGCCACCCCCTGGCCGGGGCCCACCAGCCACCACCACTTGTGCGCCCAGGGTCTGCCTGCTGTGGGCTTGCGCGCTGCCCCAGTTGCTCTGTGCTCCTCTCTGCATCCCTCACCTGGCCAACTCCGCCCCTCCTACCGATCTGGATGAATGCGTCTATTTTTAAATCCTTGGGTGTCCGACTTCCATACACTTCAGTTTTCTGTTAGTTCTGGTTGTTATTTTATTTGTATATTGTTGTTGTCCCTATCTTGGTTGTGCGAGGAGGCACAGTGCATCCACCTATGCCTCCATCTTGGCCAGAGGTCCCAATAAATTGTTTTAAAAAGGAAAGACAAATGGGTTTTTAGGTGAACAAATAGTTTGTGATAATTATTTATGCAGGTATGAGTGGCCTTTCCATCTTTGTGATCATGAAACTCCTCTAGAGAGGTGATTTATGTCATCCTCATTTCTCAGAAGTTGCTGCTTTTAGTCAAATAAAGGAAGCTCTGTTAAATCTTAAATGTCTTCAGATTAAACTAATCTCTATATAAACTCTAGGGTTCTGAGTGGGTCCTCACAAATAATCTTTATGAGGCTGAAGTTTTGGTGTTTTCCATGATAGAAAGCAAGCACCATGAGAGAAATTAATGTGGAATGAGGGTGGTGGTATCCAAAAGAGTCCAAAGTTTGAGAAGTTGGCAGCCCAATCAGTACACACATCCCATTACTCTTATGGATGCTGAGAAAGAAGATAGAAGGGTTCCTGGTGGCTAACTTTGTTCTAAAAGAGCCTAGCAGCCATTTCTAAACAGAAGTCTCTCACGTGATTCACACTTTAGGGAGAAGCCTGCACTAAACTGTCTGCCTGTACTATGTTCCTGCCACTTGAGCCAGCTCTTATAAAAGATTGGTCAGCAGCTCTACTGACCAGTCAGAGCTATTCCATTCTGACCAATCAGGACAGTGCTTTTTGGACCCATCACACTTCAAGGATTAGGAGTCCTCATTTAAGTGAGAATGGACCAATCAGGGGCCAGAGGCAGCATTCTGTCTGTATACATCAGCTCCCCCTGGAGCTCAGGCAGTGCACTTTCCCTTTCCACCAAGGACAGAAGACTGCATTTCCCCTGCTGGAGCTGAAACACCACAGAAGTCTCGCTGGACAGAACAGATAAACCAGTGTGGAACAGAGCAGGGCAGAACAGAGCTTACCCAAGCAGGTGAAGCACAGCAGAGCAGGGCCACCTTGCCCCAGGGCAACCTCACCGTGCTGTTCCCCAGCCATGCTGCTTCATAATTGAGCTGTAACACTACTGAGCTGTTCCACAGCCATGCTATGTCACAGTTGAGCTGTTTTCACTGAATGAGGTTTTCTTCTTTACCACACCCCAAATCAGAGATTCCTGTTGGCATTGAATTGGCATCAATGACCATCAGCTGACACTCTGTATGGGATATTTAAGAATGGAATAAAGATATTATTTTTTTCTTTTAATTTATATGTATTTTTTCAAACAGTAAAGTATTACGACATAAATGCTTATTAAGCTATATGGATGTAAAACTTAAATGGAACTGTTAAGTATTCCTTTTGGCCTGGGAGTTTAGTGGAGAAAGTACTGCAAGATTAAGAGCACCAGAGGTTTAGGTTTAGGAGCCTCTGGCCTAGTGGTTAAGAGCTCTGCACTCACTCTGCCCTCAAACTCTATATCCAGACTTCACATGCTAAAAATCCCAGCTGAGCTGCTTACTAACTGCATGACTGTTGGGCAAGTTTTTTAACCTCTCCCTGTGCCTCAGTTTCTTCACCTAGTTGTGATGAGGATTGAGTGAAATGGCATTGTAAAGCCCTCAGCCCAATGCCTGCCCCACCATGAACACCAGATAAATGGAACAGAATTACATAAAGAAAACTCTGCGGGTGTCCAGCAGTATGCAGCACTCTGCATTCCTTCTCCATCCGTCCAAGGAACAGGCTGACACAACAATCTCTGCCTTTTTCTTGGGCCTTGAGAGATAAAGTCAAGTCTGGAAAAAGGCATTTTATGAGGGTGCTGTCCTAGCCCAAACAGCCTTTAGTCACCAGGGAGAAGTTTCCAGTCTGTCAAAGTCGGGTTTTTTTGGCCAGTTGCAAGGAGGGAGACTCCATAGCACAGCAAGGAACCATGGGGCATCTGTCCAAACAAAGGAAAACCAAACAAAGGAAAACAAAAAAAAAAAGCTGTTCTGTGCTTCAGGACAGGGTGGAATGGGCTCAGAGCAAAGCTGAGTGTAGTCAAATCTAGATGGCAAAGTGAACCCAAGGTCCCATTTCCTTAGAACCTACAAAGTTAAGATGGATGTGGAATGGAGTGTCCAAAAATCCCTTATCTACTGTTGTCCACCTGTGTTGTAATTCAAAGCTGCTTCTCTGTGTAAAGTGAATTAGGGGCTCCAAGCAAGAGAAGGGTAGTGGGTTATTTCACTACGGCTAATATAGTTTCAAACAGCAAAGTTTTTGTTTGTCTATGATTTTAGAGAACCAGATTTCTCAGTAAAGAAAGCAGTAGGAGGTGAACTCACAATACAATATACAGATGATGTATATAGAATTGCACACTTGAAACCTACATAATCTTATTAACAAATGTCACCCCAATAAATTTAATAAAAAATTAAATTAAAAAACAAAGAAAGAAAGCAGTAGTCCTCAGGCCTATGTGGATGAAAAGGGGCCACACACAAAACCTGACAAGCTCAGGGGAGGCCTATGTGGTGGCCTTGACAAGCTCAGACCTAAAGTGACCACACTGGATGGTCTGAGACTGAAAATTTTCTTACGAAAATCAGATCCTGGTGCGCAGTCCAAGTCCCAGACCAGATCTTCCCCAACAAAAGTCAGTCATTATCTTGATTGAGCCAGTCTGTTGTCTTTTTGCATCTAGATAACATACCTTTGGAATGTCAGGGCAGTTTCCTTTTTCCAGACCCACCCTGGGCACAGACACCGCCCCAAAGGGAGACCACAAATCCCCTGGTTGTTACTGTTACTGTGTTAATTGTTAACTATGCTGTACCTACCTGAGTAAAAGAAGCATGTGTCTATGGTTTTACTTTTTATCCAGTGTCAGAGGTCCCACATTTTTGCTTTCTCCTGCTTGTCTAATCTATCACCAGTGGATTTCATCTTCTTTAACCCACTTACATCTTCTTTTTTGATTGAAATGTATAAAACAAGGTGCAGAACTGCTATTTTCTGAAGCATTTTCTCAATCTGTTGAGGTTTTGCTTCCCAGCAATTGTCAGTTTGGCTCAAATACACTCAGAAAAATTCTTACAGGTTCAGATGGTTCTTATGCTGACACCACTTTGCAGCTGCAGCTTGTCCTTGAGATAAAATAGTGTTTCCTGTTTTACATTGTAGCTGGCTTTATCTTTGTTGTCTCAGCCCAGTGAATGGAGGACACATTTTTAACTTTTCATTCCTTGCTAATTTTTACTTTCTCAGTTCTGAGAAATAAGGAGGGGAGGGACTTTGTGGCAGCCAGGTAGGAGATGCCAGCTGCAGCCTGTCTTTCCAGCAGCAAAAGGACAGAAGTCAAAGGGGTCTGTGTCCCCTGCCAAGTGCCCAAGGTGTGGTGGGGGCTCTGAGAGGCTAGCTGGCAACCCACAGGGCCTAGACCACCTGGAGGGAGGAGAGATAGGCCAGCGGGCTTCCACAGGCTGGAGGGACTCCCCTCCCAGACTCCCAGCCTTCTTCTCCGACTTGTAGCTAGCTTCCTTGGAAACTTCCATATTACCTCCGACCACAATCAGCACCAGTACGGGGAGAGCTAGCACCAGCATTTCTCTGGCTTCCAGAGACATCCTGCGTAGAACTGCCAGGTGCTTTTCTAATTACCAGAGTAGCCCTTTCAGGTGGAATATGGTCTCAGCCTCTAACCTCCAAGGTCTGGCTCCAGGCTCTCTTCTCAGCTAACTTCATTCCTGCCTTTTACCTTCACCGTTCTGGGATCATCCCCACCTTAAAGCCATACAGACCTGGTTTTAATCCTGATGTCCTCACCTACAAATTCTGGCAACCCGGGTAAATTACTTGCACTTTCACCTTGATTGCCCATTCTGATAAATGGGGATCAACTAATATCTACCTCACAGAGTTGCTAACAGAGCAAAAGGCTCATTCTCTCTGACTCCATCGTATTCAAGCCTGCGCAGCTCCTGTGGCCTTCCCGCTATTAGCTCCTTCTTCAGACCTGTTGATTATTAGAGGAGTTCTGTTTGAAGTTTGAGTTTTCACAAAAACAGCCCTTCCTGTTTGCCCTTCCCTTGACAGAAAAGAAAGCTAACCTCTGTAGTTTCTTAAGATGGATTTGAGAATTAGGGCTCCAATCTTCTTACTTGGCACCTTCTCGATCAAAAAACCTTTCCTTACTCCAAACTCTGACATGTCAACTTTTGGCCTTTTGAAGCATCAGGTGCATGATCTTTGAACTGGTAACACAATCATTGGGAGGATGGAAAGCATATAATGTGTGCCCAATAAATATAAATCTCTTCCCTCCCTGTGCTGTTTCTGCCCTTGCAATGCCCTTGACCACTTCCCTGCAGCAATCCAAATCCAAAAAGCCTCCGCCACCTCAGTTGAAATCCCTGCCACTCCAGCCCCTCTGAACACACAATTCCCTCTCATCAGAACAGTCTCAGAGAACCGCCTCTTCAGGTCACAGACCCCAAGCCGTGGTGTGATAGCTGTGGCCCCAGCAGCTGTGGTGTGCATTTGATCCTTGTGACATGTCACAGATTGCCATTTGCCATTTCACTGTAAACCAAAGAATGATGGAACTGGATCAGCCCTGTGGAAACTCACCCTGGAACCTCAGAATTGGTATAAAGATTATTTTAAGCTGAAGACATCTGAGATTCAACAGAAACAGATAGATGCCTTCTCAAAGCTTCTCTTATCTAACTAAAAAAAGAAACTTCTGACAAGCGATGACTGTCATAAATTCCTTCCTTTGGGGTGAGCCTGCCCCCAGGAGAAAAACCAAGAGAAAATGTACCATAAATCCTCTGTCAAAGGATATTTTATGGCTCTGAAGATGGAGAGACCACATGTACCTTTATAAACAAACATTATCCCAAACATTCTTATCTCCCTTTTGTTCTCCCCAAAACCCACTTGTCTTCCCTAAAGAAACCTATTTGTTCTTCCCAAGGGAAGCGCTTCCCCCCACCCCTTTTCCCTACTCAGTTGGATAGGCCCCTAAGTTAGATGAGCACTCCCACGGACATGTGCGATCCACCTATAAATAAACTGTCTCTTCTCTTGCTAATCTGTTTTTTATCAGTTTAATGTGCAAGCCTCATTCTCCTTCCTTCCCTGTTTTACTGTAATATTTTTATCTGGAGGTACACAAAAATTAATTGCTTTTATTATGTGATTGTATTGACTCTACTGCATCCCATAAAGAACCAAAAATTACTTTTTAACATTAAAATAATGTCATTTGTGAAGCCAATATCGATTGAGACTTTCTTGCACTATGACTAATCCATTATACTTCATCTTAGCCAAAAGGCTGAGAAACAATGACTATCTGTTACGAAAAAATGTCAATCTTAAAAACACAATTCCAGGCCCTGGCCAGGTAGCTCACTTGGTTAGGGTGTCATCCTGATACACTATGGTTGCAGGTTTGGGTCTGGTCAGGGTACAAACAAGAATCAACCAATGGACCTGGCTGGTGTGGCTCTGTGGGTTGGGCATTGTCCTGAAAACCAAAAGGTCGACCCCAGTCCCAGCCGGGGCACATGTCTGGGTTGCAGGCCAGGCCCCCAGTTGCGGGTGTGTGAGAGACAACCAACTGATGTTTCTCTCACAGCGATATTTCTCTTCTTCTCTCTTACTCCCTTCCCCTCTCTCTAAAAATAAATAAATAAAATCAAGAATCAACCAATAAGTGCATAAGTAAGTGAAACAACAAATCGATGATTCTTTCTCTCTCTCCCTCTTTCTTTCTCCCTGCCCCTTTCTCACTAAAAATTAATGATTAAAAAATTTAAAAAATGTAAAATTGATCTTATATTGCAGGTCTATATAGGGTGGGACAAAAGTAGATTTATAGTTGTAAATACATGAAACAGAGCTTATTCTTGTCTTGCTTATTAATTATTTTATTATTTTCCATATAAACAGCTGTAAACCTTTTACCCCACACTGTATGAATGAATGAATGAATGAATGAAATCCCATCTTTTTTTCCTGTATGTATGCTTAGATTCCTTGTACAAATAATGGAACACTTCATTTTATTCATGTTAGTAAGATGAACTCTTTAGAAAAAGATTGAAAAGATTTGATAACCAACTCCCAAATTTTATGCTTCTTTTCCCACCAACATATGTAAGTAACATAAGCAGGAAAATCTTTTCAGTAAATTGAGCAATTGAAGAGTCAAGTAAAAACTGAAGTAAAGACGCAAATATCTTGAAGAACTCTGGCAAGTGACATGCACCCCATGTTGCTTTTGGTTTCCCATCTTTTCTTTGCTTCAAATCCCCATGCAAGTTTCTTCTTTTTCTGAACAACCTGTGAATTTTCAGCTTCCATTTTGGCTTTTACAAAGTTATGGCAGCAATTGCTTTGGCAATTTTTATACCAAGCTCTTGGGTAGCTAGACATTCCACTCTTCCACAGCCTGGTTTATGCTCTTTTCAGGCTCAACTTCTCCATTTTTTTTCTTTTTAACAGGGCATTCCAACCTGTTATTGACTTCAAAATACTGAGTAAGTTCCTTTTCACTAGGTTTCACTTGAGGACAGGCTGTTCACTAGAGATTCTTCTTCACTCTTCAATTTACCTAATCTGGAGCATTTTCTTTCTTTTTTTTTTTTTCCTTTCCAAATCTTGAAGTTCAGTGTTTTTAAGATTTTATTTACTATTTTTAGAGAGAGGGAAAGGGAAGGAAAAAGAGAGAGAGAAACATTGATCCACTGCCTCTCCCACACGCCACCCAGGCACATGTCCCGACTGGGAATCAAACCGGCCACCTTTCGCTTTGTGGGACGACTCCCAACCAGCTGAGCCACACCAGTCAGGGAAAGAGTGTTTTTTATGCAGTTCTTGAAATTTATTCCATATATGTAAGGGAATTCCAGGATACTCTTCATGTGCATTTGCTTTTGCTTCTGCTTCAGTTTTTAGTCTATCTTTAGAAAATCTGAGATCTTTATTTTTGAATGGTTTCATACTCTTCATCTTCCTGCAAGTCCAGAGTTCTTCAATGCGTCTTTATCTTCAAAATTCAACTCAACATCGCTTTCATTTAAGCTAGGAGGTAGCAGCCCACTCCCTATCTTTTGTATTTATTTATTTATTTTGGTTATGAGCTGACTGCCTGGCAGCCACTGGCCTCATTCTCTTAGCATAAGATGGTAGAGGAAGATTTCCTCCTAACAAAGATTCTTCCCTTGAGCAGACTCTATTCAGACTCCTCTGAACTTTCTTCTTAACTAGGCCTCAACTTTTGGGTTTCTACTTCATCTCTGCACTGTCCACTTTTACCAAGAATCCTAATGACTTAGTTTAGTAAACCCCCCCACCTCCCCGCACCCCCACACACACACTGTCGTCCAACCACCCTTGATATCTTTTTGCTCTGGCCTGCCTTCAACAAAAATCTTGTTAGATCATTTTAACAAAGAATTACCCTGCTTCTTGGTAATTTTCTATCCACTGACCCCACGGAGCCCTCCATGCCTGGGTTATAAATCCCCACTGTTTCTTATTGTGTTCACAATCGAGCACAGTCTCTCTTGCCTACTACAAAACCCCACTGTAATAGCCCCTCTTGAATAAAGTCTGTCTTACCATCTTTAAAAAGTGTCATGAATGATTCTTTCTTTACTATCTCCCTCTTTCCCCAACTCCCAGCCTTTATCATCTAGGCCAACCCTCTCATTGTCTATAAGGGAAAGCTGAGAACTTAAGCAGCTAAACAAGGGAAAGATTAAGAGTCTGGAGGCCGGGGCCCAGATTTATTGCCATTTGCCAGCTGTGTGACCTCAGACAGGCTACTTAGTCTGCGTCCCAGAGAGGCACATCTGTAACATGGGGCAAATAACAGCACCCATCTCACTGGGGAGCTGTAAAATTTAAATGAGTTAATAGCCATAAAGCACTCAGAACTGCCCAGCACAATAAGTGCCATAAAATAGTTACTTATTTTTTTAAAAAAGCCACTTGCCTGAGGCCTCCCAGTTAATGATGAGAACTGAGTGAACACACTTTCCTGTCCTTGTGTTAAATAATACTAGGACCAAGCAGAAATATTTTAGCTGCTTGCTCCAGGAAATGCCAGCTCCTAAAAAGATAAGATTGTAAACTAACTAAGCAGCTGACTTACTGAGATTACAGCTTGCTCATCAAGGCTTTTAAGACCCTGGCCTCCAGGACCTACGATCCATTACGTCAGAAACTGGGCCCCACCCAACCAGTTTTCTCTCCCAAGGCCCAACCTCAGGGCAAGTCTTCCTTCTGCAGTTCTAGACCCACGTGCCCAATAGCCTAGCTGTCTCACGAGCGTCTCACACTTAATACAGTCATGTGTCGCTCAGCATCTGGGATACATCCTAAGAAATGTCTCATTGAGCTATTTCATCACTGTGCAGACGTCACAGAGTGCACTCACACAAACCTAGACGGTACAGCCTACTACACACCTAGGCCATATGGTATATCTTCTTGCTCCTGGGCTACAAGCCCATGTGGCACATTACTGTATAAAACAACACAAGATTAAACCAGGCACAAGAGAAAATGATGCAATCAAGAGACGTGGCAAATGTGATATATATGAGGCTGCTGCTGGCCCAATACAGCATACTGTTTTATGACATTTTTTAATAAGTAGCGTACATGCTAAAATAATGATAAAAAGTATAGTATATAAATACATGAAGCAGTAACATTTACTATCATTATCAGGTATTACATACTGTTCATAATTGTACGTGCTCTACTTTCATAGAGCTGGCAGCACAGCAGGTTGGTTTACACCAGCATCACCTTGAATACGTGATAGGAATTTTCAGCTCCCTTATAATCTCATGGGACCAGCGTCACACGCAGTCCGCTGTTGACTGAAATGTCTATGCTGTGCATGGCTGTATATTCAAAGCCGAACTCCTGATCCCTCCTCCCAACCTGTCCTCTGCCTCTTCTCTACCTTCGTAAGTGGCACCTCTCTGGTCCCAAGTTGCTCAAGCCAGAAACTTTGGTACTTCCTCCTCTCTTACTCTCCACATCCAAAGCCTCAGCAATTTCTGCCAACTCCACCTCCAAACATAGCTCAAAACTGTCCTCTCCCTTCTCTCTACTACTCCTAGTATCCTCCTGCTAACTTATCTCCCTAACTTTCATTGATTCTCTATGTAACAGACAAAGTGACCTGTTAAAAAGCACAATCACAGTCAGATCATGTAGTCACCCCCACCCCCATTACCAAGTTCCAGTGGATTCCCAATCACACTTGGAATACAACCCACACTTCCTATCACTGGCCCTGCCACTTCTCCAGTCTTATTTCCTGCCACCCCTTTCCTTGCTCACTATACACCAGCCATGTTCAAAGCCTCTTTCCCATTGCAGAGCCCAGAACAATGCCGGTGTGTATCTGGCCCTTGTGGCAAGCTGATTGCATCAATGCCTCCTTTCTTCCTGTAATTGTATAGGCCCCTCGCACTTTGTCTCTGGGATCACTATGTGCCTTGCTTTGGCCAATGGGATATTAGCAGACGCGACTGCAAGCAGAGGTTTGGAAAGCACACATGCACCCCCACTTGCTCTCCTGAACAATCGGGCTTATTCTTTCTTGGCTCCTGCCATTGCCATGACAATATACCCTGCTGTCTGCACTGAAGGGATGTGAGAGGAATGTAGAGAAGATCTGAGTCGGCCTAGCGGCGGCGGTCCCCACCAGCTGACCCTCAGATGTGCAAGGGAGCCAGCCAAGAGCAGCAGAGCTGCTTACCTGACCCACAGCTCCCTGTGGGCTCGTAAGTAAGGGCCCTGAGATCGGAAGAACCAAAACGCCAGCCCACAGATTCACAAATAATAATAACTAGCAATTCCTTTAGCTCTCTATGTTTTTGTATAATTTATTATACAGCATTACTGCTACAATAGATGACTACACGAGTATTTGTTGGCTACATGAGTACTGGTGAATATTTGGTACTAGAGCAAGGCAGGAGATATGGGAGATTTCTTGGGCTGAAGGGATCTCCCTGTTAGCACATGCCATGTTGGGGGCTTTCTGTGGGTTGTTAGCTCTCTTGCTCTTTCTGGTTAAGAAGAAAGCCAGGGGTTAGTGGGAATGTTCCAGAATGGAGGTACCTGGGATGATGGTAAGGCCTATAGACACTGCCTGTATTACTTCCCTGTTGCTGCATACCAAACTACCACACACTTAGCAGCTTAAAAAAACAACACAAACTTATTATCTCACAGTTACTGGGAAGAGCCTGGGCTGGTTAGCTGTGTCCTCTGGGAAAGGTCTCTGCCTCTGAGATCAAGGTGTCAGCCAGGGCTGTGATCTCACCTGTAATTTGGGGTTCTCTTCCAAGCACAGGTTGTTGGCAGAATTCAGTTCCCACAGTTGTAGGACTAAAGTTCCTGCCTTCTCACTGGCTGTTGGCCAGGGGTCACTCTCAGCTCCTAGGGCTGCCCGGGTCCTCACCACATGCCCCCTCCATAGGCCGTCCCACACCTGGCAGCTGGCCTCCTTCTGAGGCCAGCAAGAGAACGTGTCTCTGACCTGTTGCTTTCTCTAAAAGGGCTCACCTGAGTAGGTCATGCCCATCATGGGTAGTCTTCCTTCTGGTTAATTCAAAGTCAGCTGAGCAGCAGCCTAATCACAGGAGTGATATTCTGTCACATTCACAGGCTCTGCCCACACTCAAGGGGGGCAGATAACACAGGGTGTGGGACATTCTGACCACCACACTCCCCTGAAGTGGTCTGGGGTCCTGCCTCCAGCTAGAGGGCAAAATAGGGAGCAGATTGCTCCCTGCCTTCCCTCTACATCTGCCTTTCCCTTAATTTTTTTTTTTTTTTTACTTATTTATTGTTGGGGTGGGGGAGAGAGGGAGAGAAACATCAATGTGAGAGATCACATCAATTGGTTGCCTCGCACACGCCCCAAATGGGGACCTGCCCGACACTCAGGAATGTGCCCGGACTGGAAATTGAACCAGTGAACTTTTGGTTCACTGGCTGGCGCTCAGTCTGCTGAACCACACCAGCCAAGGCTCCCTTTGCCTTTTTAAGCTGCTCTCTGTGAGTCTCTGACAGGGTTTCATCAGTCTGGGAGAAGAGGAGAGAGGGAGGCACGGGTAGGATTTGCCCAGCCCTGGGCCTCCAGTAGGGGAGCCGGCCCTGGTGCTCTCCCCAAGCCCCCTGCAGGGGAGGTCAGTGGGAAGCTGAGGGAGGGCTTGTGAGAGGGGTCCCCTTGGCCTGACCCAGCCCCTGGCTTTCCGCCTCCTCAGCTGTTCTCCAGGCAGCCAGCCTGGCCCCAATCGAAAACCAGCCACAATCTCATGAGAGTGGCCTCTCGAGTCTGCTCAGTTGCTAAGACAGAAGGGACACCTTTCTGCCGGTCCCCAGAGAATAAAGGTGGGAGAAGAAACTCACCTCTACAGCATCGGAAGGTGGGAGAATGGGCATGGCCGAACCCGCCCGCCAAGCACGCAACACGCACACATCCTCGGCACTCACTGCCGGGCCTCACTCGGGACCTTTCAAGACGGAGTCTTCTGTGCCATGGATGCTGCTGTTCCTCAGTCAGACCAGAAGTGCCAGAGAGCAGGGCCCAGCACTGGGAAGGGCACCCTGTCAGCCCGGGGCATGCCAAAGGATCACCCTGCATCCAGGCAGGGCCTCCCTGTGGCCATTTTGGTGCCTGAGGAACGTGTGAGAGTCAAAAAAACAATCCCCCCTACCTTTCTAAGTTCTTCTGACGGGGCTAGCAATCAAATTAACACGAGACAGATTAGCAGGAGAAAATGTCCAAAATTCATTGCAGACATCATGTGGGGGTGCCGTAAGACTAGGAGACGGAGGGTGCATCGGGCAGTTGAAGCGCATATACCATTCTGGGCAAAGGAGAGAGAGGCAGGGGTCTGGGATTCCAAAGGGAAAGCAGGTACTCTACGGGGAGATGAGAGAGCGGACATGCGGCAAACAGATTCTTGCCGGGCCACCCAGAAACAACGGGACACGGAGGGGAGCCCCACAAACAGGTCTGCCGCATCGGCTCGTGTTCTGATGCTAAGGTGACGCCCCCTTCATTTAGGCAGGTTTTTCTATCTGAATTCCTACAGTCAGGTAAGAGGGACGGTCATGGGTTCTTTCTGAGTCTCTTGTTTCTTAAAAATAACCAGCTTAAAATCAATTTCCCAAAAGGCATATTTTGGGGTTACAGAACCAGTCCCCCTCACATGACATCTCTGCACTCAAATGTACGCTGTGGCCGCTCCCTGCATTGTCTGCTTTCCTCCGTTCAGCTCCCACTCTTGTTCTTCAGGAAGCCCCCTTGACGCTCCAGGCAGGGCTGGGTGGCTCTGCAAGCTCCCACCACAGCCTACTGACCTGTTATGGTCTCTCTGCTGCTCTAGGCTGTGAGGCCTTGAGGGTCTTATCATCTCTGTGTCCAACTATATGCCGGGCGTCCTCGGTACTGCATGTGCAGAGAGGGGCAGGGTAGGAGTCAGAGACTGGCCTTGGCAGTCTGCCAGTCTAAAAAGACAAACAGGAGACTATTTACAACATTTACAACGGTCTGGGTTAATAGAAATCAACAATGGGTGATGATAGAGCATGCAAGGGCAAGCCACAGTGAGAACTGAAGGGCATCAGAACGTGCCATCCCAAAATATACCACTTTGGCATAAGGGCTTTTTGAGCTGAAGGCAGGTGAGAATCAACAGGTGCAGAAAGAGTTGTCTGCCCTCCTCTTATCTGCCTGAAAGGCTATACATTTTCCTCGTGAGGGTGTCCCCCATCCCGCACCAGGAAAAGAGACTCTTATCACCAGAGACAGAGAGTCAGCACTAAGATGAATTTGCATAAACAAAACCTACTAAAATAACCCTTATCTTCTACTAGTTTCCCCCACATATTTCCTAGTCACTTTCCCACACATCATCATCCCTTCAGGCCCAAACCCTCCTTCCTTTGTTAAAATGGTATGTAACCCCCTGAGTTGAACCACTTCCTTGAATTTTGTTTGTGGGGGAGAAACACACTTTCTTCTACCCTCAAGGTTCTCTCTGGCTGGTCTAATACTCACATAGACATGAGACAGATTAGCAAGAGAAAATAACCAAATTTAATGCTTATACATGTATGGAAGTCTCACATGTATGAATGAGAGTCATGCTGGAGAGGTTCGGAGGTGGGAAGGAGGATCTAGGTATGTGAGGCGTTCCGAGCTAGGGATGAGGTAGGTCACCTTGGGGACTTCAAAGGGTCATAGCGTGATGCTAAGAAGAGCAGATGAGTTTCCCCCCGCCATATAGGTAGGTCAAAAATGTCATCTCTAATAATGCCTTATTATGGGTAAGGCCCCTAATTCAAGTTCTTCTAGGCCAAAGTTTCTCTTGATCCTGAAAACTACAATTGCTGTTAGCTCAAAAACAATCCACAGACCACAGAAGCACATCTTGGGTGGCTTGTTCTGAACCCCCACATGTTTCTTTTCTGGGAATTTCTGTGCCTATAAATATTAACATAAATCGTGTGACTGTTTTCCTGTCTTTTTAAAATTTAATTTGCAAGCCCTCAGGAACTTAACCTAAAAGAGTGGAGGAAAAGTTTCTTCTCAAGCCCCTACCCCCTGTCAACAAAAAGAACCTGAATCTCTGAAAACATTAGAAAGTTTTTTTGGTGTCTGACAACTATAGCCCAAGAGCAGAGTTTCAAGAAAACTTGAAATAGTGGCTCCACCTTCGGAAAGTTTGGGTGCTTACAGAAGTGGAGAACTAAACCTAGCATACAGGGTCCAGCACAAATAACACCCCGTTTTTTTTATTACAAAACCGTTATTACAAAATCATAAGCATGGAATTCTGTAATATAAAAATATCGCACTCAAGCACACCATATGACATTTTAAGTGAAATGTTCAAACTGCTGTTAATCTCATGCGAAACATTCACGTACCCTACCAACCACACTCAAGCAAGCCTTACTTCTGCCAGACCCCGTACATCTGGTGTGTTAGAAGTTTCATTTAAGGTACATATGGTGCAACTGTGAACAGTTTTACAGTAAATGTATAGGGAAGATAAGGTTGGGTCGTTGTGCCCCCTGGCGTCAGGGAGTCTGGGGAGAGGGTTTGGAAATAATTAAATTACTTCAGAACTCTCTGAGGTGATTTTTATCAGGATGTAGAAAGACCAGGCACTGTTTTCTGTAATCACTGATCTTTAGTGTTGAAGCTGTGGAAGATAAACGTGACTGCCTCCATGGTTTTTCTCAGTCAGTTATTTTAGAAAGGCTCATTGTTCTCTCCTGGTTACAGGTTAACTGAGCACCCTCTCCTTACTTTACCCCTTAGCCCTGAAAGGGCAAGGAAGAGAGCCCTCACCAGAACTGGGGGAGACTGTAGCTGCAGGAGAGGTCATCCATAAAGTTGTGGCCTCAGGTGCAGAAACCCAGCCTCTACCAACCCTTAGCCCAGCAGTGAGGACGTGGGGGGCAACCCGCTTACCCTCTGGCTGAACCCAATCTGCAGCCAGAGGACAAGGGAGGCCTGGTGAAGCCCTCATCCCCCTGCACAGAGCAGGGTGGAGAGGGAATGTGGAGGGAAGGATTAAAACAGGCGGTTTAGGCACTGAGTGTGAGCCCTCCTGAGTCCTGTAGAGCCTGGGCCATAAACAGAGAGCAGGATGAGTTCTGGGCTTTTACTGGAAAGGGGACCTGACCCTTAGTGGGGATCCCTAAGGCCAGTTGGGAGCGTGTGGATTTGTACACAAGTCCAGGTGATATTAAAGCTGGAGACAATGAAATGAGGAGGGGCCTAGGAGAGAAGAAGAGGCAGGAGAGAGTCTAGGCTGGGCTGATTTGGCTTTCTGAGGGTCAGAGAAAAGGGGGCCTTTGGGACAGGTTCAGGGGGTTAGCCCAGGATGAGCTGTCATTGCCCATTGCTCCCCTGGTTGCAAGTCTTGTGGGGACCCTTAGGGTTTAGGAGACGCACATCTATGAGGGAAGAGAAAGCCCTGAGTGTGAGGCAAGTGAGAGAGAGAGAGAGAGAGAGGAGCTCTGTGTCATTCCTTTTTTTTGGTGGTGGTTGTTTTGAGGGCTTTTAAAGTGTGGGTGTTTAGGGAGGTCTTAGGGGAGGATCTCAATAGAATACTCATTAGTCTTATGCTAATGCTCCAAAATGAGATTTATTCCCTTAACTCCAGCCTTCCTAGGGAATGGTAAGCACAAATGGCACTAATTGGATTTCTGCTATCTATCTCCCTGAATAGGGTGATTTAAGTTACCATATTTTTTGAACTATAAGACACACTCCCCCCAAAAAAAATTTGGAAGGAATAATGGTTGTTAATGCTGCTGTTGAGTTCTGTTTACATTTACATTGGTGAAATATTAAGTTATTTATGTTATTAAATATTTTACCACACTTTTTGCTTCAAAAATTTTTTCCTATTTTCCTCTAAAACCTAGGTGCGTCTTGTGGTCTGAAAATATGATATTTACCCTCTGGTTGGGGAGGTGAGGTGTAAGCCATTTACTCTTAAGTGTCCTTGGTTTAGAGAAGATAGAATTTACTGGATGGCTATAAATTGGTTGGCCAGTTACCGTATTTTGCTGTGTATAATGCACATCCATGTTTTGGGCTCAAACTGTCAGGAAAAAGATTTTTTGTATTAATTTTTAATTCAATTATTTGTTTATTTATATTTAGATGCTTGTTTTTTGTGTCATAAAGGATATTATTTTGCATACGGATATCATTATTGCTTTCTAGAGTTATACTTTTAATGCATAAGCATAAATAAAAGAATCAAAAACATTTATATAGATACAGAATTAGTACTACCCATGTATAATGGGCATCCTTATTTTTCCCTCAAAAATTTGGGTGAAAAGTGAGCATTATACGTGGCAAAATACAGTAACTATCTGTCTCAGTACCCCTATTCCACTCGTCCAGGCTGACTGGCCTGTCTCAGGGCCTTTGGGCCAAATATATAACCAAAGAATGTGAAAGGAGCCTTTGGGGAGACACCTTAACACCTTCCCTAGTCACTCTGGCCTCCGCAGCTCTCAGAGGAAAGGGCCAGCAGGGAGGTCTCCTTAGGGCTTGGGGTGGAAGACACTCCTGCTGTGTGGCTGGGTGTTCAGTCTTGTCTCTTCATCACGGGGAAAGCAGGCCGCAAGTGGGTGACGTCTGCAACCCTCAGCACTGACATATCCTGGCAAGGCGTAGGGCACAGAGAAGGTCTGGGATAGGAATGAGTCCCCCAAGGGGACGTGTGGGGCTGTATGGCACTAAAGAAATCTAAAAAGCAGATTCACACAAAGGCAACTATAGGACTCCACCCTGGGCACAGACTCCTGCTGATTTTTTTAAAAGATTTTATTTATTTATTTTTAGAGAGAAGGGAAGGGAGGGAGGAAAAGAGGAAGAGAAACATCAATGTGTGGTTCCTCTCATGTAGCCCCTACTGGGGACTTGCCCTGCAACCCAGGCATGTGCCCTGACTGGGAATCGAACCCATGACTGTTTGGTTCTCAGGCCGACACTCAATCCACTGAGCCACATCAGGCAGGGCTCCTGCTGATTTTAATAAGGAATTTCCCTCCAGTGCTGCCCTCAGTTTGGATTTGACTTCCCAGGCGTTGGAGGGGGCAGAGGAGCCAGGAAGCCCAGTGGAGAAGCAGAGGACAGGAAGACACAGACTTCAGCAGTCCTTCCGTTGGTCCTCTTAAGTTTAAGGGACTTGAGGATCTGCTCTTTGCAGATCAGCCGCCTGGGGGCGATAAAGTAGCTGACTCAGCCCGAGAATGGACCTCCAGTGCAACTGCATGCTTGAAAAAGCGCCTCGGTGGCTCTGATCCTGGCTCGCCTTCATAGCTTCCTGCCCGCAGTCCCTGTTAGGACCTCTGCTCTTGGGTAGAGGTCAGAACCGAGAACAAATGTCCGCCCCTGTTCTAGTGCTGCGGCGGGACTGGCTGTGGCTGCAACGTGCCGCGCGGCCACCAGGGGTCACTCCTCCCCAGGCGCTCAAACCGGAGACCAAGAGGCTGGGCTTCACCCCACCACCTCTCTTGGCAACGCTCCCTAGACTTCTCGCTTGTGGTCCTCCTCCCGGCCTGTCCTCCTCCCGACAGTTCAGCGGCCAGCACCCTGTCCCACACTAAGTTTAACTAAATCTGGCAACTAGGTTTAGAGGCAGACCTTTGCAGTCAGATTCCAACCTCTTCATTCACTGAGTGACAGGAGCAATTCTTTTCATTTTTCTGAGCCTCAGTTTTTCAGTCTACAAAATGGGTAATGACACTTCATGGGATAATGTGAAGTCTATGGCCTTCAGGTAAGGGCTCAATAAATCTTGGCATGTTTTCTTTTCATTCCTTAGATGCCACTGATTCTTGACTTTACAGATGTAATAACTTCTAGCTAAAAGCTGACTATAAACAAACAGGAGAATGCAAGAGGCTGCAGGCTAGGGGTAGGAAGCCAAACCCCCTACACCCCCAGACTTACAGTCTGCATTAACATGAGTTTACTCTTCCACTGTATTTATCAGCCTTACTTTACTATTATAGGAAACTCTGGCCAAGGAGGATAAAAGTTACAAATAACTTTGTTGTTGATGCTAAGAACTTCGTGAAAGAATTGTTTAAATTTAAATATCCCCCAGGAGACATTTAGCAATGCAAGAGACATTTTTGGTTTTCATGATTGTGGGTGGGGAGGGTTTCTGACTTCTGGTGGGTAGAGGCCAGGAATGATGTTAAATATCCTACATTGCACAGGACAGCCCCAAACGTCGAAAGTGCTGAGGTGGAGGAACTCTGATTTAAAGGAACATCACACTGTTCAACTGTTCAATAGTGTTAAGTCAAATAAACAAACAAGGAAGCCATTAGACTGAGGTGGTTCTGATACTGAGGAAGCCTGCGTAAGCAAACTAAAATCTAAGCCTGTAAATGCCTCCAGGTGTGAAATGGGAACCTAACAACAACCAGCAAACAGCCCTAGACAATCAACAATTTCCTTAGTTTGCTTCCCCCTTTTCCTACAAAAGTTTTCTTCCAGCTCCCAGCCATGGAAGGCTCCTAACTACTTCTGGTTTGGCGTTACCCAATCAAATCCATTTTGTTCAAATAAATTTTAAAATTTTAACATGCCTCATTTTATTTTTTTAACAATTTGAAACCTCAACAGACAGTTCACTACCCAAGACTTTTCAAAATCTTTGCCTTCAAATCCTAGCCTTGCTGTATCCATCAATTCTAAACTATTACAATACAATCCTCACTCAGTTCTAATCAATTCCCCACATAGAAATACCCACCTCACCCACCTTTGCCCTCCCTCCTCCATACTCCTAAGACTCTGGTAGTGTTCTGCCACCCCACAGTGAGAACAGACTTAATTTGGTTTTCAAGATTGTTTTGCAAAGTGATCGATTCAAAGGTCCCACAGGCACCTTTCCTGCCACACCTGGTTGTAAGGTTGGCTGTTCATGGGTCTCCATTCCTGCATGAGGGGCTGAGGAGGATGGGGAGCAAGCTCCAGGCCCCCAGGACAGGCCCAGCTCCCCAGAGTGTGCAGAACCCATCAGCACAACCTCCCTTACACTAGGTCTGCTAAGGTGTTCAGACTGTGCAAATCCACCAAAATCCAGAGTAGAAAAAACGGGACAGAGACTTGGGTTCTGTTTTTTAACACCTGACTTTCCAGTTAACCCACTGGGAGGCCCCTGGGAGGTCTCTCTGAGCCCATCCCTGCAGGTGAGGATCCCTGCACTGATGCCATTCAAACTGCAGGCCACTCCGAAGGTGCAGAGGCAAGGAATGGCCCCCACTGTTCACCCAGTCAGGGAGTTTCAACTCTCTGGCCTAGCTCATTTAAAAATGATTGAAAACTGGAGAAAAGGAAGGAAGAAATAAGAAAGAGGAAGCCTGCTCTTGGTACCTGTCCACATTTGGAATGTTTCCTTCTAGGCTTTCACGTATACATAGAACCAATGATTGTAGCCTATGTACGAGGTCATGTCTTATATATATTTTCCACTTATAATGAGGACATTTCCTTGTGATAATAATTCTCCTAGGAAAACTAAGCTTTACTTCATGGCTTTAAAATTCCATCAAGTAGATAAAACCTAGTGTTTACTTAAGAATTCTACGACCAGACTACCATTTTCACTTTTTCACTATTGTAAATAATACTCTGATGATTGTTTTTGAGCATAAGGCCCACTTTCGCCTTCCTCCAGTTATGGATGCATTATTAAGTCCATCCACAAATACTTTGCTCCTTGGGAGAAGTGAAAGAAATTTATTTTTGTTCTTTAAACCCCAGTACTTAGTCCAGAGCTTGGCACACCAAGTATTCAAAACTGACTGACTGCCTGGCCAGTGTGAGTCAGTTGGAGTGACTTCCTGTAACCAGTAGCATTCCCTGCCCAGGGCGCATGCCTGGGTTGAGGTTTTGGTCCCCTGTCCTGGAGAGTGCAGGAGACAACTCATCGGTGTTTCTCTCTCACATTGATGTTTCTCTCTCATTGATGTTTAAAAGCAATGAGAAAATGTCCTTAGGTGAGAATTTAAAAAAACAAAAAAACTGGTAGACTAACTGACCTCCTACAGTTCTCTGTTCTCCTGCTCCGGGCGTGGCCCCTGCCTCCCCTTGGTGGCGGCAAGCCACAGGATCCCATTCCAGTAAGGCTTTGGTTGGACTCACACCACCTCTACAGCTTGTCTTATCCATGTTGAGAGCATGTTGGACCAGGTCCTTGGTGCTTGATTCTGGGGGGACAGTGACATCACCTGGGGAACTTTTACAAAAGGCAGCTGTGGCTCTCCCTGCAAAGAACCTGATATAATTAGTTGGGGGTGGGGCCCAGGCACCACACTTTCTAAAAGCTTAGTAAAGGATTATAAAAGCAGTTGAGAATCTCTGCATTATATGGTCCTCAAGGTCTCTTCCAGCTCTCATGATCTGAGATTTGACTCCGGTTAATGAAGCAGAGACTCTATACTTTGACCTCAGACCACTTATCCAACCATCCATCTATTCATTCATTCAAAAAATTGGAAAATAGAGCATATGAATCATTATTTCCAGGACTATATGGTTAAATTCTCAGGCCTCAAGGAAAGAGTCTACAAAGAGTTTTCCCCCACCTTTTGGAAATATCCTGGCTCCTGTCAGGACTTCAAGGACTACACGCAAGCCCACCTTTTGATTATTTCCATTTCACAGACAGAGAAACAGAGACTAGGAAAAGTTCTATAGACAAGAGTCCAGCTGCCGGCAGAATCTGTAGTAGGGAGCCCTGTGTTTTCAACAATTCTGTTCAGCCAGCATCTGTGTGGGAGAAATTTCTGGAAGGCGGGATGGGTGGAAAACCTGCAAAAAGGAGTATTTGGGCCCTGGCTGGTGTGGCTCAGTGGATTGAGCACCGGACTGCAAACCAAAGGGTCACCAGTTCAATTCCCAATCAGGGCATACACCTGGGTTACCGGCCAGGTCCCCAGTGCGGGGGCATGTGGGAGGCAACCACACATTGCTGTTTCTCTCCCTCTCTTTCTCCTTCCCTTCTCTAAAAAGAAATCAATAAAACCTTAAAAAAAATTGGCAGCTTTGTGTATCCAGAAATTAAGGCTGAGCTCACCAGGACTGGAAGCAGGAAAGCAAACTAAAATGAAAGAGTGAGGGAGACTGCCCTGATGCCTGGAGCGGTCTGTCCCGCTGCAGAGTATCGGCCCGCTCGCTGCCTGCAACCCTGACGAGGTTCAGGACATGGAACCCCAAAATATGGCACCTTGGTGTATTGAATATTTTAAGCTGATGGAATCTGAGAATTAGCAATTGCAGGAGGGACTCTCTGACCTTCCGTGAAGCAGGTCATAAAACCCTCATGTGAGAGGTACCCTCCCTCCACCTGGAGACAAGGAGCATCCTTATCTCCAGAGAGATACAGGCCTTATCTCCAAATCCTTATCTCCAAACCCTTATCTCCAGTTTACTATTCTTAGCTCCTAACTTTGTCCTATCCTATTTTCCAATGATGTTTTTAAAATAGATTTTTAAATTTATTTTTTAGAGAGGGGGAAGGGAGGGAGATAGCGAGGGAAAGAAACATCGGTTGCCTCTGGCATGCTCTCACCTTATCTGTTCCTCAACACAAGCATGTGCCCTGACTGGGAATTGAACCGGCAACCTTTTGTCTTCCAGACCGGCATTCACCCTACGGAGCCACACCAACCAGGGCTTTCCTGGACTTTCAACTCTTCCCCGAATCTAGCATAAAAATGCAGATTGACTGTTTTTTCGGGTCTTTATTGCCTTAGGAAGACTCCTCTGTCTCTTAAAATTTACACTAAATAAATGTGTGTGTTTTTCTGTTGTTAATCTGTCTTTTGTTACAAAGACCCAGCAGAAAACCTAGAAAGGCAGAAAAAAAGGATATTTTTCCACTTTAATTCTCGAAGGATTTTCTTTGGTCTTTAATTGCAGAACCCCGTGAAGGGGGTCTCACGCTCCCGTGCGGTCTTCCCGAGCCTTGGGCGGCCAGCGGTTAAGATGGTAGCAGGAATTAGGAGGCAGCCAGTGGAAGCACAAAGTGGATGCAGCTGTCGGGACGCAGCAGGGCGCCGGGCCATTCAGCTGAGGGCCGCCTCTGGAGAGAGGGACACTCAAGTGAAACGGCAAATGCGTTTTCCTAACAGCTTATTCTCTGATTCAGTAGAGAAATTATTGCCTGGATGTACTTGAATCACCTTCAGGGGCTTGTAAAACACCCCCAAAGAGATTAAAGTGATTTCTCCAGAGAACACCATAACTTAATGATAGCTCAATAGAGAATGAAAAAAAGAAAACACTGCCATATAGGAGAAAACAGTTATTTCCTCCTTCTCACAGACAGATGCGGGGCATTAAAGGACAGCATTTAGGGATACAGCCTGTAGGAGAATGGAAAATTCCCGTGGGCTAACAGTCTGGGTTTCTTCCTGACCCACCGAGGTCCTGAGACAATAAGGCAAGGCGGAGCGGGCAGCGCCCCCTGTCGGAGGTCCTGACTTACTCCCATCGGCAACTCTGGATGAAATGCAAACGCCCTTTCTGCTTGAAAGAGCCCGAAGTACGGTCTGGACGACCCCTGGAACAGAAAACTGGAAGGAAGCACATCGTCTGGACTATCAATTCTCTTTTCTTAGATTTAAAACATTAGCTCAAATTTCAAACTTTTAACTATAATGAACAGAATAGTCTTGCATTTACACTGAGATGTATTTTTGTATGGCCTACCACCTTCCAAAACTGTGAGACTTTTGCTTCCTGTTTCATAAAGGAAATGAAATTATTTAAATGAGAAATACTTCCCCTGTGGAAATAAAACCCTACTTGCTCCTTGCAAAGATCATTTTTATGTCTTCTAAATAGCTGGGAACGCTCGCTGAAAAGAAACCTGTAGACGCCTCAACAGCTTGTTTGTGCACTCTCTTCTGGGCTCTGTTATGGAAACAATTTCTGTTGGCAGACATTGTTCTACCAATAATTTTTTGAGCACTTAATTTCTTTGTTCTTCTTAATGCAATAAGAACTGAGCGAATCCTTCTCTCGGGATAATCTGGAGGGGGATGGGAGGTGGGGGCAGGGCGGGCGGCGCAAGAGGGAGTGGTCATGTTCCTAACTGATTTTGTGTTGATCCGAAATGTATACAGATTCACAAATAACCAGGCTTCTAGGAATGGTAGGGACATGAGGGACACAGAAAGCGCTTCCTAATGGCCCTGCTGTCATTCTTGTAATTCTACTGGGATCCTCCCCTTTGAGGTAAGGCGGCATATCTCACACCTGGTAGCACTGTCTCTCAAAGGCTTATTAAGGATTAGTGTTAGATGACTTTGAGGAGTGCTCAGAGAAGCAGGGTTTGCTCTGAATAAGAGTGTCAGAAAGTGGAGGTAATTCTGTCATTCGGAATCTTAACATTTCTCACCTAGAAAATGGAAGGAATGAAGTGAAGCAAGAGCTATAATTGGCAAAGAAGCAACAGTCATTCGTATTAGACAAACAGGAAGGATGTTTTTGTGGTTTGGACCATACCCTTGTTTGGTCCATGTTTAGACATGATTGCAGGTGGACAGCAGTCTCGTTTGCTGTCAAGCCCTGACTCAGCTCGCAGAGCGGTCTGGTCCATCGGCTACTCTGACCGCGCTGTGTTCAACAGCAGACCTCCACAGCCGGCTCATGCCAGTGCCCGGCTCTCACGGGCTGCTTTTCTCCTTCTCATTGTTATTGCCATTGATAGTGGAGTCTTACTAGTGTTCAGATTCACTTCTCAGCTTAGAGAAAGAAAGGGGTTGGCCCCCAAACAGATAAGTGTTAACAGAGGAGGAAGCCCGTGCCCTCAATCTGCAGGATTGTGCGGGAGACCCAGGGCGGGGTGTCAGCAGCCTCCGAGCCTTAAACGGCCGCAGTGAGGACATCAGTGCACAGTCATTGGTGCACATGCTTTTGGCTTTGAATTATCAAGAAAAAGTTAAGTGGTACCCAGTGAGTTCTGTTAAAAAAGGCAGTCCATTTTACAACTACGACTGTAAAAATCATTAAAATATTTAGTAAAAGGGTATTCCCCATAGAAATCAGTTTAGCCCACCACCTTCAGCTACCCCACTGCGGTGGGAAAAGTGTGAATACCCTGCTTTGGTCTGTGGTAGATCAGGGACACTGAGGCTTTACCTCCAGCGACTCCTGGTCCTATGGGGGAAGCCATTTCCACTGTTGAGAAGGCCCTGATGGAACCAGACAGATCAAGTTCCTGCCCTTGGGGATATGCCAGGCTGATGGAGAAAGAATGGAACCAGTACGATAAGGGAGGCACAGGTCTTGCTTGCTGGCAGTGGTGAGGATCATAACTGGGGCTTAGCCTTTAGCCTGGGGGGCCTGGGACACAGTAAGCAGATCTCAGCCTGGCCTTTTACTATTAGCCAAAGCATATGGCTCACAAATCAGACTTCCTATAGAATGTCATAATGAGAGGAAACAGCTAAGGTGAAACAGCAAAGAAGATCTGTACATTGAACATCCAGGAGGGCTGTGGCCATGTGAGAAGCTGGCTATCGAAAGGCTCAAAAGCCTGAGAAGGACCCTTGAAAGAAAAACCAGTAGTTCAGTGGTTGTGGAGTGTTAGTGGGAGTGCAGAGAGAAGGGGAAAGATTGAGATAAGTAAAACTGATATAAATAATAGCTAACACTTATCAAGGACCTACTATGTGCTGGGTACTGTTTTGTTTTCCAAATGTTAGCACAGCCCTCACAAAAAAATCCTATGAACTAGGTATCACCATTTCCTTCATTTTTATGGAAAGAAAAATTGAGGCACAGGGATATCAAGTAAGCTTCCCGTGTTCTAGTAAGAACTGGAGCTAGAATCTGAGCAATCTGGTCTCAGAGTCTTGCACAAACCGTCACCTTACACTAGAGCTATGTCTTTTTTTTCTTAGATTTTATTTATTTTTTAGAAAGACAGAGAGAGAAACATTGATATATGAAACATTGATTGGTTGCCTCTGGTGTACCGCCAACTGGGGACCTGCCAGTTGAACAACCCGGGCACATGCCCTGACTGGGAATGGAACCGGTGACCTCTGGTTCTCAGGCCAGTGCTCAACCCACTGAGCCACACCAGCCAGGGCAGACCGTATCTTGATAAATCATGAACAGTGGTGCGGATCCCGATCGGGCAGCCCCTGCAAACCCATGGGCTCCTCAGAGGAAAGTGGTGCTTACAAGCCGATTTTAAAGTTTACATGGAAAGGTAAAAGAACTGGAATAGCCAACACAATTTTGAAAAAGAACAATGTTAGAGAACTGACACTGCCTGACTTCCAGATTTACCAGAAGCCATAGTAGTCAAGACAGGGTGGTATTGGAGAAAGGAGAGACATAGAGGTAGGAATGGGAGTCCAGAAAGAGGTCCACACGGATATAGTCTATTGAATTTGACGAAGATGCAGAGATAATTCAATGGAGAAAATGTAGGCTTTTCAAGAAATGGTGCCGGAACAATTAGATATCCACATGCAAAAAAAATAACCCTGAATGCATATTTTGTACCCTATAAAAATGAGCTCAAGGTGGTTCTAGACATAAATGTAAAACAAAACTGAACAACTAGGAGAAAACATTGCGGCCTTGGGGTAGGCCGAGATGTCTTACATATGACACTAAAAGCATCATCTATAAAAGAAAAAATTAATAACCTAAACTTTATCAAAATTAAGAACTGCTCTTCAAAAGACACTGTTAAAAGAACAAAAAGACAAGCCACAAGCTGGGAAGGAATGTTTGCAAAACATATCTGATAAAAGACTTGAATCTAGGATATATAAAGAACTCATAAAACTCAATAATAATTTTTAAAAACCCAGTCAACTCAACTTTTAAAAATGGGTAAAATATTTGAACAGACACTTCCCCAAAGATGATATATGAATGGCAAAAAAAAAATGCAAAAACGTTTAACATAATTAGTCATTAGGGAAATGCAAATTTAAACCACAATGAGATCCGCTACACCTACTAGAATGGCTAAAATTAAAAGCCCAACAAACCCAAGTTCCGGTGAGGATGCAAAGCTACTGAAATGTGCCTACACTGCGGGTGGGTGGGCCAAATAATCCAGCCTTTGCAGAAAACAGTTGGGCAGTTTTGCAGAAAGTTAAACATTTTATCGTACTACCCGAAAAACCCACTCACAGGTATTTACCCAAGAAAATGAAAATCTGTTTATAACAGCTTTATTCCTAATTACTAGAAACTGGAAACAACCCAAGTGCCCCTCATGTGGAGCGTAAATAAATAAAATGCAGTGCATCCGTACAATGAAATGTTATTGTACAATATTCAGCAATAAAAAGGCATGAACGATTGATGTGTGGAACGGCATGGATGAGTCTCAGTTGCCTTCTGCTAGGTGAAACAGGCCGGATTTAAGGCTACATACTGTATGTGACATTTGGGAAAAGGCAAAACCATAGGGACAGAAACAGATCAGTGGTTGCCAGGGACTGGTTGGGGGAAGGGTTGACTGCGAAGGGAAACAGTGAATGTTTTGTGGCTGCTGAAACTATTCTATATTTTGATTGTGGTGAATGACTGTAACCAAAACTCACAGCACTATGCATTGAAAGGGGTGAATTTTACTATATGTAAATTACACCTTCATTTTTAAAATGAAAGGGGAAAAAAAGGTAGGTTCCAGCAGCCTTTGTGGCACTGACCACAGTTGGTAAATTCTACAGGTGATCTATCCAGAGTCTGGCCGGTGTCCTCAGAAGCTCCATCAACGGTATTTCCATGACATGTTGTAAAAGCAATGAACTAGCTGGATTCTGTTCCTCAGCATTGCTCCTTCTCCAGGTGGGAGGTCTGGGGGTGGACACCAGCAAAGAAGAAACTGCCTAAATTAAATTAAATTTAATTTATTACTTAATTCTTGCCTTCTTCTGGTTTGGCTGGCAGGTAGCCACCTCTCACTTACGTCCTGGATCCTCCAAATTACCACGAAATGTGATCTCAGAAGACCTCTCTACTGGAGCCACAGCCCCTCCCTGTGGCCCTCAGCTGGCCCCTCCCCAAGCCCTTCCATAGGGACCACTGCTTGAAGTTCTCTTGGGCTTTGTGTCCTCTTGGGCTTTGTGTCCTCTTGAGAGTCGTGTCCTGCTTCTCCCAGCATTGCTTCTCAGAGGAAAAGGCAGTTCATTTCCCCCATAAATTCAAGCCCCTGGCACAAATAAACCCCTGGGAAGCATTGGCGATGCTTCCCAGGCCTTTCTCAGCATGAATATTTTATACTTCTGCAGTAAACCAGATCGTTAAAGCAAGGAAAAGGACTCGTCTGTGCCACACTGCTACATGCTGGTGAGGAGCTGGGTATGGAGGTGGTGGGAGACAATAGGCTTTCTCATCTCTTCCAGTGCAACGCAGAAATTAGGTCCCTCATCTGAACACCCAACCTTCCCCAGCAATGTGAAGGGTGACTGTCACCAGGACAGCAGTAATTCCTGCTCACTGGTACACCTTTGAGTGCTCCAAAAGGTCACTTGGATTTCTGCTTTGTCATTTTAGTTCCTGCCTCTTCTTCTATCCCAATCACTGAGTATGAGAGTCCCATCTCTGAGACCCTCTCATACAGCTGCCACATTTTACAGAAGGTGAAATAAGACCAAAGAGATGAAGGGACTTTGCTCTTTGCACCCAGGGAGGATGCTGTGCCCCTGAATGCACAGAACACAGGATGTACCCAGCAGCCAGCCAGCCCTTAAACCTCCCAGCCCAGCCCTCTTCTCCTTCCAAAGTCGGAGAGGGTCAGATGTGAGGAAATTGGGACCTTTTGGATATCAGTAGTGCCAGAGGAAGAAAATCCTCTACTGGAATCTCTTCTTAAAAAAAAAAAAAGATTTTATTTACTTAATTTTTAGAGAGAGAGGGAGGGGGAGAAAAACAGAAGGAGAGAAACATCGATCGGTTGCCTCTTGGTTGTCTCTTGCACACCTCCAACTGGGGACCTAGCCCACAACCCGGGCATGTGCCCTGACCAGGAATTGAACCAGCTACCTACCAGTTCATAGGCCAGCAATCAACCCACCGAGCAACACCAGCCAGGGCACCTCTTTCTAATAAAGAGGTCACTTTAATCTCAGAAACAAGATGAAGACAGTATGCTTGTCTGGAAAATCTGCCCACAGGGACAGCTTCCCCACTTCTGAGCGAGTTTGTTCTAATAAAAATACAGGCTGCAGTTATTGGGTACATTAATTTTCCTAACAGATTCTCTTTGATTTTGAGGCTGGGATGCCCAGAGGCCAGTGAGCGGGCTCTGACCTAGATGCTGGGGAGAGCTGACTGTGTGGGCAAGCCTGGGAAGAAGTGATGAGGATGCCCAGGGTCACACAGGGCAGGATTGAGAGCCCAGCAGGCTCTCCTGAAAGGTCAGGGGAGGGAGGTAGGAAGGGAAGGGGTGAAATGAGGGAATGATTTGTATGCAGTAATCTTCCCAATGGGAGTTGAGCAATGTGTGATATCTCGCTGGATGGGTATTACTTTCCTTTTGAGAGACTAAGTGAAAAGGGTTTCAGTTTCTCTTTCCCAAGCATACAAGGTGTGTGCAGAGAGGACTATTGGTACCCGGTCCCACCACCAGATAGACTTCAACTGGGGAGGGTTACCTGCGGGAGACAATTAAAGGGCTGTGATGAACACAGGTGGGAAAGTGTGCTGGACCTCATGGGGGCCAGGGGTGGATCTAGAATAACTAGGTTTGTGAAAGAGGTAGGCAGTCCTGGAAGCTGGGATTTCAGGAAACCCAAATACACTCATCTGCAGGTGATGTGTTCCAACAACCCCACTGGTTGCCTAGAACTGTAGATAGTACTGAGCCATATGTGTGTGTGTGTGCGTGTGTATATATATATGCTATTTTGTTTCCTATATAGACAAATGCTTTATGGCTTCTCTTTGGCATGTCCAAATTGCCAGTATTCCTGATTTTGCACTTCGGGGCCCTTATTAAGTAAAATGAGAGTTACTTGAATACGAGCACTGCGGTACCTTTTTTTGTTTTACTCTTGTTTATTCTATTATAGTTGTCCCAATTTTCCCCCCTTTGTCCTCCTCCGTCCGGCCCCATTCCCCAGTCCCACAGTTCATCCCCACCCCATTATCCATGGCCGTGGGTCATTCAGTCATGTTCTTTAACTAGTCCCTTCCATTTTTTATCACCATTCCCTCCCCACCACCCCCTTTCCTCTGGCAGCTGTCAGTCTGTTCCCTGTTTCCATGTCTCTGGTTCCGTTTAGCTTATTAGTTTATTGTGTTCATTAGATTCCTCTTATAAGTGAGATCATATGGTATTTGTCTTTCACTGACTGGCTTCTTTCTTCTAGCATAATAGTCTTCAGTTCCATCCATGCTCTCGCAAAGGGTAGGAATTCCTTCTTTCTTTCTGCTGTGTAGTATTCCACTGTGTAGACGAACCACAGTTTTTTAATCCATTCATCTACTGATGGGCACTTAGGCTGTTTTCAGCACTTGGCTATTGTAAATAGCACTGCTATAAACATCGGAGTGCATTAGTTCTTTTGAATTGGTGTTTTGAGATTCTTAGGGTGTATTCCTAGCAGTGGAATCGCTGGGTCATAAGGCAGTTTCATTTTTAATTTTTTGAGGAAATTCCATATTGTTTTCCACAGTGGGTGCACCAGTCTGCATTCCCACCAACAGGGCACTAAGGGCCCCTTTTGTCTGCATCCTTGCCAGAGCTTGTTGTTTGTTGATTTATTGGTGATAGTCATCTTGACTGGTATGAGGTGCTATATCATTGTGGTTCTGATTTATATCTCTATGATGGCTAGTGATGTTGAGCATTTTTTCTTATGTCGGTGGGATGGAGAGGTGTCTATTCAGGTCTTCTGCCCATTTTTTTATTGTACTGTTTGTCTTCCTGGTGTTGAGTTGTGTGAGTTCTTTTGGATTAAACCCTTGTCCAATGTATCATTGGCAAGTATGTTCTCCCATAGAGTCAGTTCCTTTTTCATTTTGATGATGGTTTCTTTAGCCCTGCAGAAGCTTTTTAATTTGATGTAGTTCCATTTATTTATTTTTTTCCCTTTATTTCCCTTGCCCTAGGAGGTATATCATCAAAAATACTGTTACATGGAATATCTGAAATTTTATTGCCTATGTTCTCCTCTAGGGCTTTTATGGTGTCATGGCTGTGTTTAAGTCTTTTATCCATTTTGAGTTTATTCTGGTGTATGGTGTAAGTTGGTGGTCTAGTTTCATTTTTTTTGCATGTACCAGTCCAGTTCTCCCAACACCATTTATTGAAGAGGCTATTTTTACTCCATTGTATTTTCATACCCTCTTTGTCAAATATTAATTGATCATAGAGACATGGGTTTATTTCTGGGTTCTCTATTCTGTTCCATTGATCTATGTGTCTGTTTTTATGCCAGTACCAGACTGTTTTGATTACAGTGGACTTGTAATAAGGTGTGATATCAGGTATTATGATCCCTCCAACTTTGTTCATTTTTCTCCAGATTATTGTGGCTATTCAGGATCCTTTTTGGTTCCATATAAATTTCTGAAGTATTTGTTCTAGATCTGAGAAACATGCCATTGGTATTTCAATAGGAATTGCATTGAATCTAGAGTTTACTTTGGGTAGTATGGACATTTTTTTCTTCTTTTTTAAAAATTTTAATCATTGTTCAAGCATAGTTTTCTGCCTTTTTAGTATAAACATTTTAATATTGTTAATTCTTCCAATCCATGAACACCGTACATGCTTCCATTAATTTGTGTCTTCCTCAATTTTTTTCTTCAGTGTTCTGCAGTTTTCTGAGTACAGGTCTTTTACCTTCTTGGTTAAGTTTATCCCCAGGTACTTTATTTATTTGTTGCTATAGTAAATGGGAATTTTTTCCTGGTTTCTCTTTGTGATAGTGCACAAAGTACCTTGATAGTCATAATCTAATAACCAAGATGGCCACTAAGTGATGACTGGGCAGAGACAGTATGCAGCGTGAATACGCTGGACAAAGGGATGATTCACATCACAGGGGGGATGGAGAGGATGGCTCAGGATTTCATAAGGCTACTCAAAAGTAGCCTTGGTCCACAATTTAAAATTTACAGATTATTTCTGGAATTTTCCATTTAATATTTTTGGATCATGGTTAACTGAAACAATGGATAAGGGGGACTGCTGTGTATATGTATATGCATATGTGTATATGTATGTGTGTGTATATATGAATGTTGTCCAGAAAAACTCCAGCCATTGTTAATATAACAAGAATGGTTTGTGCAACATCGATGTAACCTGGCAGCCAAGGAGAGTGGACTGGAATGCGCATATGTGAACAATGATGACTTCACTGTACTCGTCAGTGGGGGCAGTGATGCCATTGAGTGAGCGTGTGTACTGTGTGGCCATTGCATTCAAAATGACTGAGCAAGTAGAGCAATGAATCTACAACAAATTTTGCATTCAGCTTGAACATTCCTCTGCAGAGGTTATTCAGATGATTCAGAAGGCCACAGCTACAGGCAACTGGTGATTGGCAGCTTCATCATGACAACACACCCACTCGTGCATTACGTCTCGTGCAGAGTTTTTTGGTGAAACATCAAATCACCCAGGTGACTCAGCTCTCCTACAGCCCCGATTTGGCACTCTGAAGCTTCTCGCTCTTCCCAAAACTAAAATCACTTTTGAAAAGGAAGAGATTTCAGACGGTCAATGAGATTCAGGAAAATACAATAGGGCAGCTGATGGCAATTGGGAGAACTGTGTGAGGTCCCAAGATATCTACTTTGAAGGGACTGAGACATCACTGTCCTATGTACAATGTTTTTGTATCTTGTATCTTCTTCAATAAATGTCTCTATTTTTCATACGACATGGCTGGATACCTTCTGAGGAGACCATATATATATTATTCTAAACTTATATAAGGCCAAGAAGATGACTGTGAAGTTATTTTTTTTTTGAACTCCCCTTATCTGCCTAAAAGCAGAGCCTCTCAAAATAATTCAGCTGTTATAAATCCCCTCCTCCAGGAGTTCTGTGAACAGGGAGAAGAAATCACCGAGACAGTCATCGTCACTAAGCTTTCATATCTCCTTTCTGTTCCCTTGTGGGCCTATTTGTCTTCCCTAAAAGTCATTTGTTTTCCCATTAGGCCCTTTTCCCTCATTCACTTCCCCTATTAAGATGGTATATAAGCCCCAAATTCTAACCTTCTGAGTCACATTTTTTTATGAACTCCCACATACATATATGAAAATGTCTTCTTTCTTCTAAATCTGCCATTTCCCAGTTTAACTCACAGTCCCCCAAAGAGTGATCCTAAGAAAAGGTTTTCATCCCTGATGGTGGCATGTTCTTTTAAAGATTAATTTTTAAAGGGAATATACCATTGCTTGGCTTTGCTATTTACTACTAATTAAGGGCACATAGTCTCTGAAGTTGCAGAGTAGCCTGAAGATTTGTGCATATGATTTACATACAGGAGAAAAAATAACCCCGAAGTTATTACTTATTGCCCCATAGGACATTAACCAATTTTCATATATAACTCAGCAGACTTATTTTAACATTTATTAAATTGTCTATAAATGCCTAGTTTTATATGGAGATCATTGTAGATTCACATGCTATCGTAAGAAATAATGATTATTCTATATACTCTCTACCCAGTTTCCCCAATGGTAATTTCCTGCCACACTGTAGTGCTCTGTCACGGCCAGGACATCGACACTGATACAATCACGATGCAGAACAGATCCACCACCCCCAAAATCCCTCATCTTGCTTCTTTATAGCCACACCCAACTCCTGCCCCTCTCTGCCTCAGAAGTAGAATGTTATGTCTTAACATCTTACTTCTTTCCTCATTAAAAAGCAGAATAAAAAATCCTTAGTGCGTGTCCATTTTATATTGGAGTGAGTCTTATTCTTAAATCTTTAAATCTTGTTTTGAGGATAGTTTTGAAGCTGGGTGTTAAATGCCATGGGGGTCAGTCCCCCCTTCAGTGCCCCCCTTTCTCCCTAGGCATATCCAAGTCCTCCTCATCGTTGACCCGCAAGCTCTAGTTCACCTTCTGGAACTCGACTTACTCTGACCTCTCCATCCCGGAGCTGCAGCTTTTAGGCAGCCTACACCTCAGATGGTGCTCATCACACTTTGGACATTTGTCAGTTCATCTCCCTTCAACTAACACTTCTACAGAGTGAGATCCTCTTATGTGAATTATCACAAAATTCCTGCCCTGACTGGTGTGGCTCAGTGGATTGGGTGTTGACTTGCAAACTGAAGGGTCGCCAGTTTGATTCTTGGTCGGGGCACACGCCTGGGTTGTGGGCCAGGCCTCTGGTTGGGGGTGTATGAGAGGCAACTGACTGAGGTTTTGCTCCCTATCTCCCCCCACTCCTCTCTCTAAATGTAAATAAAATTAAAAAACAAACATTCGCTTCATTGCTGTTCCTCAGGAGACAGTTTCCTGTCCCTCTCTGCTCCTTTCTTGCATCAAGGCCTTGCCTGTAGAAGGCTTAACACAAAAGAGGCTCTAATTGTAGAATATCTGGAGGAGGGAGTTCCCAAGTGCCCTCAAAATACACTCAGAAGACTACAGACTTGGAGCTGGCACAGAACCTGTGCTTAATCCAGATTACTGGTCCTAGAGAATCTGCCTATAGATACATGGTTTCCCACGGCAGAAAGGTGATCACCCAGCTCATGCCTCTTCCTTGGAGTTGTTCCCACTCACAGTCTATGGTACGTCAAAGTCACATACAATGTGAAATCAACGAGGGGCAGAGAAACCACAGAAAGTAGAGAGCCAAAGGATGGTGCAGGCTCTCCAAGTCCACATGGCTCCCTGGGGGATGGAGAGAAAAGCCTTGGTTCCTAACGCCCCTGTACCAGGTTCCAGGAGGACTTTCTGGCTGCGTGTTTCCCAGTCTCAGGATGCCTGTGATTGACAGGCCCAGGCATTTACCGTTCAGAGTGGGTTTCTGTCTCCTGAGACCAAACAGGTTTAATATGCCTCATTCATCTGCTGTCTCTGAGGCCTTCCCTGTCTCTGACAGGCCTAAGGTGATTAGAGTGCTTGGGGTGGCAGGCGTGGCAAAGTCTGGTCATTCCGTGCCTGTTTGCAACCCTGGCTGTGCCTGCACAGACTCCACCTGGAATGCTGAACAAGATGGAGAGAACATAATGGATAGAGGCAACACCCTGAAGATGGTCAGGGAGGGAAAATGAGGCTTCTGTTTGGAGATTATTTAAAATTGATTGTAATTTTCAAGAGATGCTGACCTCAGGGCTGCAGTGAATGAAACCGTCCCTCATACATCCATCTTCAGACTCTTTTGAAACTGATGTGATCTGTTCTATGAGGGTGAGGTGCAACTATGATTACATCTCCTTGATCTCTTTGATTTTTCAAATCAATCTTTCCAGCTCTCACTTTCCTTTATTAGCAGAAAACCCATTATCTTCCTCTAGACGCTTCTCTGTCTCAAATGATTACAAATGCTACTCGGTATTGCCGTTGAAGGCAATCCTGCAGACCAACGGGGCTGGCCCACTGCTGCGGGCCCCCACCTCTCAGCGCCGAACGCAGGCCTCCCTAGTCGAGCTCTGTCCACTATCAAGTCTCTGTAACAAATGTCTTCACTGCTCCCGAAGCACACCGCTGCACAAGCTCATCTGGATCCAGAGGGTCTTCCAGCCTCAGTCCCTGTGGCTCTGAGGACCCTCACAGAGGCTTTGATGTCCTTTGCTGCTAGCAGGCCTTGGTCTTTTTATCTGCTCTAGTCAGTTAAGGGAAATTCAGATAAGATTTTAAATGTTTGCACTTTAAAATCATCTCAATGCCCAAACTGTGATCCCTCACTCCCGTGCTATAAATCTGACCCATCAGCAAATGCGGTGAGCATCATCTTTAACACATACACAGGCTCCACCATTTCCCACCACCTACTCTGCTGTACTGGCCCAAGTCCCACCATCTCTCAATTGGATCAGAGCAATGACCTTGGAATTGGTTTTCTGGCCTTGCCTTGTCCTGCTGCAGTCTTTTCTTAACATGGTGGTTAAGTTCACTGTTTTAAATGTAAGTCACGGAATAACCGAATCTATTGGGTGAATCTTCTCTGGATCCTGATTAAAACACATTAGATGTTAAACAAACATGTTTCAGACCATCTGGGAAATTTTATGACAAACTCACTATTATACAATACCAAGGAATAGCACTGTTACCTTTAATACAGATGAAATAATGACACCACGTTATATGTGAAAATGACCGTATTTTTGGAGGTGCACATGGAAGTGTGTAGGAGTAAAAGAACATGACGTCTGAATTTTTTTAATACTTCTGCAAGCCAAAAAAAAAA
>CM052543.1:120207324-120222746 GCA_028533065.1 Trachops cirrhosus
ACTGCTGCTGGGATGGGGGTGAGTAAGTCTCCAGGGGATTTCAGCTGACACAGAGTGCAGGTGAGATGAGCTGTCCCCACTGAGTCCTGCCTACGTTAAAGACTCATGAGAAAACTGTGTTGTCATTGTTTTAATTTACTACGTTTGGGGATGGTTTGCTGTGCAGCAATACATACCTGATATAGATTAAAGTGACTGAAGAAGGGTCCAGCCATAATCAAGCCTAAAAATGGCACTTTGGCACTGGGGGGGTGGATGGGTGCTGGAAGGACCTGGAGAAAATGACTGGTAAGATCCTGCCCAGCTTCAAAGGGACTGTCAGGGCAAGCTGGGTGGCCCTGCAGGCCCACGGCAGTATCCAGTCCCACGGGCTCCTCCAGAGTCATGCATTCCCTGTGAGGAAGAGGAGCTTTAGTTCTCCTTCCCTTGAAATTGGGTGGGCCCCAGACTGGCCTGCTGGAAGAGTGACAGCAACATCAGTGCTGTCATTGTTTAAAAGCCACTGTAGAGGTTACTCATAGATCACATTTATGGCTGGGACATGGGATCTGGAGACTTAGACTCCTACGGAGATTTTTCTAATGCAGTAGAGACAATTTGAGCCCAATCATATAGCAGCTTCTCTTAAACGCTGTGACTCTCAGTTCACAACCTCTGAATGGGCTGGTCGCAGCCCGTGGGCCCTGGATTACACCTTCCCTAATTCTCGAGTTTGGTTTGCGCCCCCAACCCCATTCCTTCCTCAATCCTTGGAACTCCTCTGTTGACTACTTAATGCTATTCTGAATTCTCTTCATGATCTTCCAAACTGTTAAGGCCACACCTCTTGAATATATTTAAATCCATTGGGATTCTGAGCAGCCCTTCTGCTTTGCCTGGCTCCCATCGAGACCGTTTCAGTGACAGACAGAACGCACAGAGGTGATCCTTGCTGTACCACTTATAACAGTGTAAGAACTGGAAACAAAGGAAATGCCCAGTCAAGAAGCTGTTGAACCTCAGGTCCCACTCAGAGCAGGGCCGCAAGGGAGGAAACACGCCAGCAGCTTATCCAGGCCTAGGAGACCTCAAGCCAAATGCAGCGCTTGGCATCTATAACCCACACAGCTCCTTAAGCCAGTGCTGAATGTATGAAGCCAAGTGTACCAGTTGCCCAAGAGGGGCAAACAGCAGTGGCCTGTGTCTGTTCCTCACATACCTGCTCACAGGTACACAGAGGCACAGGACATAGATGAAGAACTTACCTCATATCCACACGCAAAGCTTGAGATGCAGAAGAAAGCCAGCAACTAGAACAGGCCCCAGAGTTGTCTCCCATGCAGGGAGAGGCCAGATAAACTCCTGAGGGCTGGAGGTGGCTCTGGGATGTCCGTGTAGGAAGGGCTTGGGAGTGCCCTCTGGTTGAGAGGAAGGTGGCGGACTTGGGTAGAAGTTGTGTCAGTGTTTTTATTTGTAAATGAAGATTATGATTCATCTTCCTCATGGACACCCGTTGGCACTTAGACCAGGAGCGTGGAGAGGGCAGTGCCTTACATCACCGAAAGGACCCTCTAATGTCTAATGGTGGGGTTCAGGTGCCAGAGGTAGGGATAGGACATTGAACTTGACATGGGAGGTCCCTTGAAAGCAGAAAATTATGCTCAAGTCTCTCACCAAAAAATATGTTCTCTGGCTCAGTGAGTGAATAGGTTGGCAAGAATGGCTGGGAATTGCTTTCCAGGTAGGCAAGCTGAAAGGGAAGCTTGCCCTGGGCAGACACTGCTCTCCAGAAGGCCGTTGGGGGCCCTCAGCAGCCATTTAACCCAGGATCCAGTCACTGTGTCTGTACTAGCACCAGCCCCAGACTTAAAGCTAATCAGCCTTCACATCTGTGGTGACACTTTCCGAATGGAAGTTGAGGAATCAGAAGAGAGTAGGAGGAGAATTCAAGCAGCTGAGGAGTACCTCTTCCAGCTTCACAAGTAGGAAAACCCCAGTCCAGGGCAGCACAGCCTCAGAGAGGGTGCAAGCCTGAGCCCCGCAGAGCAGGCGTGTGGGAAGGTACTGACACTGAAGTGCTGATAGCTTGCCTGCAGAAGGCTGAGCAGGGACTGCAGCTAGGTGATGGAGGCAGCCCCTGTCTGCTGATCTTTAAGGAGATTTGAGCAGTTGAGTGTAGGGATGGGCTGGACTGGGCACACAGGAGCAAAGGCTTAGAGGTGGGAGCATGCTGGGGCCAGTAAAACTGGTCTAGCTGGAACAGAGTATTTGGGGTGCACAGGGAAGGATCAGATGTTGGGCTTCCTTAAATACTGGGCCAAAGAGTTTGGACCTCATCATGAGGGCACTGGGGAGTCACAGATAGTTCTTGAGAGGAGATCAAGAGGAGATGCATATAATGATGTACATGGATAAAGCTAGCCCACCTCATGCAGAAATTATTTGCTATTGAGAGTCTAGAGGCAAAGAGGCCAGCCTGGCATCTATGGCTTTAACCCAGCATGAGGTGATGGGGCCTGGGTGAGGGGAACTGACTAATCTTAGAAACACCCAGTGGAAGAATTCACAGAAGTTCTTCTGAGCTCCAAACTCTCCCTGACACCGCAATTTCTTGGCTTTTGGCATCAACAGCACCGATCTGGCTATTTCTCATTTGTGGGTGTTTTCCTGGAAAAACTTAGAGTAGTCTCCAAGAAAATGATTCAGTGGACATATGCAGATCTGAGCTGATGAGCCCATGTCAGGAAAGATGTGCACAGAGCTGAGTGTGAGGAAGGAGCCAGCTTTCTGCAAGACAGGCTCGACCCTGCTTCTGTGGATTTCAGTGCCGGGCTTGGGCTGGGTATGCAGCTCCAGGGAACTTGGGCTGAGCTTGCAGTTCTGCAGGATGGCAGCCAGAAAGCCTCATCAATCCCCAGGTGGCAGCCACAGGGTGCTCTCTGGCAGAGAAAGTGGGCATTTGCTGATGCCACATGTTTATTCCCAGCAAGTGGCCCCAGGAGGCGTTTTGCTCTATGAGTCAGCCAGAAAAACAATTGCTACAGATCTGGAGCTCCCCTAGTAGCTGAGCATGCTATGTGAAGATACGTGAGAGCACAGGCACCTGCAGAGACCTGGACACTGCGAACTACAAAACCCTGCTGAGAGCAACCGGAGACCTAAGCAAAGGGAGGAGTATTCTGTGTTCCCGGCTCACAGGACTCAGCACGGGCAAGATGTCAGATCTCCCAAATTTTCCCAGAGAGTCAGTGAAATTCCAGTCAAAATTCTAGGAGGTTCTTCTGTAGAAACTGACAGGCTGGTTCTAAAAAATTAACATGGAATGACCGAAACAGCTTGAAGAACCTGGAGGAACATTCCATGACTTCAAGTTCACTGTAAAGTTAATCCAGATAGGATGGTATTGCCATAAAAATAGACAACTAGATCAGTGGCACAGAATAAAAAGTCCAGAAATAAACTTGAATGTACATGGACAAGTGATTTTTAACAAAGGTGCAAAGGTAATGTGGAGGAGAAAGAATAGTCTTTTCAATTAATGTCCCAAAAGAATGAACTTCAATCTATACTCCTCATCATATTAAAAAAACTAACTCAACATTAATCACAGACTTAAATGTGAAGTCTTAAGCTATAAGCCTTGGAGAAGAAAACAGGGGATAGTCTTGTGCCTCAGGTTAGGCAAATTTCCTAAGAAATGATGCCAAAAGCATGACTCGAAAAAGAAAGAAACTGATGAATGACACTTCATCAAAATTAGAAATTTCCTGTTTGAAAGACACTTAAAAGAATGAAAAGGTAAGCCACAGTTTGGGAGAAAATATTTATAAATCATATATTTGAGAAAGTATATATACAATGAATTCTCAAAATTCAATAGTAAGAAAACAAGCAGCCCATTTTTTAATTGGTAAAAGATTTAAACAGATGCTTCTCCAAAGAAGATATAGATGGCAAATAAACACATAAAAAGATGCTCAACATCACTAGGCATTGAGAAAGGCAAATGCAAACCACAAGGAGATACCATTGCGTACCTATTAGAACGGGTAAAATTAGAAAGACCCACCGTCCCACGTATTGGAGAGGAAGTGGAGTGACTGGAACGCTCATGCACTGCTGGAGAGAGTGCAGGGAACGGCACCATCGCTTTAGAAAGCAGCTTGTCGCTCGTAAGTTAAACCATATGATCCAGCCCACTCCTAGGTATTTACTCCAGAGATACCAAAGCATATGTCCATTCAAAGACTTATATATGTGAACATATATTTAGAGCAGCCTTATTTATAATAGCTCCAAACTGGAAATACCCCAAATGTCCACCAGCTGGGGATGGATTAACACGTCATGCATCCATACAATGGACAATCCACACAAATCCTGTGATAAAAAAGGAATAAACTATGAGCACAAGCAACAATACAGATAAACCTCAAAATAATTATGCTAAGTGAAAGAAGGCCACACTACAGAGAGCACACGGTTTCATTCTAGAAAATGGGACTAATTTGTAGTTTGATCAGTGGTTGCCTGGGGGTAGGTGGAGAAGGGATAGGAGGGAGGAATTACAAAGGGGCGCAAGGAAACTTTGGGGGATGATGTTCACTATTTTGTGGTGAATATTTCATGGATAAATATACATGTTAGATGTCATGACATTGTACACTTTGTAAGTGTACAGCTTGTTATTTGTAAATTATACCTCAATACACCTTTTTGGGGGGAAAAAACTCCAAGTTGTCTGCATTTCATTCACAGTAAAAGCCAAAGTCCTCACCGAGGCAAAGCTACCCGGCTGCCTGACCTCTGCTGGGTGCTGTTTCCCCAGCTTCCAGAACAGTGCTTGGAACACAGAAAAAGCTCAGTAAGTATTCTGGAATGGTTGCCTAGCAAGTCCTCCTTAAATCGGTTATTTGATAACAGCTGTTAAGAACAAGGTGGGGTTCTGCAAGCAATTAAACCTGAAGTTACCATGTGACCCAGTAAATCCACACCTAGATATATTTCCAAGAAAAATGAAAACATATGTACACAAAAAAATCGCTCATAATAGCCAAAAGGTAGCAACAACCTAAATGTCTGAGTGGTAAATTAATAAACAAAATGTAGTGTACCCTACAATGGAATCCTATTTGGCTATAAACAGGGATGAGGCACTAACACATGCTACAGCATAGATGAACCTTTAAAAAATTATGCCAAGCGAAGAAAGCCAGACACACAGACAGACCACATATTATACAATTCCATTCCTACGAAACGCCCAGATTAGGTAAATCTGTAGAGATAAGACATAGCGTTGTTGCTTCGTGTGGAGTTGTGGTGGTAGGAAGATGGGGGCTGGGGGTGGTAGAAGCTAAATGGTAGTGTTTCTTTTGGGGGTGATAAAATGTTTTAAAACTGTGGTGATGGTTGTATGTATCTGTAAATATACTAAAGAACATTGAACCACAAACAGAAATCAGTGTGTTGTATGGTGTGTAGATTGTATCTCAATAAAGCTATTTTATAAAAAGGACAGGGTGGTGTCACGGGAAGTACAGCCCTTGTTCAGAGTCCGAGTGGACAGCGGTACTCTCTGATTCCTGCCAGGTCACGGGCAGGGTTAGGACCCTACCAAGTGCCCCCTGAGAATGCAGGTGGCACAATGTGCCCAGCAGAGAAGGGGCCAAGCCCCCAGGGAGGGTGCTGGGTTTGCTCAGGTCACCCTGATGGTGAGCCCCGAAGGGAGGAAGGCTCCTTCTCTCCGGACAAGCGAATGAAAGCAGGTTTCTCTCAGCCCAGCAGCCCACGGCTGGGGCTCTTGACTGCCTTCAGCTCCGCTGAGCAGCACGACGTCCCCCAGTTGCCTCGCAGTGATAATACCTTCTATTTATACCAAACACCTCTCTTCCCAGGAGAGCACTGTGTTTTCCCAACATTGATTCAATAAGCCAGCCAGACTGAATTGAATTAAACTTCACAGCAGCCACTCACAACAAGCCTACCACTTCTCCCTGCCTTTCGCTCCTTCATGCACTGCTGCATGGCTCACAGCAAAATAGGGAAGTCAAGAACGCTAGTCTTCTGCACACCTGCCCCGACTAAGGGACCCCCACCCTATCCTGCTCTAGGCCTGGGGGAAGCAGAGATGTGTGCCATCCCAGGGCCTTTGTCTCCTAGGGGAAATTCAATGCTAGGAGAGGGGTCTTCAGGTGTAACACTCTCCTCTTTCCATAAGCATTTAAACCATTGAAACCCAACAGTGAGAACTGCTGATGATGGGATATCAGGCACAAAAAATAAAAATATTGAGGTGGCACCTTTCTTAAGTCTTAATCCATGCTGCACAGGCAGCTGTCTGTTTTGTCTTTGTGAAAGGACAACGTGGACTCCTGGTCGGCACGATCGAGGGGTTCTCCACTGGGCAGACCCCTGACTCCCTGGAGAATGAGAAGGAAGTTTCTGGTGGACTCTGCTATCGCTTTCCTCTTAGTAGAGATCCAAGCTGTCCTGGTCAGTCTGTATCCCTGGCCTGAAGGACAGAGAGCAGGGAGGGGGCAGAGAGGAGCCTGCATTGGACGGACAGAGGGATATCCCCAAACCCTTCCCCTCAACACACACAGAGAATTTCACCTTCTCTGTGTCTTTAACCAGCTCTGCACGCGGCAGACTCTTTGGAGGCCAGAGGAATAAGGATAGTGCTGGGGCAGGGGCCTCCTGCACACATGCCCACCCCTAACACTGCTGCACTCAGTCAATGCAACAATCAAAAGTGAGTCCTTTCTGTCGACACTGTGCGCCTGCCCTGGGCCGCCTTCTGCAGGGAAGGGTGTGTCTGTAGGGGAGATGCCCATGGCTTTAGAGATGAGAGTCTGAGTATCTCCCAGGAAAGGGGGAAGCCACTTGGCACAAAAGTCACATAGCTGTCCTAAAGGGCTTTTCTCACAGAGCTCGGGATTGCAGGGTGGGAGCTGCCTAGGGGTTGGGGAGCCATCCCCTCGCCCCCACTCCACCCCTCATTCCCTGGCCAACACCCGCAGTATGCACAATGCAGGAATTTCAGTGCCCTTCCCAGGAAGTAAGGATGTGGGAGTACCGCTGGGGCAGGGAGAAGGTGGGTACCAGGCCCTTTTCTGGGCCCAAGTCAGGCAAGCATCCAACTGACTTGCAGGCTCTTTACCATGCTCTTTTAAAATAATTAGTGCTGACCCTCTCATCAGGGAACCAAGGAAGCCACTGCCTACTTGAAATTTTAATTAACCATCACTGTCTAGCTCTTTGCCTTAGAAACAGGACGCTTTTCTCTAGAGGACAAGGGAGCTGATCTGCAGTCTTTCTGTGATGTGGGAGGAATCTAGTGTGCGGGAGGAGAGGACAGGAGGCAGATGAAGAATATAGTCTTGGAGAGTGCTTAGTTGGATGGGGGCGGGGTGGGGGCGGAGCTGAATAAGGAGGCTGACCCATCTCCTTCACGGAGCCCAGCCCACTGACCTCCACTCCATCCCCCACCAGCTCAGCTCCCCACCTTTAAGCTGGCCCACCAGGTCAGCTCACAAACATATGAAAATAGTCCACACAGACTGTTTCCTCTCTGGGAGAAAAATGCAAACTGCACAATGGAACGCGTTTTACAAATTAACTTCCTGTGAGATCTGTTAAATGCAGATTTACTTCCCTGTGCTGTGTCCTCCACCGGGATTGTTTCAGCCCAAACCACGTGTTCACATTGATTACCTGTCTCATAACCGCAGCACTGTGGGCCTCATTTGTCGGATGGACTGTGGAGCCAGGCTGCCTGGTTTCAAATTCCAGTTTAGCCATTTGCTAGTTGTGCAGCCCAGGGCAAATTACCTAACCTCTTTGTGTCTCAATTTCCTCATCTATAAAATGAGGGCAATAGTAATATCTACCTTACAGGCTTGTTATGAGAACTAAATGCATTAATCTACCTAAAGCATTTAGAGTAGTACTTGCAATATAGTACGTGCTAAGAAAATGCTAACCTGTAACAAATTAGTCACATAATTTGTCTGCAATATGGTTGAAACTCTCTTTTGTACTATAAGTGGGGATTTCCTTGCTTTTTAAAACGATTTTATTTATTTATTTTTAGAGGCGGGGAGGGAGAAAAAGAGAAACATTGATTGGTTGTCTCTTGCACTCACTACCTCCACCGCCCCTGCACCCGGGGCCCAGAATTGAACCTGAGACCTTTGAGTTTGAGGGATGACACCCAACCCACTGAGCCACACCAGTCAGGGCAGGATTCCCTTATCAATCCACGGGGACTATTTACAAAACTTTTCATAGATTAACTGGTTCCCCAATCCATTTTTGAAAATCACATCTTAAGTTTCTCAGCTGAGAATTCTCTGATCACAAGGATGTTTGTCAGATTCTGAGATGCAGGGGGTGGCTGTGATTTCCACTTAATGGTGTGTCTCATAGGCCTCTTGGGGCTGGCGATGAGAATTTGAGTCAGTCATAAGAAGTGGAGTCAACAGAAGAAACCTTATTAACTGGGGCTCTTCTCTGTCATTTTCTGCTGAAATGGCCACAGTGATGTCTTCAATGTCTGTACCTTCTAGTGTTTTCCGATGTTCCCAGGAATGTTGGCTCTAGAGTGACAAGTACAATCCAAGTGACAAGTACAAGAGTAGCAAATACAATCCACACATTTAAAGAAAAGTTGAGCAGAAATAACCAACCGGTCAGAAGAACTCAGCTGAGTCCCCTAGGCCACTCCCTAGCCAGGAAGGACACATATTTCTCTCTCCACCAAAAGGATGCCCCTCCCCAGAAGGTTTTCATGATGAACCAATGAGCCCATGGGATGAAGCGCTTTGAAGATTTATTTTAATCACAGTCTAACTTCAAACAACCCTAATGATGACTTTTATTACTGAGAGCAGTCCAAGTTTGGTCTTTAGCAAGGCGGATGATGGGTGTATTGAAGATGACACACCAGGACGAGATAGCTTCTCCCCCTTCATAGTTTCTCCATGAGTGGGAGAGAGACAAACCACCAGACAAACCCCAATGATCTGGGGCTACTAATTGGTATTTTATTATAATTAACATGTGGTCTGTGATTGGATAAATTCTATCATTTAAATTAAAATGGTTGCCAAAGGAAAGTAGGAGGGAATGGGGGAAAGATATGGGATAAAAGAAAATTAGAAAATAAAAAAAGTGTTTTGTAATTCATTCATCTTTCATCATTTCTTTTACAAAAATTTTTGGTGAGATAAAATTCATGTAACATAAAATCTGCCATTTTAAAGTGTGCAACTCAGTATTTTTTAGTATATTCACAGTGTTGTACAACCATCACCACTAACTCCAGAACATTTCCATTATCCCAAAATGAAACCTCATATCTCCCAGTTCCCTTCTTCCCCAGCCCCTGGCAATCACTAATCTATTTTCTGTCTCCTATAGATTTGCCCGTTCTGAACATTGCATATGAATGGAATCATATAATACGTGGACTTTGCTCCCATCATTTCTTGAGCATCCATCATGGGCCAGATACTATAGGAATGTTTGCCCTCAAGAGAGGTTGGCTCTCCCTAGCTAGGGAGAAGGAGCTGTAGCAGCAGAATTCTCCTGCCTGGGGGATTTGATGGTGTCTGGCAGAGTGTGGCTATGTTGACAAAGACAATGGAGTTTGCAGTGCAGAAGGAATGGCATTCCAGGAAGAGGAAACAGCAAAGTGATGGTGCATGTGTGTTTGTGGGAGGCCAAGGAGTTCCTTTGGTCTGTAGCATCTGGTCTGCAGGGAAGTTGGGGGACGCTGGGGAGTAAGGAGACGAGGAGGACTAGCAAGTAGATTAGCTCAGGAAGAAGAGAGCCTTAAGGGCTGCTCCAAGAGACTGGGATTGCTCCTCCAGGCTCCGGGGAGCCACCAGAGGTGCACAAGACAGGAAGAGGCCAGGTGAACATTTCAGGAAGGAAGGCATCATGGAGGGTGGGTTGCGGAGGGAAGATTCTCAGGTGGAGAAGCCTGAACTGCAAAAGTCCAAGGGGAGGGAAGACTGAGACTCCCACTGAGGCAGTGGTAGTGGGCTTAGGGAGAAGAAGGCCCACTTGAGAGCAATTTCTAAGGTGGAACAGAGAGGAATTGGGTATCTGCTTAAATGTAGCTGGTGAGAGGGAGGAATCAGAACTCTGGACCAAGTTTTTCCTTCGTTGGGAGGAATCAGAGGCCACCTTTAAATCCAGCACCCTCAGCTTGGAGCACAATGGCTTCCCCTTTTTCCCAGGCATTCTTTTTTTTTTTTTTAAAGATTTTATTTATTTATTTTTAGAGAGGGGAAGATGGGAGAAGGAGAGAGGGAGAAACATCAATGTGTGGTTGCCACTCATGTGGTCCCCACTGGGGACCTGGCCTGCAACCCAGGCATGTGCCCTGACTGGGAATTGAACCTGCAATGCTTTGGTTTGCAGCCCGCGCTCAATCCACTGAGCTACGGCCAGCCAGGGCATTCCCAGGCATTCTTGTTAGCGCTTCTAAAGCCCTGCAGGGTGGGGCCTCTGCCTGGCCTCATATGCCACCACAGTGGCCTTCTTTGGTTCTTTCCTCCTGCCAAGAGGCCTTTGCACATGCTGTTTCCTCTGCATGGCTTCTCTCTGGCACTCACATACCCTCTGGCTGGTCAATGCCTGTACGTCTTGGCCCTGTCTTGGCAACTCCCCCCGGTACGCATTTTCACAGACCTATGCGATTCTCTCTCATAGCTATTGTCACATGTTTTCTTTTCATTTACTTGTTTGATTTTTGATTCCCCAGTGTCCTGAAGCTCTGTGAAAGCAGGAACAATTTGGCTCCTGCAGCCAGCACCTAGCAGCATACCTGGCATGTAATCGATGCCCTATAATACTTGTTGGGGAATAAAATGAGCAAATGAACCCTTTGAGATATAGTTTCTGTTAGGGGCAGTGGGAAGAGGAAAGAGTCACAGAATCTTGGCATTTTCATGGGGGCCTGCCCCACCCCTGCCTGGGCTTTTCTCCTGCTAAAATCTGCTTACGAGAAATGTCAAGGGCAGCCCACAGTTCCCCAGGTGAATCTAGCCCGTGCGTCACTGGTTTATTACTCTCAGGTGTTATGCTCTCTACACATAGCATAATGAGGACACATATAATGAGAAAACACCTCCCAGAGGGTAATCAACCTGCAAGAGGGCATTTATTCAGCACTTTCCTCCCTGTTCAACAAGTGGGGAAGAGGTTGGAACTTTCTGGCAATCCTTTCTGAAGCTAGTCCCTCTCTTCTCCTTTTTCCCTTCTCCCTCATTTCTCTGCCTGACAAATCTCAATTGTTCTACTACAAGGGCTTCAGTGGCTAAATGCTGAACAGAAAGGTCTGCAAACTACCCCTGAGAGGACAGACTCCCTCTCTGGGGCTGCAGGCCGCCCTCCTCCGGGGCCTGGAGATAACACAGCCAGGAGTTCATGGCTATGCTCCCGGGAGAGCCAAAGCCCCAGGTTCTGAGGCCTCCAGGAACCTCCCTGACAGCAGGGCTAGAGAGTCTGGAACAGAAATGGAATTTTCTTCAAACTCTGAAGAGGAATCTTGTAGAGTCATTCAAAGAAAGGTTTTTAATGATATCACTTCATTGCCCCTGAGCTGAGCATCCAGGTCACCTGGTCATAATTGTAATTCTGCAGCAAGGAAGGGGATATCGGTTGGTATGTCAGGCTCAAGCAATAACCCACAGGTGGCGTGAAGGAGGGGAGGGTGGAGGGCGACTAGCCAAGGTTGCATAGCAAGTGAGTGGTAAACTGGCCCTGGACCTCGTTTTGTATTTCTTTTACCTTTCCTCATGACACTGGGATATGGCCAAGTACTTTTTTAGACTCTAACCCTGTAAGGCCCATTTTAATTGATCCAAGGGCCCAAGCCCACAAATGCCACAGTACAGGAGACTTGCCTGGGAAGTCTGCTGAGCCTGCAAGTTCCCAGAACCAGAGCCCACATACTGAGATTCTGCAGGTCTGGGCTGGGGCCCTAGACACTGCATATTCCATAAGTGCCCCAGGACACTTGAATGCAGAAGGCCCAGAACCACATGGAAGTAGAATACAGTCCACTTCAAGCCCAGCCAATCCAGTGGGCATTTGGGTTGGTGAAGATGCAAATGCAAAAAAAAAAAAAAAAGGAAAGAAAAGAAAAGAAAAAAAACAGATTGCAAATACACAGAAGTTGTGAATAGCTCTGACTGGCCTCTCTAGGCCTAAGCTGTTTTATCTGCAATTCCGACTGCCCTCAAGGCACTCCCACCCTCCTTCCTGCTCCATCCTAAAATAAAGGCAGTCTGTAATGAGTCAGAATTCTTGATAGCATATTGCCTGGCACAGGGTAAATGTTTAGAAATATGTGTTGTATAGGTGGAAGGAAAGAAGGGAGGGAAGGAAGGAAGGAAGGAAGGAAGGAAGGAAGGAAGGAAGGAAGGAAGAAGGGGAGGGAAGGGAAGGGAAGGAAAGGAAAGGAAAGGAAAGGAAGAGGGAGAAATAAAGGCAGGCTGACCACACTCACATGTTCATCTCCAGCGAAGACCTTTTCCCAGAAGGAACACCGCTTCCCCGAGAAAGCCCTGCTCACTGACATAACACCTGGAAAAGCGCCTCCAAGACTATTTCCCCACCCCGTCCCCCCACTCTATTAATCCTACCTCTCTGGACACCAGCCCCATCTCCTCCAATCTCCCTACCCACCAAGGCTCATTTCTGGGCTATTAGCAAGGGAAACGGGTGACTCATTTCCCTGTCAGTCCTTTAAGTTGAATGTAATCTGTGCTGTGATCCATCTTCAGCATGGGAGATTTAATTTTTGTCTAATGAACAAATCTCTTGTCTTCACACATGTTTCACAACCTGTAGACAAGTTAATAATGTGAAGGATGGTCTGGTTAAAAGAACAATTGCTTCCAAAAACTGCCTGGCCTCCAATGCTGCCTTCCATTCCTTTCTCCTCTTGGGCTCAGCCCTCTTTCTTAGAGTTGCCTAGCTAATACGAAGGCTCTAATCCCAAAGACCAGTGCAATATACTTAGACCTCTGACTCATTTGAACAAGGAGATATTAGCTGGCAACCCCAAAGCATCTTTCTCCTTGTGCCCTCCCCCTCTGCTTTGTTTGTGCTTTTATTTCTGGTAACCTAGTGTTTTTGAATTTCAGAAGTTGCTGACATTTCAGTTCTCCCAGTTGCAAGAATATGGAAGGATCAGGTGGGGAGAAAAAAAAGACTTCACAGGAAAGTCAACCATAATGAGACCACAGGGCACAGACACCTGAGAGAGAAGCAGCAGGGGTGGGGGGGTTATGGAATGAGAGGGAGAAATTTAAATAGATGAAGGAACAGGCCTGTCTCACAGCATGTGAAGGTCTAAATTCTTATCACAGTCTGGTTTTAACTTGGGACTTCTGAATATTTGGGATACTAATGAAAGAGATTGGGCAACAATGGATTAAATACCTCAAGGTTAACTTTCCTCCATAAAAGAAGACTAGAGACAGGCTTTCCTCTGTTATGCAAGCTCATTTCATCATCGTGCTCCTCCACAGTGTGGCTTGCATCCTCAAAGTCACCTCATGGTTCAAAATGGCAGCTGGAGCCCCAGCCATCACATCCATATTCTAGTAGTAAGCTTGACTAAGGAAGGGGAAGTGGTGGAAGGGCAAAAGGGCACCACTTCCTGTGGAATTAGCCTCCTTTACACAGCCTTCCTGGAAGTACCACCTAATATTTTACTAGAACTTAAAAACACAGTCTCACCTAAGTACAAGGAAGGCTGGAAAATGGAGTCTTTTAACTGGGCACATTGACACCCCCAAATAAAACGGGTGGTCTGTTGCTGAAATAGAGATGGAGAATGGATTTGAATGGGAACTAGCAGTCTCACTGAGAAGCCAAACCCAAACACTTACTGATACTTTCATGGGGAAGGAAAGATTAATGAGAAAAAATACAGGGGAGAGAAAAGAAGAGAAGGAACGTAAAAAATCCAGGGATAGCTGCAATGTGAAATTTAGCTAAAACTTCCTTTGGAAAGGCACTATACCAGCAAATAATACTCTCTCTACATATGAAAATAATGTAAGATCCATGATCATGACTCAATCCCAGGTACCTGGAACAGTTCTCAGCACATAGTATGTGCTCAACAAACATGTTTTAATTGAGATTTTTTTGAACAACCTATAATATTAAATAAAAGTAAGCTGAAAGCATAATGGGTATCACATGATTGCAAACACTGAAGTCATATTGAGAGGCTGAGAGGCCAGCCCATGAGGTCATGCGTCACAAAAGCCAGAGACCCTTCCTTCTCTTCTCACCCACATCCACTCCCTGCTTGCCACAGTCACTTGAACACAACATGCTTCTACATTTGCACCCACGTCAGTTCTCCTGGCTGGGATCTTCCTTCTCTCTTCCAGTCCATTTGAACTTTGTCATGCCTTCAGGACCAGCTGACATCTGCCTTCTGCCTGAAGCTGCTTCTGACTCCTACAGCCCTCACCCCAGGTGCCTTTCTCTGACCTCTCACTCTCCACACAGTCAGCTCCTGACTGTGTTTGTTATGTCATAGTCCGTGCTGCTTCATATATGTGTGTCTGGTCTCCTCAACCAGACTTCACGCTCTTGCAGGAAGAGCAGAGCTACACACACACACACACACACACACACACACACAGAGTTTATAGCTGTACCTGTTTTTTGTACCTGATAAGTTCTCAATAGATATCTATTCTTTAATTATTTGGAAATATACCAAGAGGTGATTGCATCTGACTTTACATTTTTCCTGGTTAAGACTCTGGCTATATTTGGAAATATACCAAGAATAGTATACTTACAAATAACATTGCAATGAACATCCATGTATAAGTTTTTGTGTGATGTGTATTTTGATTTATTTGGGGTATATATCTAGGATAGAATTGCCAGTTGATTGCATCTGACTTTACTTTTTTCCTGGTTAAGACTCCTGCCATTGTGTTTTCTTTTATAGGAGAGAGAGAGAAGCTGTAACTACTTAAGTGTCATGTCTGAACTACTTGAGGGCATGGCAGACTCAAATGAAATGATCTTAGGGGTGGCAATGATCGCATCAAAGTGATTGGGTCAAAATATCCTACAAAGAAAAAGTTTAGCCCTGGCCAGTGTGGCTCAGCTGGTTGGAACATCGTCCCATAAACTGAAAGGTCTAGGGTTTGATGCCCAGTGAGGGAACATTCCTTGATTGTGGGTTTGGTCTCCAGTCAGGGAGCATAGGAGAGGCAACCAGTTGATGTTTCTCGAATCAATGTTTCTCTTCTTCTCTCTCCCTCCCTTCCTCTCTCTCTAAAATCAATAAGCATATCCCCAAGTGAGGATTGAAAGAAAGAAAGAAAGAAAGAAAGAAAGAAAGAAAGAAAGAAAGAGAGAGAGAGAGAGAGAGAGAGAGAGAGAGA
>CM052543.1:120223246-120270809 GCA_028533065.1 Trachops cirrhosus
AAGTAGCATGGATGGTAGGTAGAAAATAGACAGGGAGGGCAAGAATAGTAGGGGAAATATAGAAGCTAAAGAACTTATGACACATGGACATGAACTAAAGGGGGGGAATGTGGGTGGGAGAGGGTGTTCAGGGTGGAGGGGAATGAAGGGGGGATAATAGGACAACTGTAATAGCATAATCAATAAAATATATTTAAAAAAAAAAGAAATAGCCTGTAATGCAAATGCCTATCAATCGGTGAATGGAAAAACAAATTGTGGCATATTTATACAATGAGATACTATTCATCAATGAAAAGGAATGAGTCACACACACACACACAAAAAGCAAGGGCTGTTGATTGGGCTGAGTATGGAGTATGTGGGGAAAATAGGAGGCAGTGATTTGTTGGGAATCAACAAAAGGTTTAAAGACTGAATTTTGTATCACTTTGGGAGAGCCATTGGAGACTGTGGTCCAGGGACATCCATCATATAATCAGATCAAACAGGCATGGTCACGGCAATGACTGGCAGGTGCAGGCAGGAAGGACCTATGAGCAGAGAGAACTGAGAGAGTAGCCCTTATCCTTAGGAAGCTATACTAGCGATTCAGGGCTGAAGCAAAGACATGAAGGATAACCAGCTGGAATTTGGTGACTTAAATGTTGATTCAGTGGGCAAAAGTGTCATTCATCATGGGGCTGATTCCCCAAAGGACCCACGCCTATGTGCAGGGAACTCATCATTTTGCTATTAGAAAAATTGATTCAGTCATGCAGAGTGGAGATTGATGCCAGGGGTTTGCTGCTAATCAGCCTAGAATAACAAGCTGGGGGAGAAGACAGGCAGGCCCTCTGCCAACTGGGTGAGGAGATGGTCCAGAGGCACAGAACACTGCAGCGGAGCACTCTGTCCCTGCCCTGGGAGTCTGGGCAAAGAAAGCCACTGAGAGCTCTGGCAGTGCCCTTCTGGAGATTCCAGAGCAAACTCCTGGAATGACACTTCTCAGGGCTTCTGTCAGAGCTTGACTAGTCAGGTGGAATCTGGTCTCAGAGGTCCATGGCTGGGTTATCCTCCTGCTTCAGGCGCTTGAAGAGATGAGGGTATGTATGGATGGGGGAACAGGGAGGGTGACACCATTGGAGAGCTTAGGGGAGGAAAAGTCTTGGACATGGGAGGGAGGAAGGGAGAGAGAGAGAGAGAGAGAGAGAGGGAGAGAGAGGGAGAGAGGGAGAGAGAGAGAGAGAGAGGGAGAGAGAGAGAGAGAAGTTCATTTGCCAATAGCAACAACAGTCTGCAATGGCAAGAATGCGTGCTTGTATAAGGTTCCCACCATGGATGAGATGTTCTCCCCCTCACACAAATGTTCCCCTGCCCCTTCCTAAGAAGATCATTGCAAAACTAGCCACATGCTACCCAGGGCCAAGAAGGCTGGTTCTGAGTATGGTAGTAGTGGAGTCTTTCCCCATCTGTCCCCTCCCTAACACAGAGGAGACAGCAGCTGGCTCCATCTACAAACTGGAAAAGCATTTCTAGGATGACCCAATACTCCAATGTGTCCTGGTTTGGGAAAATCAACATCCCAAGTCAGATGCCTTTCAACTCTCAAACCTCTCTGTCCCCACCCCGCTGTTTCCACTTGGGGCATGGGGTCAGAGGGCCCAGTGAGCAGTGGGCGCTTGTTCAGGGGCCACTTTGAGCACCTGAGCCTTAGGGGACTGACGCTGTGTGGCCACTTTGGGTGGATCTTAGCTTGAGTGCTCTACGGTGGAGACCAGACAACCAGGTATTTGGCGTGGGAGGCCAGAACTGCATTTTGCCGCACTTCACCCACCCAGGGTATCTAAGCAGTCACCATTTATTTTGTCATCTGTGTCGTCTCAGCATCATCAGGGTCCCCCTGTCCTGTGGAAGGGGAACAGAGAGGGGCCTGGCTGCCGGAAAAGGACGGCGTTCGCTTTGTACCAAGGGCATTGCTCACCCCAGAACTTGGTGGCCCAGCCTGCGATCCACCAGCAGAGAAGCTCTTGCAAGAGCGCGGAGTACCCGCATGTTTCCCGGTGGCAGCAAGGCGTAGGGGGCGACGATCACCCCTCTGCTCAAGAGCAAACCCACCCACACACCTGCACGAGCGCCCTGGGGGTGGGTTGTGGGCGGGAGCCAGTGAATGAGTTCCCCCTACACCCCCTCTACCAAACCTGCCGCATCCACGTTCTTATCCAGACTCCCCGACCCTGAGCTGCTGGGTTCAGGGAGCTGGGGTGGCGAGAGGAGATCCAAACAGCAGGGTGGGCCTGGACGCTTTCTCCTCCCGCGACACCTCAGTCCCCGACCGGCTCTTGACTCCTCCCCTGCCGCTATACCGCAGCATCCCCGCCCTGTCAGCGCGCGGCTTCAGTGACCGCACCTGCTCCGGATTGGAGGGAGACACAGGAGGTGGAAAGGGAAAGAGAGCGTTTGGGGAGCTCAACGCAGCCGGCTGACTAGCCTCGCCCTGCGCCGCGGCCCCCGCAGCCCTAGAGTCGCCCGCCCCGCGGCTACTGCCGCACCGATGCGCTGTCCGCGGTGCTGACGCCGGCGCCGCGTTCAGTGGAGAGGGGGTGGAGACGCCCTCGTTCCTGTCGCCCCGACGCCTTCCCGAGCGGCATCACCCCCACTCCTTCCAAAGCAGGATAATTTCCTCAAAGGAACTCTCCGAGACCTAGCACTGCGGATGGATCCAGGAAGAAGAAGCGAGCGAGAGGGAAGTTAAACTTCGGACTGGAGCCCGAGAACCGGTGTCGGGAAACGCGCGTCTGGTGGCCCCCAGCCCCTGAGACCGGAGGGAGCCATCAAATTGAGCAAAGTTTGGCGGCAGCTTGGAGATAAGGGAAGGATTCTGGAGCAGAGGCGCAGTGAGGGGCCCGACCGGGTTCCCTGGCGGGGTGGTAGCAAGCCCCACATCGCGACGCCTGCTTCGATGTCCGCATTAGTGCCTCCGGGACGACTGGGAGGCGGGAGGCGCAGCGGCAGCCCAGCTCCCCACTCCTTTCCTCCCTTCCCGACTCCCCCCACCCCCACTCCAACACCCCGCCCCAGGCGCTGGTGACTCCGCCTCTCCGTGCCCGGCGGCTCTCCCGCTGGAGCCGGAACGAGTGCGCTTCCCCGGACTCAGCTCAGTTCTGAGGCTGCGAAGCCGACGCCGCTAGCTCAGGCCCGGGGGCGGGAGCTGGACTGCCCGCGCAGCCTGCGCCTGGGAGCTGCCAACTCTGGAGCCCCTCATGGGACGCTCCCAGGGGCTCTGTTCGCGCCCTGCTGCCCAGTCCCAGTCCTAGGCGCCCGGGCTCACAGCCCGCCCGCCCGCAGCCCGCGGCCTGACTGGACAAGAGTATGAGGCCCGGGGCCCCGCGGACGCCGGCCACTGGGCGGCAGGGGCCTAGCTGCAGACCCCCGCGCCCGAGGGCTGCGAGTGGAGAGCCGCGGGAGCCGACAAGGCGTCGGGGCGCGGAGGGAAGCGCCCCAGCCCGGGCGCTGGAAGGGCCGCGGGAGCGGTGTGCGGCCTGAGCGCCGAGTAGGAGGCGGAAGCGCCCCGCCGTTCGGGGGAGGCGGTGCGGGGCTCCGCGGCGCCCCCGACCACTGGCCACCATCCTCACGTTTCTGCTCCTGCGGGGGGGATGTCGCGGCCCGGGCCACGAGCGCCGCCCCGGCCCCGGGGCTGAGCTCCGGACCATGTCCTCCCGCAGCCCCCGGCCCCCGCCCCGCCGCTGCCGCCGCCGCCTGCCGCGCCCCTCCTGCTGTTGCTGCTGCTGCCGCCGCTCGCACCTCAACGAGGACACGGGGCGCTTCGTGCTACTGGCGGCGCTCATCGGCCTCTACCTGGTGGCGGGCGCCACAGTCTTCTCTGCGCTGGAGAGCCCAGGCGAGGCGGAGGCGCGGGCGCGCTGGGGCGCCACGCTGCGCAACTTCAGCGCGGCGCACGGAGTGGCCGAGCCGGAGCTGCGCGCCTTCCTCCGGCACTACGAGGCCGCGCTGGCCGCCGGCGTCCGAGCCGACGCGCTGCGCCCGCGCTGGGACTTCCCTGGCGCCTTCTACTTCGTGGGCACCGTGGTATCCACCATAGGTGAGCGGCACGCCCCGCGCGCGCTTCCTCTCCGAGCCTTTAACCTGGCGCCCTTTTCGTTGTTGGGTAGCTGGGTCCGCGTCCATCTGCTACCTTCTCTTTTAATACCCCATTGCCCACTTTCTTCCTGCCCTTTCCTCTTCGCGGTCTCCCTCCTCCGGCCCCTTCTCTCTCTTAACTGGCATTCGGCGCGGGAAGCGACCAGAGAGACCTATTCCTGGTGCTTACCCAGCGGTGACTCGCCTGGCGGTGCCACCAAATGGGGAGAACCCTCACCCAGGCGCTGGGCAGACCCGGGGGCCGCCTGCGCTCCCGCACTTGCCAGCTCCAGGACTGAATCTCTGGGCGACTCAGCTTTCCCCTCTGTGAAAAGACTTCTGAGCAGAGGCGTCAAGGACCTTCTGCTTCCTTCCTACTTCTCACGCCCCCGGGCCTCAGTTTCCTCACACAATTGATTTGGAAAGCCCCTTCTCTCCACTCAGGACGTTTTTTATCTCCTCTCACGGCTCCTTTTACAAATTTTTTGCATGCATTCTCCCCTCAGCATCCTCTACCAGAGGTGTCCAACCTCTTGGCGTCTCTGGGCCACCCTAGAAGGAGAAGAGTTGTCTTGGGCCACACATTAAATGCATTGCGACATTTCATCACAAAAAACTCATAACGTTTTAAGTAAATTAACAGTTTTGCGTTGGGCCGCATTCATAGCCATCTTGGGAGGCATGCGACCCCTGGGCTGCAGGTCGGAAGCCCCTCGTAGCCCTTTTACCCGAGGGAGTGCGACCACTTTCCCCAGAATCTCTTTCCTAGATTCCCTTCCCACTGGCTTCTCCTAGAGTCTCCATCGGCCCCTCTTCAAAAAAAAGCCCGTAAGACTCGGAGGCCTGGACTTCAGCTGGTCTCCTCTTGGGTTTCTCCCCCTCCTCCACATCGCCTTCACCTCCAATTTCCTGACCTCTCTTCTTTGTTACCTTGCCATATTTTCCAACCTATAGTGGCACCAAGGGGTAACTTGGGCCGGGTGGGGCTAAGTATTTCTATCCTTTCCATCATCCCTTCTGTTTTTGGTGTAAACAGTAATAGTTTCACAACCTTACAAAAAAAAAAAAAAGCTTTGTAAATACTCCTCGAAGCTCCTCCCCCCACTACTCCCACTCCCCCCGTCTGAGCCTCTTCCCTAGAGATCCTAGAGCCACCACTGCTCCCCCAACTCCACTCCTACCCTCCCTTCTCCTCTCACCCACCCACTTTCCCCATCGCCCTTTCTCCCTGAGCCCTGGGTGTCACATGAAACAGGCCCCCTCCCCAGTTACTGTACAGAGTGAAGAATAAACACAAAATTTTTTCACTTTGGCAACATTTTGTGAGTGTCCCATCCAGTCCTGCTTGGAGTCCCAGGGTGGGAGAAGGCACTTGGCTGTTTGGACTTCTAGTCACCCCAAGGCTGGTGGTAGTTTTGGAAAAGGGGGCTGGACTCACTGGGCTGAGAAGTGATAGATTTCATAGACACACCTTCCATGGGTGGGTTCTGCTCTGGCTTGGTAGGCCAGCTTAGAGACAGGGGCTTGGACTAACTGACTGGCATGAGCGGTCACAGATGGCTGCTGGGAGGCCGAGAGAAAGACTGTGTCCATGTGTGGGGTATGGGCAGCTAGAGATGTCTCTCTGAGTGTGTGTATACAGTTTACTAAGGGGCTTCCTTTGCTTCAATGATTTTTAATATGTCATGCTTGATCTGATTGTTTTAAATTTAAAAAGGCAAATGTGGCCCAATTCCAAAGCACAAATTGGATTAAAATACCCTTTAAAAGCTATATCATGTTGTTATGGTGATTGAAGATATAAAATGACCCCCTCAAAAAATCCCCTTTGAAGAGCTGCATCAAGTTGCCATAGCAACTAGAGGGTTTTTTTTTTAAGTGCTTTAAAAGTACTAAGGATGTTTAGTCCTGAAGGGTGACATCATGTGTTCATAGCTCATTATTGACTTGGGCTCTTCCTTTTGTAAATACACCTTTTTGCTCTCCTCTCCCTAGATGCACACCTGTGCACATATTGGAAAGCCAGGGCTTCTCTCTCCCCCGTGACAAAGGAAAAGAGGTTAGCAGTTCCCTCTTCCCCTGTGGGCTGTGAGTTCATGCAGGCGGGGACCCATTCCAGTGACCATCGTCTCTGTGCCTGTTTGATGAGCTCCCACCGTTTTGTTCATTCACTGCCCAGCCATACCTTCTAAAGCTTCTCTCAGCTCTTTGCACAAAAATCAAGTCAGTGCGTTGGCAAATTGTTCCAAGCCCCAGCCTTTAATCTACTGGCAGGAATGGCTGTTCTTCAGTCAAGCGGAAAAGAACTATGTTCTCTTTCTTGATTTGTGTTTTTTGGATGTCGGCAAGCAGTGTAGGAGGGCTGCATTGAAGCATGTGGCTGTGTTACGAATGACCCAACACATTGTTTTCCAAAATCGGCTACCGAAAAACATTAATCTCTGAGAAGAGCTGCACTCGGTGATCAGAGCCAGCCTGTGGACAGATCTGCACAGAACTAGTCCCTTGCAGGGGGGCCAAGGTGGCAGCTGGAGCAGCAGGGTCTCTGCTGTCCGTCCCCTGTCATGGTCTGGGGCAGTGATTCAAATTGGTCCGATGAGTTCTGCTGAATCCCAAATAGCATGACTGTCATTTCAGCCTTCTTTTGCAACGTGTACTTGGATGAGATTTAACTAAAGACCTACTTATGTTAGCTTCTCTTCTGCTTACATAGTTCCTTCCCCTTAAATGCCCTGCGTCTTCAAAGACAATAATTACTATTCTGGTGCTTTTATGGATTCAGCAGCTCAGGGAGCCAAAACTAAGTCCAAAATGGGCATCAGGATTCTCTATCTGCTACCTCACCCGGTGGAGAGGAAAATTAGCATGCACTCAGTTATATCTGATCAGTGAATATCACAGTGTGAATGGTCCATGCAGCGGTGTGAACTTTGTGTGTGTGTGTGTGTGTGTGTGTTATGTAGGCCCTGCTAAGTGATTCATCTAGACTTTAGTATAAAAACCCATTCTTTATTCATTGCATAAAAATGAATTGTGCATGTCAGGTCCAGTGCTAGGTTTTGAATAGTGAAAGCTTATTCTATAAGGCAAAAGTGAAAGCACATGCCAATGTGGGCCATAGGAGTGCAGCATTTCTGGGCAGCATATCTTGGCTACCCTTACTGAAGATGATTAGAACAAGGAAAGGGGGACCTTTTGTCCACTTCCACGTGGCTCAGAATGTTAAGAGACCTGTCTTAGGTCACAGTTAATTATGTGTTTAGCCAGGTCCAGAAGCCAAGTTATGCAGTGTTTGTTCTTCCAGCTTCATGCATATAATTGGTGGGTACATTCTTTTTTGAGATGAAGTATTTAGTAATGTGTGTGTGTGTTTAGGGGAGGGAAAGAAGGGGCAGAAACGTGCCTTTGTCTAGAGGGAGACACAGGAGAAAAGTTCAGGAATGGCTGTGTGTACCAAGGGTTAGAGGGAACATCGTGACGAGATGGAGTGTTTGTCCTGGCATTTGGCGTGAACAGGGTTCCATGTCCAGAACTAGGCCGTTTGCAGTTGTGGAGACAATATGTGTGTCCACATGGCACAGACCCCATGCAAACATTTGCCAGTGATTGTTCACCAGTAGCTAAGACTATATAGAAAGTTAATCTGAATAGCTCAAGCAAAATAAAAATCCACTTTGTGGTCTAATTATTCATATTGATTACTTACACAGACCCGGAATCCTGGATAATATTATTTCTCCCACTTATTGCAGGTCACATATTCCCAAGGGGTCAAAATCAATTTTACTTTAATAGGAAAGTAAAATTTGTTCATCCCCATTTAACAAAATCCCAAGAAAGCGTAAGTTATCATAGATGCATGCGTAGCCCTCGGCATGTCCTTAACCGTGTGCCCCGTGACCACACGAACTCCTGAGGATAAAGATGGCGGCTTGCGTTCTTCTAGTGCTAAGCAATGTTCTTGGAGGCAGTGCCCTTGCTCAAAGATATTTAAACAATCTGAAGAGTATTAATCCATCACTTGACATCCTGAAGGATGTTATATTGGCTTACTTTGAAAAGATTAAAAGGAAACTCTCCAGTGGGGTTTTAATTATGCAACTGCTGTCAGATTTACACATAGGGAAGAACATATTTAAGTCCTTTTCAAATGGCAGCTCGATATAAACAGAAATCTTTTTGCTTCCTTTTATTAGGTTTTCTGGCAGCATATTTCAGCTATAAACTAAAACCATGGCTCCATAGACGGGATGGTGTAGGTATGAGACTTGTCACTTTCGGCACTGAATAATTTAGCTTGCTACTTTCAGAATTAGGCACACTTAATTATTCAACTGTGAGATTAGTAACAAGTCCTAACTTTTTTCCCTTTAAAAAAAAAAGATTTTATTTATTTATTTTTAGGGAGAGGAGTAGGGAGGGAGAAAGAGATGGAGAGAAACATCGATGTGCAAGAGATACATCAATCAGTTGCCTCTCACATACCCCCAGCTGGGGACCTGGCCTGCAGCCCAGGTATGTGCCCTGACTAGGAATCGAACTAGCGACCTTTTGGTTTGCAGGCCAGCACTCAATCCACGGAGCCACACCACCAAGGGCTCCTTTTTAAAAAACAAAAACAAAAACCATGGATTTTAAAAATATTTTTGCTTCAAAGGAAACATTATAAGACCAAAATATCACTACCACATTTACATTGGACTTTGTTCTAACATATATGTAATCCAGCTGGAAGTGGTTCAGGACTGAAATACATTGTCCAGAAGGAGAGGAGCACCTTTCCTGGCTTATGTCCCTCATCAACTATTTTTTAATTGAAAGGTGATGCTATGACAACTTAGGAGGACATTTAGGGAAAAAAAACTGTAGCGTTTGATTTGAAGCTGTAGATGAAGAGCAGGAAATGCATTCTCATTCACTGTTCCATCCTCAGCGCCCAGCACTGGACCCAGCACAAAGCAAACACACGATGATTATGTGTTCACTGAAGGAGACGACAAGTCACTCGTAACCCAGCTCCCCAGCCCACTCTTCATTTCTGCAGGGGGGCCTGCAGTTGTCTGGCTTACCTTTTGCAGGAAAAGGGGAGGGAACTAACCAATCTGTACCAAATTGTTAAAAACCTTTTTAATGGGAGATTTTTTAAAAAAATTATTGATGTTTAAAGAGAGAGAGAAACATCAGTTTGTTGTTCCACATATTTATACAGTCGTTAGTTAATTCTTATATGTTCTCTGGCCGGAGATTGGGGTGATGCTCTAACCAACTGAGCTGCTCCGTCCGCCAGGGCCCTGAGTTGTTAAAATTTCATCATCAACATTCCCATGTTTCCACATAGCCTTCACATACTAATTTTAGTGGGTGCATAATACATATTCCATTTGGTTGATGTTCTATAATTTACTACCCCTACTGCTGCGGAGCTGGGCGGTTCCCTTGGGGCTATTTTTAGTAATGCCACCGTGATCATCTTTATGCAGATGGCCTTTTCTTTCCGTATTACCTCCTTGGGTTGAATTCCCAGCAGGAAAATTGCTGAGTCAAAAGATACTGCTGTCTTCATAACTCTTGTGGGCAGCCCCTTTGAAGTGAGGGACTTCCTGGTCTCTCCCTACCTGAGCCTGTACCTCTACAAAGCCTAGCAGAGACTGGGCAGATACCCAGCTAAATGTTTCAGGGAAACAGGCCACAGATCCACTTGGTTCTCTCCAGGACTGCACTCAACCCCAGGGGCTGAGCTGTCCCTCATTCCACCCTGTCCCCAACAAGGCTGTGGCTTCAGTGTCCTCGGCCTTCCATGCTCTAATGAGAGCTGCTTCATTTGGGGAGTTTTGGGTGATTGGAGAAGGGCAGGAAGGAGCAACAGACTGGAACGGCTTCCAGGCCATCAAAACTGAGAGAGAAGGCTACCAAGACCCTCTTTCCTCCTGGCACCTGTGCTTCCAGGTTAATCTGCCCCTACTGCTGGGTCAAGCCAGCTGAGGGAAAGCATTGTCCCCTCGATCCTGACAGTGCCCAGGTGCCCCAGCCTGGAAGAGCCCAGAATTGTGCCAGATAGAGCAAAGATCTACCCCTAGAATATCGCACTGTAGGAATCCTCCAGAAATGTCCCCAGGCATTTCAACCAGGGGTGTCCAACCTGCCGCTCGTGGGCCGCATGGGGCTCAGAATGGCTATGAATGCAGCCCAACACAAAATGGTAAGTTCACTTAAGACGTTATTGAGATTTTTTGGGATTATGTGTCACAGTATATTTAATGTGTGGCCCAAGACAACTTTTCTTCTTCCAGTGTGGCCCAGAGATGCCAAAAGGTTGGACACCACTGAGCCATTTTGTCAACAAAAGCCAGCACGTGGCCCACTGAGAAAACAGAGGGGAGCAGAGCTGCTCTGACTGGGGGTACGGGCCAGAGCCCTGCCCACAGGGATCCCCCCGGGATGCCGCATATTCCCCAAAGGCTTCTCTGAGGAGCGGTAGAGATCCTCCAAGACCAATCTGAAGAGCCTAACTTAGCTTTGTTCCTCATTTTACACAAGATTCACAGGAGAGGTTGCCCAAGGTTACGTAGCAAGTCAGAGGGGCATTTGCAGCAATCTGAAGCTTCCCCAGAACTTCCCTCCCTGTGTGGATTCTGGTGTCCTTGACTTAGGTTTGAGCTCTCACTCTGCCCTGGAATAGTGTCCTGAACTAGACGCAGCCACGGTTCTTCTGAGCAGGCTCCAGGTGTCCCAGCAGGGGTGACAACCAGGAGAAAGGGGAGGAGCTTGTAGATGGTAGGCAGGACATCTGAGGAGCAGCAAGTCAGTGCCTTGGAGGTGTCCTCCAGGGAAAAGCTCCTGCTTCATCTTAAGGCAGTGGAGGATCCTTAGGTTTGTTTGGAGGTGGAGTTCAGTGCCCCCACCACCCTGTCAACTGCAGCACGGCTCTCCTTGCCGTTGTGTATCTGCCTCAGATTTAGAGGAGCTGAGAGACAGAGCAAAGGCCATTGTGTCCTTGTGGTCACCCCCCACCCTGGGTCTCCCTCAGTCTTCTGGCCCCCTTTGCTTCTGCCCAGCCCCACTGACTTTCTCAGGATCCAGGGCTGGGACAGGGGCTGCCAGCCAGCAAACCAGGATGTGGGCGGTGGGGAGATGGGGGAGCTGAGGTGAGCACATTGCACAGTCTTGGCCTCTGACCTCACCCCGGGAGGTGGCAGGACCTTTATGCAGGGAAGGTTGGGAAGGAGAGGGTCTTGAGGGTCTTATGAAGGCATAAGACTTTCCATGGGGTAGAGAAAAGCCTTTGCACAGTACGGGGCAGGTGTGGGAGAGGGTGGCCATGGCCCAGGCTGCTCCTGGTTGCTCCTACTGCTGTCAGGCTCTGGCCCCAGAGGTTCTATCCTAAACCCTGCCATTCCCTAGCCAGCCACCAAGTCTAGATCTTCTTCAGGGGAATCTAGGCTTCCTCTGTCATCTGCTTGTGGTTTTGTTGGAGGATGATCTGGACCCTGTCTCTTCCCTGGGCTTGGATTCCAGTCCCAACTCTGCCACTTACAAGCCATGTGCTCTTGGTGAGTGGGTGTACCTACCCTCCTCTGAGTGTCTTCTGCAAAGTAAGGTGACAGTGGCTCCTGCCCCAGGGGGTAACTCCAAGGACTGAATGAGCTAATCCATGTGCAATGCCTGGCAAGCCCTCAGTAAGCATTAGCCACTCAGAACTTCGCTAGCCCCGTCAGTGAGCCCTGCACCGCCTCATGGCACAGGGGGGAAACTGAGGCACTGCTTATCTCCCCCCCCCATAGCTCCCTGACCACACCACTTTGTGCACAGCCCTCTGGGTCTCGGCCCCCCCTGCAGTGTGGCATCTGCTGCACTCTCATTGGCCACTGTCTCTGGGGCATGTTGCTGTTGTATGCTGTTACATAACTGGCCTGGGAGAGTGCTTTTAAAAATGCATTTTCTTTGGTTCGTCAACTAGAATGTCTTAATAATTCCTCACATGTGTGTGCTCTTTTATCTCTTTAAAGAATATATTTGGCAAAGAGCTGATGTGTGATTCAGTGGTGGGTTAAACCAGTGTCCCCCAGCGCTTCTCTATTCCTCACCCCCAGAACCAAGCCCTGGGAGGCCACCTCCACCCACCCTCTTGGTTTCCAGGTGGGCTGGGGCCTCTCGGCAGTGCTTGGACTTAGTGGGGAGGTTGTGGAGCTGAGACCAGCTTCTCAGCAGAGAAGCTAGAGGTGGCCGAGGCCAGGCCCTGCCACGCCTCTTAGGTGGATCTGGTGTCGGGACTGCAGTGGAGGTCACTGGAGGATAGCACTGTGGCAAACAGCCCCCTTGGATGGGAGCTGAGGTGCTGGCCCGAGCCTCCAGGCCCTATACCCTATACCCTTTGTCCTGGGGCTAACACAGCCCCCAGGCAGAGGTCTTCTGGGGCGAAAGTGGGGAGGCTTCAGGGCCTACCAGCACCTCCCCTCTCCAGATTCTGCCATACCAGCAGCAGGGCCTTTGTTTTTGTGAGCAGGAGGAATGATCAAAACATCAATGGTCTGATGGACTGTTCCCCCACACATACACACATGTGTGTCCGGCTTGCCAGTTTACTGAGTTTTCACCTGTGTTTACTCAGGAATCTCCCCAAAACCCTGGGACAGCAGCCAGGGTTCTATTAACCCATTGCACAGGTGAAGAGAGGTTAAGTGACTTGCTTGGGGTCACACAGCAAGTGAGTTAATGCCAGGATACAGAATTTAGGTTGCCCAGCATCTTCTCTGCTGCCCCTGAACATTACCACCGAGGGGGCAGTGGCAGGTCTGCAGGGTGGGAGGGGTGGAGGAGAATGTGAGGGTATGAAACGAGGGCTCAAGTTCAGTTTAGGGACTTGGATTTGGCTATGCTGTGCCCCTTGTAGCCCCAGCAGCTAGACTAAACTGAAGGCTGCCTTCTTTCCACCCTTTACAACCCTGCACCTCTCCCTGAGAGAGGCTGCCAGGCAGGCGCAGACAGGGTGGAAGAGCTCGGTGCCCTGTGCAGTGCTCACTGGCGCTCTGCAGCCCTTGCTGAAGCGAGCTTTGGAGGCCCGCTGCACCAAGCTTCTGCCCAGAGGAGGGACCCTGTGACTGGGGGGCTCGTGGCCTTGCATCTGGGGTAGCAGCAGTGGACATGGAGAGGCAGGAACAGAAAACCAAGTAACCAGGAGGTCTGCACTTGAGAATACCAACCAGGAAAGTCTGGGGACCCAGCCTGCTCAGACCTGGGCTGCCCAACGGCCAGCTGGTTTTTTGTGAGAGAGGCTGCCCAAGGTCATATGATGGAGGCCAACCTGCCCAGATGTTAGGGGAACACAGGAAACCAAGCACCTGCCAATGCACCACTCTCTCTAATCACTCAACTTCTGGACATCCGCCCTTCACCCCAACCCCTCCCAGCCATCTCCACACCCATCACCCCTAGACCCTGGGCATTTTTAGCCGCCAGACCATTGCTCATGCTGTTCTCTCCACCTGGATTGCCCTTCCCTTTCTCTCCATCTTCTACTGAGTGAACTTGATCTTCAAGGCCCAGCTCGAATGGGGCCACTAGAGAGAGCTTCGGTGAATTACTTACGGTAATTTTTTGTTTCTATGCCAGCTTCCCTGGCAATCACACAAGCCTCTGTTCCGTGGGGTAAGGTATGTCAACAGCTGGCTCAGGACCCAACACATCGTAGGTGTCAGAAATTCCTTTCCTGTCTTCCTCCTCCCGGTCAGGAGCTGTGTCTCAGCAGTGTCTGTCACTGCCACAGCTGATAACAATAGCAGCCCTAATGGCAGCAGCCACGCACTCAATGACTACTATGAAGTGGGCCCTGTGTCTGGCGATGGAGATAATTAAAGCAAAGAGGTAGTTTCTGTAAATCATGGAGCATAATGCTTGGCACAAAGTGGCGATTAATCAACGTATGGTGAATGGTTAGAATAAATAAATGAGTGTGACTGCTGGAAATAATTTTAAAAAGAATGGAAAAGACTGGGCCCAGGCTGGGCTCCAAGAACCTCCCCGCACCTCGCTCTCCCTCTGGGCCCCTGGGTCCAGAGGGGCTGTGCACCGGCCCCTCTGCTGGACAGTTGGTTTAACAATCTCTCAGCTGCTGGCAGGTGCGCAGCAGGCAGGCAGCTCATTCTGGCTGGGACTCCTCTGGCTGACAGTGCTGTCTCCGTGGCTCTCTGAGTCAGCTTGGTCCTTGTCCCACCCTGCCTGGGGCCCAGCAGAATCCTTGCAGTGAAACCACGTCAATAATTCTGAGCCTCAGCCCCTATCGCCCCAGGAGTGGTGGGAAAAGTCCTGACTTCAGGCCAGGCTTCTGGTCCCAGCTCTCCCACCAACTCAGATTCCGCATCTGGCCCTGGCCTTGGCCACTGCCCCCAGCCCTACGGAGCCTGCCAAGTTCTACCTCTTAGCCCAGTAGTTCCACCTTGTCCCTTACCTGTCCTTAGAAACCAGATGTTGGCTCACAAATTGGACAGAAGTTTTATAACTGAACACAATTCCACAAACCAGGAAATACCACCTCCACCCATGCAACCCAGCACCACCACAATGCCTCCAAAAATCCTTGGGGAGGCTTTTATTGGAATTAGGTGTCCCAGCTTTCTGGAAAGTTACGGTTGAGATAAACACAAACCCCGAATCCCACTCCGTGTGACTTCTCCAGGATCCTTTCCAAATGGCCACAGTCTCATTCCTGGCTGCCAAGTGCTCTGAATTCTGAGCTGCTAACACCAGGACCTGCCAGAAATGCTGCAGGGACTGCCCAGGCCGAGAGGCAAAGGAAACCACCACACTCTGCCCAGGCTGAGTTTGTTGGCATTTCCTAGGGGGCAGGGTGCATTTTGGAGACCATGCAGTTCTTCATTATTGGACTCTATTTTTAAATGGAGAGGGAGGAAGGAAAGCTGAGATGGCACACGAGCCAGTTCTGAGGGAGGTCTGAAAGCCCCAGGAGGCAGGCAGGAAAGAGCAGGCTGCCTTTGTGAGCCCTGAGGTGGAACCGCGGAGCCTGACCCTCCCAGCATCCAGGATCCTGGCTCTTCTGTTTTCTACTGTATCTCCCAGTGCCTGGCACAGGGTTTGGCATATGCAAGGGGCTCCAGGAATTTCTGTGGAATGAATGTCTGTTTCCCAGCTTCTCAACTTTCCCTAGGCACCCGTTTAAGAAAAAGTAAAATGTGAAAATCCCCATTTACAAATCAGATGATGATTCACTTTGTAAAAAAGCTTCGTTTTGCGGAAGAATTCATTCCAGGGCTTCCGTAAGTAGCCAGGTGCCCAAGGGAGGTGCAACATGCAACCAGTGTGTCAGACTCCCAGCAGCTGCATACAGTCCCCTGACGGCCATTGCCACCTTCACACAAACCTCGAATCCCTAAGGCAACACAGTCCCTAATGTCAAGGGACTGTGGCCTAATTAGTAAGCAACACACATGACCCAGCAGGCGGTTTAGAAGCGTGTAGGACAAAAACTCAAGGAGGTGGAGTGCCCTGCACTGACTGGAGCTGGTCAGGCAGCTGGAGCACACCTGCAGACTGGATTGTGTGCTAATGTAAAGCGCTGGACAGAGGCCAGGCGGGTGGGTATTGTTCATATCTCCATTTTAAGAAGAAATACATCTGCATCACCAAGAGAAAAATTGCAGTGTGACAAAGCCGTTCAGAAGAGGTGCGGGGTGGAGGGGTGGGGCCTGGGCCTGGCTTTGAATTTCAGCTCTGTCACTGATGAGCAGGGCTGCCAGAGCAGAAATCGGGCTCTCCGCCTTCCCCTCTGCCCGTCTCCAGCCTCCCACGTGTGACCCATTCCAGACCTGGAGCTCACGTTCCTGGACCATCTCACCCACAGCAATGTTTTTCTCCGTGCCACTCCAGGAGGTGCTCCATTCCACCTCTGTCCTTGCTCTGACCGGTAACTGCACTCCCTTCAGTGTTTGGGATTCCAAACATCTCTCCTTCTGACTGCCCCTCCCACCCCTCCAGCTCCCCAGTGCAACATCCCTTGGACCTCAAGGCCTGCAGTTTTCTACTTTTATGTTTCCTTCATCTTTTGGGGGCCCTCACTTCTTTTCTGATCCAGCTTAGACTTACTGTATTTCCTCTGCAAGGAGCCTTAACTTCCTTGCCCTTCTCTCCTGTGCTATACCTCTGTCCCTCCTCTGCCACCATCAGAACGCCAGCTTTCCACCTGCTTCTCACTGGCACTCAAGCTGCTGACCGTGGCTGGAGTAAATCATGCAAAGATGCTGACTGGTCCAGAATTAAATCAGTGACCCTGGGTACCAGCTGGATGCTCCAAGTGGCAGGCCCTCCTATTACCTTCCTTCTCTGTACCTCCCTTTTCCACCTCCAGCCTCCCATACCCCTCATTCTCTGCTCAGACTTCACTGAGAAAATTAAAGTAATCAGACAAGGGCTCTTATCTTCATACCCCCAAGTCCACTCATCATGTGGAGTGGTTTCTATCTTATGACAGCAGATGAACTGTCCACTTTCAAAGGCCTGCTTCACTGGGTCCCATCCCCCCTAACTTCTTAAGGACTCTGTCCTTGTCATTGCCCACCCCCCATGCCTTGTTAATTTGTCCTCCACTGGTATGCGGACATGTTGTATTCTCTTTCTTCCTAATAGAACCCTCTCTTGACCTCAGCATCACCCTGCAGCTTACCTCCCTATTTCTCTGCTTTCATTTACAGGAAAACTTCTCATAAGATTAGTCAACAGCTCCCTTCCCTCACTTCTCTCCTGGATCCACATCAATCAAGAGCCCACCCCAGCTCTGACTGGTGTGGCTCAGCTGGTTGGGTGTCATCCTGCAAAGCGAAAGGTTGGCAGTTCAATTCCCGGTCGGGGCACATGCATGTGTTGTGGGTTTGGTCCCCCGTCAGGGTGCATACAAGAGGCAACCGATTGATGTTTCTTTTTCACATAGATGTTTCTCTCCCTCTCCTTCTATCTCCCTTCCCTCTCTCTAAAAATAAATAAATAAAATGTTTTTTTTTTTAAAAGAAAACATATAGGAAAATGTTAGGGAAAAAAGAGTCCACCTCACCTTTCCACTGAGTCTGCTCCAGTAAGGTCCCTAATGGCCTCCTTCCTGCAGACTGAGTGGTGACCTCCTTGTTCTTACCTTCTCAGCACTTCAGTAACATTTGACTCACTGACCATTCCTCCTTCTTGATATCCACTTTTCTCTTGGCCTCTGGGACACCATACTCTCCTTAATCCTCACTGGCTGCTGGCCTCAGTTTCCTTTGCTGGACTCCCCCGTCTCTGTGACCTCATTGTTGGGGTGTCCCATGCTCATTCCTCAGACTCTTTCCTTGGGTATGAGAGGAAAAGCTTTTTTTCTCTACCCTCTTAGGTTCCATTTCTGGGGTCCTGCAAATTAAACTGGCAAAAGCCAGAGTAACAGAAAAAAGGTCTTATGTGTATATGGGAGCCTTTATGGAAAAGAATTGAATACCCACAGAAATAGTTTGGTCAGGGGCTTATATACCAGCTTAACAAAGAGGAATGAGTTATGGAGAAATTATAAGACAAAGGAAAGGGGGTTTGGGCTCTTAGGAGTGGTACATTGTGGAAGGTAAACATGTATGGAAACTAATAAAAAATAAGGGTTATTTCAGTAAGGTTTGTTTTTCAGACTTAATCTCATTTAGTCTCAGAGTGATTTAAGTTTTCCTCTTCCTGGTACAGTTGAAGGGAGGGGGACATCTTCTTTGCAAGGGAAAATTTTTACCCTACATTTAGGCAGACAGGGGAAGAGTAGAGAGCTTTTCCTGTATCTGCTGTTTCTCCACTGCCTTCAGCTCAAAATAATACTTATGCCAAAGCTGTATATTTTAGGTTGGCATATTTTGATCCCTTCACACCCATGGTTTTAAATCTCATTTATCTGCTGATGACTTTTGGGTGAGTTACCCCAATCCTCCACACTAAACTTCAAGACCATAAGTCCAGTTGCCTACTTGACATCTTCATGGAGATATCTAATATGTGTCAAAACTTAAAATGACCAGAATGGAACTCTTGACTCTTGTCCTATTGCAATCTTCCTCATTTCAATAAATAGACCAACAAAAGGAACTGTCTTGATTTCTCTTCCTCCCAAATGTTCCATATTCAATCCATCATCAAAATCTCTCAGTTCAACCTGCAAAATACATCCCAATTCCATGCACTCGTTTCCATGCCCATCGCTACTGGTCTCCTCCAGCCATCACCATCATCTGTTGCTGGGGCAACTACATCAGTCTCTTAACCAGCCCTCAGCTCTCTCTCTGCATCTTGACAACCTCTTCTCCACATAGCAGCCAAAAAGATCTTCCAAAATATAAATCAGATCAAGTCCTTCTTTTACTTAAAAACTTTCTGTGACTTCCATTGTAGGAAATCTGGCTCCTCACCACAGCCTGCAAGGCTGTGCATAATCTGGTCCTGCTCCCTCTCAGCCTTGTTGGCACTTCTTTATTTTTGCTCAACTCACTACAGTTTAACTGGACTTTATAGACCCCAGGGCATTTGCACCTGCTGTTCCTACTAGAGCACCACTTCCTGACTCTTAGCATGACTGCTCAACTGCATTCAAGCCTCAATATCTACAACTAAAACGTCACTAAAACATTACCCCATGAAGAGCTTTCCCTAACCACCCTCACTATAACAGTATCCGCCACTCACTTCCAGCCACTGTCCATAGTGCATAGAGTGTTTTTATTTATTTTTATTTTTAGACCGAGGGGAATGGAGGGAGAAAGAGAAAGAGAGAAACATCAATGTGTGGTTGCCTCTAGCACACCCCATACTGGGGGACCTGACCTGCAACACAGGCATGTGCCCTGACTGGGAATTGAACTGGTGACCCTTTGGTTCACAGTCTGGTGCTCAGTCCACTAAGCCACACCAGCCAGGGCAAGAAAGCTTCAGTTTTAACATCTGTAAAGTGGGAATAATAATAGTGCCTACCAGAGGGAACCCCCTCAAACACCCAGAATTTACTAAAATTGTGCATTTAGTCTTACATGTTTAAACTTCAGTCACCTTCAAAGTACTCACCATTTGATGCAATACACCTATGGGGATGTTTTTTTCCACTGCTCACAACAGTTTTTGAACTGGCTGATTTGATGCCTTTTAGGGCTTCTGCCATTTTTGTTTTACCTCTTCCACATCAGCAAAATGTTTCCCTTTGAGGACTTCTTTCATCCCAGGAAACAAAAAAAGTTACTCAGGGCGAGATAGGGTAAATAGTGAAGGTAGGGGTCGTGCCATTTTTGGTCAAAAACTGCTGTACACTCAGCATGGTGTGGGCAGGTGTGCTCATAAATCATCCATTGTGAAATGGCCAAATGTGTTGAAAGAGTAAAAAAGAATTCATTGAAGCCAAACGCAGCCTCTCACAACAATGCCAGCTGGTACACTGATTCAGATGGGTTCCTAGAACACTCACCTAGTGGGGGAAATTTGTACTACAAGGGGCCCAACCTCCAGTAGATAATTCCGGGGCTTTTTGGGGGGGTGCCCCCTCGTATTTGACTTGGTTGTTGGGAGAATTATATGAGACCATGAATGAAGGTGCTTAGTCTGGCCCTGGCATTTAATAAACACTCTAATGTGAGCTAGTGTTTTATTAATAAATAATTTGGGTGAGGCCACAAAGAGAGTGGCAAATCTGGACCCTGAACTGAGGTCTCTGACCCCAAGTCCTTTGCTCATTCCACTTGTCTGATGCCACCTCTTGGGCTGCAGGGTAGGTAGGCCTGGGGAAACACTAGGAGCTAGGTCAGGATCAGCCAGGCATGCTAAGGAACAATGACAGGTAAAACAGCTTTGGTAGGTTTAGGTCAGGTCAGAGGGCCTTGAGAGCCAGACAGCAATGTTTTGACTTGACCATTAGGAGCAATAAGGCTTAGCTATTACTCTTGAGGAGGAGTGTAATGTGATGATGAGTGTTTTAGAAGAGCATTCTGGCTGATTAGTCACTATATAGTTACACCATTAAATCAGGCATCTAGTAAGTCTAAATTGTTGGTCAGAGACTGCCTGGAAACAACGAGGTGATAATTGCGAAATCCCTCGTTTTGGCTGTCCACCTCGGACATTTAAGTCAGCCCACTACCAGCTGTCCTCTCCACTTTATGGGAGCTTATGTGTCTCTCTGGGTGGTAGATCCTTGAGGAGTGTGTACTGAGCTTGTATATTCGGCTCTGAGCTGCGGTGTGATTCCAAACTCATTCAGAAGGATTACCAGTGTGTTGTTACTTCATGAGCTCTAAGTGGCTCATGTTCTATGATAGTTATAATTTTATTTTATAGCTACAGGCGTACACACTTGGAACAAATAGCCGAATTTGGCATGTTAGACTTAGTAGCTACATATAACTCTTTCTCACAATGATGTATGCCTCACAGGGTCATGGGGAGGACCCTTACATAATAGACTGAGGGTCAATAAATGTTTGTTCATTTGTTTACATGGAAACCCAGGATGCTGAATGTTTATAATGCAGAATGATTGGGCAGAGGGGGAAAGGAGTGGGGCCAGGGATCCTGTGGCTTTTGGAAAGGAACAGGAGTGAAGCCATGAGGGATGTTTTCAGGAGCCACATGGCAAGATCTAGTGAATGGCACTCAACAGGACTCCACACGACCTCCACTAATCTTGGGTCTCCTTGTTCTCTGCTCCTGCACAATTTCTTGATATCAAGGCCCTATACGAAGATCCAGGGAAAGGGGCTGACTATGGGCGTGGGGACATCTATGACACATCCAGGGATTTGTTTGTGCATCTAATAATGGCAATTGAGGAGGCTACAGCCACACAGGAGATGGGGGGTGAAGTCAGGTTGAAGCTGGAGGAGAAAGCCCCTTCCCTCCCCACCCTGCTCAGAGATTGCTGAAGGCAGCCCCCTGTGTCCTGCGGGAGAGAAAGGCACTGGGGGAGGGAGGCAATAATGCAATAGAGGTTGGTATATAAATAGCAGTGATCCTTAATTCATGGCATCTTTGTCCCCAGAATCACCTTTACCTCCAACTAAATCCCAGCTTTATTCATTTTTTAGTGTTTTTCTGTAAAAATTCTTTTTAATATAGCTGTTTATGGCTGAAGGGCACACTAGCTGCAGTCTTGGAGCTGAGTACTGATTAATTCCGTCCCAGTTCCCGACCCTGTCTTCCTCCCCAGGGCAGAGGAGGACGGAAGGAGGTAATTCAATTCATAACCTGCACGGGGAGGCTCAACTTATCTATGTAACATGATCCAATGAGCCAGCATCTGCAAGGCCCTAGCTCTTCTCCCTTGTAATGTTTCCAGGGCTTCCAACCCCAGACCGGTGGCCTCTGTCGTAGTATAACACATGTCATTTAGAGCTCCTCCAAGACCCTTTGAGCTATGCACAGGGTGCCAAAACGCTTTTATATATCAAGGAGTCTAGAACTGATGAGTTCCAGAAAAACTTGAGGTATAGATGCTGCATTGTGTGTGTGTGTGTGTGTGTGTGTTTCTGATTTCACATTGTACATACAACAGTGAGCAAGTAGACCAGTTCCCCACTGTATGGAGCTAATATTTTAGTTGGGGGAGATGTTCAATAAATGAGTAAACAAACATCAGATACTGATAAATGCAACAAAAAGAAAAAAGCAAGATAAGTGAATGGAGAGTGATGGAAATGGAGGTGCTATTTTTGATAAGGCGATCTAAAACAATCTCTGATGGCATGACCCTTGAGCAAAGATGTGGCCACCTGGAGGAAGATTATTCCAACAAACGCCAAAGTCCTAACACAGGAGTTTGCATGGTTTGTCATAGGAGCAAGGAGCCAGTGCGGCTGAGATAGTGTTTGGAGAAGGCTCAAGCGGGAGAGTGTTAGAATATGAAGTCAGAACAATAGCCAAGGACTAGATCGTGTAGGGCGTGTGGTCCATGGGAAGGCCTTCAGATTTTATTCTGAGTAAAATGGGGAGCCCCTGGAGGGTTTTGAGAAGAAGAGTAAGATGATCTGACATATTCTAAGATCCCTCTGTCTACTGTTTAAGAAAAAGTCTGTACAGCAGCAAGTGTAGAAACAAGGAAGGCTATTGAAATATTCTAGGTGAGAGATGATGGTGACCTGGACCAGGATGCGATTGGCAGAGCCAGGGACAGGTGATGAGATCTTTCAGAATATCCTTCAGAAAAGATATATTTACTGAGTGTAAAAATCTAGGGTGAAGTATTTTTTTTTCTTTCAGCATTTTCAAGACTTTTCCCCTCTGGCTTGCATAGTTTCTGACAAGAAGTCTGTGATTCTTATCTTTGTTTATGCATAAATAATGTGCCTTTCCTTTTTTCTGGCTGCTTTTAAGATTTTCTCTTCATCCTTGATGTTCAGCGATTTGGTTTTGATGTACTTTGATATTGTATTCTTTGTGTTTATCCTGCTCGGGACTTACTGAACTTCCTGGATCTGTGTTTATAAATTTTATCACTTGGGAAATTTTTTGACCATTTTTTCTTCAAATATTCTTATTGCTACCCCACCATCTCTTTTGGACTTCAATTACACATATGTTAGACCACCTGATGTTGTCTCACAGGTAACTGATGCTCTTCTCTTTGCTTTCTTAAAATTTTTCAGACTTTTTTTCCTCACTGTGCTTTATTTTTGGATAATTGCTATCACTATGTCTTCAGGTTTAATTTTTCCCCCCCTACAGTGTCTAATCTACTGTGAATCCTATCTGGTGACATTTCAATTTCAGATATTATATTTTTTTATCTCTAGGAGTTCCACTTAGGTCTTCCTCATTCTGTCCATTTATCTCTTTATGTTTATCTTTTCCTTTTTGTCCTTGAGCATATCTAACATATTTGAAACAGCTGTTTAAATGTCTTTGCTGTTCATTTTCTAATGTTTGGCATTTCTGGGTCTGTGTCTATTGACTGATTTTTCTTTCCTCTTATTTGTGAATTACATCTTCCTGCTTCTTTGCATGTCTGATTATTAGAGACATTGTAAATTCTACATTGTTAACACTTGATTATGGTGTACTCCTTTAAAAAGGGTTGGACTTTTTTCTGGTGAAAAGTTAGGTTACTTATAGATAAGTCTGATGTTTTACAGGCTAGTTTTTAAGCTTTTTACACGCAGATCTGAAGGAGCCCTTTCTCTGGAACTACTGTGGTCACACTATTAAGGCATAACCTTTCTGGGGTCCCCACTATTCAGTGCATTTAGTGAAACCTGGGCACCCTGGCAGGTGGGAACTCGGGTGATTTCTGGATCTGTGAGATTTCTGGGAATTGTCTGGCTTACAACTCTAGCAATCGTTCTTTTCTGGAAGTTGTTTTTTTCTTGGTCTTGAGGAGTTTCACCCTATATCTGCACAGACTGTTATTTAACCAAAGATTCAAGAAAACCCCTAATGCAAATTTCTGGAGTTCTTTCCCTTGGTGGCTTCTTCCTTTCTGTTACTGCCTTTGTTACAGCTGCCCTGTCCTCCTTGAACTCAAACCTCTATGTCCTCAGTTTAGTGAGATTGCCAGACCCCTCCCTCTACTGCTGTCTGAACATTGCCTCTTGGCAGAAAATAGGGCAATTAAAGGCCTCAACTTTTTTGTTTCCTTTCTTTCATGGATCATAATCCTATACTACCTGTTTTTCAGTATCTGAAAATCATTGTTCAGTAGACTTTGTTCAGTTTCCTGTTGTTTATGGTAAAGGGAAGCCTGGATTCACTACTCCCTCACGGCCTGAAGCAAAGTCAGTGGTTAGATTCTGGGTATGCTTTGAAAGTAGATTGGCAGGATTTGCTAATGGGTCAGATATAGGAATAAAAAAGGACTCTTAAGACTTTTGGCCTCAGCAATTGGAAGGATGGATTTGCCGTTTACTGAGATGAGGATGACCACAGTAGAACCAAGGAAGGGGGTGGCTGGGAGGGAGATGAGAATCAAGAACTTAGTTTTGAAAATATTAATTTTGAGCTGGCCCTTAGACTTCAAGTTGGATGTCAGCTGGATAGCTGGATATGCAAGTCTAGAACTTAAGGGTAAGGTCAGAGCTGAGATCCAAATTTGGGACTTGTTAGCCTATAGACCACTGGTTCTCAACCCTGGCTGCAGTGATGTTAAAATCACTCAAGAAACTTAGAAAAAAAATCAATATCCAGACTTGACCCTAAGCCCATCAATCAGAATCTTTGGGGAATGAGACCTTGGAGTTGATATTTTAAAAAGTTCTCCAGATTATTCTAATGTGCAGGCAGGGGTGAGAACCACTCATAAGTGTGATTTAAAGACCCACCGAAGATCAGCGAGGACAGTGATTCTCAACCCAGGCTGCAAAGTAAAATTACCTGGGGAATTTGAAGAAGTCTCAATGCCCAGGTTCTCCCCTCCCCATCCAATTGCATCACACTCTCTGGGGGTGGGGCTCGGGAATTAGTATTGCGTTAAACTCCTCAGATAACGCCAACGTACAGCCAGGTTGGAACCACTGGGTTCCAGGGAGCCATCGTGGGGCCCAGAAGAGAAGAGGTCTGAAGACTGGGCCTTAGTGTCTAAAAGATGGAGCGGCTACGCTAGGAGGAGAACCGAGAGAGAGAGGTGGCAGGCTCTTCTCAGATCTGCACTGTGGCCGTCCGTTCACATTTAGGAATTCAAAATAGAAAATCAGACTGGAAACTCAGTGTGCACAGGTGGGGCTTGTGGATCTGAGTTTCTCCGTAGGTCAGTGGGGGAGCAGCCAGCCATTCTCCCCGCGGTGTTGTTTCCCTGGGTTCCTTGGGCACCTCATCACCTTTCCCTCCTCAGCTGTCACTTCTCTGAACCGCATGCACCTTCATCAGTGGCCACTCTTTCCCCTGCTGTCCGCCTTCCAGAAACATGGTGGAATTCCTCACCCACCCGAACCCTCCCTCCCCATTCTCGGTGGTGCTGCTGGTTTACACCTTTATATCCCTTTGCCCTCATTGTAGTAGGGTCTTAGAGAGACAGCAGATAAAGTCAGGTGGTGAGATAATCATCTGGAACCCGAAGTCTACCAACCTTTCAAAATCTGAGGATCACTTTAAATGCTAGAAATATTTTTACACAATCTATATGCTAGAAGTTACATATACTTTCAGTTTCCATTAATAAAGTACATATTGATAGAAAGTCCTCTGAATTAATTCAGCACCACTTTAAGACGCACTAATGGTTTTACATTTACATATATTTGGAAACTAATAGCACAAGCATGTAGGAGACAGTTATGGCTGAGATGTTCAGCGAACAAATGCATTCAGACGCCTTTGCAGTAACTGCAGAGTCGTGGGAGCCCAAGTCAGATAACTGGGCCTCGCAGCTCTAGGCCCTGGGAAGCCGTTGGAAGTTTTTGAATAGGGCAGGGGCTGTTCCTGGGGCACGTGAGTGCTTGCTCCCTTTACAGCGTTTCCTGTCCACCGTGGCCTCTTTCTCTGGGAGATGAAGGTGGGGTGGGTTCCTCAAGAGAGCTTGTAGATAATGCCAGCTGGCCTCCAGAGCAAATATCTACTGAAAGAAAACAAAAGAATTTTCATAAAATTGAATCTGGGGTTTTTATTCTCCCACTTTCCTCTTCTCCGTTCTTCCTAACCTGCTATCGTCAGAAATTTGTGCCTTCTTCCGTAACAGGACACATGATCAGCCTTTCCCAGCCCTGTGCAAAGCACTTGACACACTTTATCACGTTTACTCCTCACCACCGTCCTGTGGAAGTGGGTCCAATTCATGTGCTTACTTTACATATGAGGCAACTGAGGCAAAGAGAAGTTAAAGGGCTTTCTCAGATCAAAGAGCTCGTGAGCCCTGAGACAAAGTTGGTGCTGCCCCAATGATGAGAAATTTAGAGACAAAACGTACTTAGTAAATGACTGAATCGGGGAAGGACTTCGGGCTGCACCCAGGCCTCCCAAAGGGTCCACCCTCTGGCAGCAGCCTCCCTGGTTTCCTCCAGGATTCCACACTCCGGCCCCAGACTCTCCGAGCTGAGTGCAGTTAACGCTCCCCTCAGCTCTAGTCAAACAAAACTTGGTGCCGTGCACCTCTGGGTCTTCACTCACAGCATTACCTCAGCCAGGAGCACCCTCTCCTGCCCTCTCCCTTTCGTGTAACCAAGCTCCATGTAGCATTCAAGGGCCACTTCCCCCGCAGAGCCCACCTCCATGGTTCAGGCTTCACTGATCCACCTTCTTCGTCTCATTTCTGCCAGTGAAGGCCCGACCACACATTTATGATTTTCCTCCCCCCCAGACTGTTAGAGTCTGCCTTTAAAAAAGAATAACAAAATGCCAAAACACCAATTCAAAAGAATATATGAACTCCTGTGTTCATAGCATTACTTACAATAGCCAAGATCTGGAAACAGCTCAAGTGCCCATCAGTAAATGAGTGGATAAAAAAGCTGAGGTTCATTTACACCAGGGGTGTCAAACTCATTTTCACCAGGGGCCACATCAGCCTCGCAGTTGCCTACAAAGGGCTGAATTAATTTTAGGACTGTATAAATGTAACTACTCATTAACTGTTAAGGAGTTGAAACTACATTTGGCCCTTTGAAGGCAACTGCAAGGCTAATATGGCCCCTAGAGAAAATGAATTTGACACCCCTGATTTACACAATGGAACCCCTGATTTACACAATGGAACGCTACACAGCAATAAAAAAGAAGGAACTCCTACCCTTGGCGACAGCATGGATGGAAGTGGAGATTATTATGCTAAGTGAAACAAGCCCGTCAGTGAAAGACAAATACCATGTGATTTCACTTATAGGTGGACTCTAATTCACAAAATAAAGTAATGAGCAAAATAGAAAAAAACTGACAAAATAAAGTATTTAAGATGTCTATCATGAGCAGACATTATTATCAAAATTATTGGGACATCTGAAAAGAGAAGCAGAAAGAAGGGAAAGAAAACACCTATTTCCACTGCTAAAATAGAACTACTAAAGAGATTTTCCTTTGAGTCTTTTTTTGGGGACGAAATTTGGAGTCTTGCTTTTCATGTATGATATGTGATGTACACGTGAACTTTTAAACCATCCCTGTAGTTGGAAGCACAGTATTCTCGGAGAAGATGTTCCACAGCTTGTCAGAAACACAACTGCATCCCCCACAGGACATAGCCCAGGGACCCCAAGGAGGGCCCTGATGAGGACCATGTGATTGAGTGAGTGAGTGAGTGACTGGGTTGTCTGGGGGTGGAAAGAGGGTGGGTTATGTTTGGTACGTGGTACGTGCTAGTAACCACGTACCGTTTAGTGGGTTGGAAAATTACAGAGTGCTCGTTACCATGTACCATTTAGGAGGCTGGAAAATTACAGAGCACTCACGGACCCATGTCTGCCAACAAAGAGCATTTAAAACAAATCTTGTGAAATTATAGCCTTTGCGATCTAGGAGTTACACAGGCAGGAAAGTACACAGGACTGACGTGTTCGGGGAGAGCCCTGGGAACAATGGTGTAGCCCTCTCGAGGGCCTGGAAAGGTGGGGTCTGAAAGAGAAAGGCTTTCCCAGCTGCCTTCCCCAGTGAGCAGTCCCTGTCACTCAGAGATGACAAGGTGGAGGCCCCGGGCAGAGGAGCCAGGGCTTCCCCAGGGTGCGGAGGCCTGGCTGAAGCACAGACTAAGAACCGACACAAAGAGAACTCCTTTGGCCTAGCTTTGTCCCTGAGACACCATGTGAATGGTGAGGCGGGCAGGGAATAGGGCAGTACAGGAGGCGTGGTGTCTGTCCTCAGGGTGAAGGTCAGTCTTTGCTTTCCTCTGAAACAGTTGTCAGTCCAAATGAGAGGTGAAATTGATGGTGGTGTTTCTAGAATGTTGCTTGGCTTTTCGCTGCCACTGGGAGCTGACAGAGGGCAGGCCCTGAGGACTCAGCACCACATCTGGGGGTCCCCTGCTCCCAGGAGCAGTGGCAGAACATCTTCCTGCCTCGGTGGTGGGAAGAGCCCCTGCCCCCCTCCCATCAGCGGCAGAATCAGCTATGAGAATCAAAGCTGGGTGGGCGATGCTTCATTCCTTGGCAGAGAGATGCAAAATAAAGACTGTAAAGATGTTACACATCATTTTACAGACCTCCAGAATCCCAGCAGCAGGGAAGAGGAGGAGGGAGTGACCCATTCCCCAGTCCAGCTTGCTGGCACAGCTCCCAGAAGACCGTTCATGGACAGCGTCCACAGCCACGTGACCGTCCTGACCCGCCCCCCAGTGTCCTTTCTCCCCAAGAGCCAATAGAACACACGCCAGGCTAGGGGAATACTCCCCACTGCCTTTTGGGGTGTCTGTCTAGCCATGGGCAGGAGCACCTAGCAGGACAGCTGAGCTTCTGACATGTTTCTACTCTGAAAGCCCTGGGCAGTGTTGTCAGAGATCAGAGACCTGCAAAGGGAGGGTCAGCCACTGGGGGGTCACTGAGTCATGTCCTGGCACCACCTCCCCCACCTTCTCAGAGCATGCCTTTCATGCACAGGCTCAGATTGTGCCTCTGAAAGCTGAGGATAATAGCGCCTGCCTTATAAATACTGGGGAGGAAAGGTAAATAAACTGTGTGTAAAAATGACCTTTAAAACCATAAATCCTGCCCTGGCTAGTGTGGCACAGTAGATTGAGTGCTGGCCTGCAAACCAAAGGGTTGCTGGTTCAATTCCCAGTCAGGGCACACACTTGGGCTGTGGGCCAGGTCCCCAGTTGGGGGCATTCAAGGGGAAACCAATCGATGTATCTCTTGCACATTGATGTTTCTCTCCCTCTCTTTCTCCCTCCCTCCTCTCTCTAAAAATAAATAAATAAAATCTTAAAAAACAAAAAACCATGAATCCCATAGAGCCTAGTAAGGAAAGCGACATGATGCAATGATCAGATGCAGTGGTTGTCCATGCCTGTGGCCGTGGTGGTGGCTGTGGCAGGGACTGTGACGCAGTGCTCTGGCAGCCCTCTTTTTCAGTTACATTGACACACCTGCTCAAGTAAATTAAAGTCCCCGCCTCGAATAATTCCTTTAACAATGTCACCTTTGCATTTCAGTGTGTAGACTGACCCAAGCTCTTACCCACCTAGGAGTATAAGGCATTTCCACCAGCCAGAGCTGAAACCCTACAGCTTTTCTATGTCCTCTCCGGCTGGTCACTGTGGTGTCACTAGCCTCCCTAACACTTGAGTACTTGCAGGCAGCAGGAGCCTGGGCGCCTGGCTTTGGTGCTCTCACCGTACATGCTGTCCCTGCTGAGGACCTGGAGTCATTGGGTGGCAGTGGTTTTCCTGATAAAACAAGAAATCCGTGCAGTGTGCGCAGGGTCTAGCTGGAACCTCCCACAGTCTTCTGAAAGCTCAGCCTGGCTGCAAGACCTCCAGACAAGCCCAGGGTGGCTGGCCCCCACTCCCAGGAGATCCTCCCCTCAGTTCTCCCAGGAAAGAAAGGAGGGAGGACAGTGGCAGAGGCACCTTACAGTTTATAAAGGTACTAATCTAAACTACAGTGGCCCCCTCTTATCACGGGGGACATGTTCCAAGACCCCCAGTTGGTTCCTGAAACCACAGACAGTATTGAACGCTATATATGCGATGATTTTCCCCACACCTACATCCTTTTTCACTTATAGGAAGCATGTTAGGGCTTCTCTTTGTCATGTCCCAGTTGCGAACATGCCCACTCTTGCACTTTGGGGCCATTATGAAGTAAAACAAGGGCGACTGGAGCACAAGCACTGCAGTGCCCTGACAGCGGGGCGCATAACCAAGAGGGCCGAGACGTGATTGATGGGCAGGCGGCGTGTGTAGCCTGGAAGTGCCGGGCGAAGGGCTGAATCACGTCCTGGGCAGGACGGAGCAGGATGGTGTGAGATTTCATCATGTACTCAGAACGGCGTGCGATTTAAAACTCATCAATTATTTCTGGAATCTTCCACTTAATATTTTCAGACAGTGGTTGACCACAGGGAACTGAAACTGTTGAAAGTGAAGCTGTAGATAAGGGGGGACTACTGTAATTTTAAAAATACCAAAACCTTTTTTTTAAAAGATATTTTTGAATTTATTTTTGAGACAGAGGGGAAGGGAGGGAGAAAGAGGGAGAGAAACATCAATGTGTGGTTGTCTCCTGCATGCCCCCCACTGTGGACCTTGCCCGCAACCCAGGCATGTGCCCTGACTGAGAATTGAACCAGCAACCCTTTGGTTTGCAGGCCGGCACTCAGTTCACTGAGCCATACCAGCCAGGGCCCAAAACCCTTTCTTATTCTGCTTATTGAACACCTACCAAATACCCAGTATTGTGCTGGATCTGAGTGAGACTAGGACTGTGACTTGTTTACAAAGGTACCAGTCCCTGGACTGTGCACATTCTGGAGAGCTTGTGAAAAGCGGTCGGCCTCTGCAATCACCCTGCACTAAAGACTAGGCTCCACCCCTGGAGCCCAAGCCCAGTGTGGGGGTGAGGAGAGCTGGCATCAGAGGGAACTGAAGGGAGGTGGCCCCTGAGAACCACAGGGGCCTGAGCGGGTGCGCCCACCCGGCTGGAGGAACCCAGCAGGCCTGACGGAAGCAGCTGGTTCCTTGGCTGCCCCCATCCTGCCTGGAAGGTTATTGCTCTGGATATAAATAGTCCCCTGCAGTTAGCAGGATAAATATAAACACAGCCTCCTGATCAGGGCTCAGAAACTAAGCTTTGCTTCTGAGCTCCCTGCTGCCACCGCTGCTGTAAAACACAGAATGAGCAAGGGGCGGCATGCAGGGCTTCTGCAGGCGAGCCAACGGGCTGCATTAGTCAGCCTGGGCCGTCATGAAGAGATGGCACTGCCAGGGGCGTGGGGGCGGCTTCTTTACCACAGTTCTGGAGGCCAGAAGTCCAAGCTCAAGGTGTCAGGATTGGTTTCTTTTGAGGCCTCTCTTCTTGACATGTAGGTGGCTGTCTTCTCCCTGTGTCTTCACATGGTCTTCCCTCTGTGCATGTCTGTGGCCTAATCTCCTCTTCTTATAGGGGGACTGGTCATATTTAGGGCCTAGTTATGTGACCTCATTTGACCTTAACCAACTCTTTAAAGGTCTTATCAACAAATATAGCCCCATTCTGAGGTACTGCAGGGTTGGGGCTTCAACATATGAATTTGGGGGCGGGGGACAAGAGGTCATTGAGGCCATCCCTCTGCCTTCAGACTGAAACAAATCAGACCTTCCCGGGCAAAGGAGAGTCGGTCTGCATTTTAAAGGCTGCCCTGGAGAAAGAGATTCCACATATTTAGTGGGACTACGATGACTTGAAGATTTCTGGAAATTGATGTTGCTCATTATATATGTCTAAAAGCCAGTTTACTTCCACAAAGGATGTGAACAAATTTAAGTGATAGACCTAGAATAAGCCGACTGTAAGCTCTGAGAGGTTGGGGCAGTGTGCTGGCTCAGCACTTGCACATAGTGGGGGTTCAACAGATCTTATGAACAGGAGAGAGAAGGAGGGAGGAGTGATGGAAGCTTAAAAATAATTGAAAACTGATGAGAAATGCACCAACTGCCAGGACACAGTCCTGCAGCAATTGATCACACCACACTGGCTCTAAGCTTCCTCCACTGAGCAGGCAAACCTGGCACTCAGTGCTCCAGCAAAGGGACCCAGGACACAAGTCCCCTAGAAAACCAATGCTTCAGGCCCTGAATTGAAGGAAAAATGAATTCCATGCATCTTTAAATAGAGGACCTGGGAAGTGATGTTTTCCCCTGACACAGACACCATCTTCCAATGGGTGCTTCCACCAGTCCTTCCTAAAGGCAGGAGGTGAGCATTAAATCACAGGGAAGGTGTTTCAGTTCCCGTGGAGAGCAAGGATGATAGGGTCCATGGTTGCTATTTTCTGATGAGCTGACATAATGTAGAGGTAGCATTTAGAGTCCTCACAAGAGAGGACTTGCTGCTTAGGGTCTACAGGCTCTTGTTCAAGGCCCCTAACGGGCAGAGCCTGTGCCCTCCCATGTCCCATGTCAGAGAGGAAACCCCTTGGCATGGTGAACACCCCTCATAGTGGCACATAGTAAGCACTTCGTGACTTTATAAAAGGGAATGAGCAGGCGAGTGCACATGTCAGTGAGGCCTATGGTCTGCATGTTTGTGCCCCGCCCCCAAATTTCTATGTTGAGAGCTAACCCTGAAGGTGATGGTATTAGGAGGGGAGACCTTTGGGAGGTGATTAGGCCAAGAGGGCAGAGCTGGGGTTCTGCTTGTCTTGCTCACCTCGTCGCCACAGTGCCTGACACAGAGCAGGCTTTTGTACCTGGCAAATGAGTACGTATATGTGAATAAGTCAGCCCTGGCTGGTGTGGCTCAGTGGATTGAGTGCCGGCCTGCGAACCAAAGGGTCATTGGTTCAATTCCCAGTCAGGGCACATGCCTGGGTTGCAGGCCAGGTCCCCAGTTGGGGGGGATGCCCAAGAGGCAACCACTCATTGATGTTTCTCTTTCCTCTCTTTCTCCCTCCCTTCCTCTCTCTAAAAATAAATACTTTTTTAAAGTCAGTAGAGGACACCTGAAGAAGGTTCAAAGAGGAGGGACGATGCTAGCAAAGTGGGTGAGGGCATTGGGTGCCTGTGTAAGAAACTCTAGTCCCTCCTGTCACTTGGGAGCTTGCTGTGGCTTGAGCAGGAGGGTGATCTTGGTAGAGCTGTGCTTTGATGCAGTCGATTCCAGACAATGTACAGAACAGGCCAGAAGAAGAAAAACTGTTTCCAGAAAACACGAGTCGGATCCTGGTCAACAAGGCCTCCGGGTGTGGATAGGGGGAGGGGCTAAAGCAAGGTGATGAGTGGCGGAACTTGAGACTTGGAGTCAGGCAGACTGGAGTGGGAATCCTGGTTGCCATTTTCTGTGACCTTGGACAAGGTCGTCGACACCGCTGAGACCCAGCCTCCATCTCCTGCTGCCTGAGATCTGGTGTTCTCATGCCACACACCCAGGGCAGGCTTTTTGTGCAAGTCTCCAGCTTGGTGCCATCACTTGCAGGTTTCAGAGCAAAATCACAGTTGTGCTCTCTGAACCAAAGGCTGAGTTGGGCCTCAGGAGGAGGAATGGAAAGAGCTGCGGGTGTGTGGTTTGGGCCTGCGTGCTGGTGCTGTTCTTTCACTCGTCACTGTGCTTCTGGTCTTTGGTTTCCTCACCTGAATAATGAGCATGACCCCCACTGGCCAGAAGTTGCTCTGAGGAATAATACATCTGTGACAGCACAGTCAGAGTGCTGGGCATGGGCTAGGGGCTCCCTAAAGCCAGCCCCTCCATCCCTCACTTCCTGTGAGCCGGGGGTCCACCTCCCTTCCCTGAAGGTGGCTGAGAGCAGAATGTGCAGTAGAAACTGGCTCCCACCCCGTTTGGAGAAGAAGGCACCCCTCACCCCTTAGCATCAGTCCAGGGCCCACAGGTCCTGTCCCTCCGGACCCAGCAAGGCCCTAACCGAGACCCTTAGGTTCACTAGCCTGTACAGCAGGGGACCTGTCAGTCGGCCACCAGGGCAGACACAGGGTTCTGCAGCAACCGCTAGAGTACTTCCCTGTCTGCGACTTTAAAGTGTGGGTTTGTTTGCATTTTGTCTTCTCATCTTTATCACTCCACTGGAGCAGCCAACCAGGCTGCCTTCTGTGAGAAGAGGTGAGGGGAGGAGGCAAGTGCCGGGGACAGCGTGGATAGATCCAGAGCAAGTGCAGAAAGGCCCCTGGGCCTGAGTGAGTCCTCCTGAGCTTCTCAGGCACTCGGACCCACGCTCCCTACCCCTCCCTGCTGCCTGGGCACAGAGGCCCTCCTTCCCATGGGCGGGGATGAGAGGTGCTTCTCCAGGCGTGTGAAAACTAAACTGACAGAGAAGTTGGAACTGTCCACATGACAGCTGGAGTCCCTGCTTTGTAGGAACCACCACAGGTTGCCTTTTTAAAAATCTGCTCCTCTGTGATAAATGATTTGAGGTAAAAGTGATTCAAGTGACATGGTGTTGACAGTTCCAAGCAGAGGTGGACGGACCTGCCTTCTTCCCACAGCCAGGTCTCTCTGCTTCTGAGAGGTGGCCCGGGCCCATCACAGCCCTGTGTGGGGGACCCGAGCAAGTCACGAAGCCAGGGCCACATCCTGGCTTTCCTCCTCTCACGGCGCCAGCTCCAGCTCCTGTTGGCCAGGCTTTGCCCCATCAGCATCTGTCCCCCCTGTCCTTTACCTTGGATTTAGTCTTCTCCCACAGCTCTGGGATGAGGCTAGGGCTCTGCTCTTTTTGTGGGGGGCAGGAGGAGTGGTGATCTCACTTCTGAATTAGTCATCAGAGAGATGGGGACAAATCTGTGAGGGGCGGGGCCGGGACGGAGGATGGGCTCTGTGTAAACAAGCCATCTTCCCTCAGCTCCAGCTCCCAGTCCAGGATGGACAGCGACTGCCAGGGCGAGGTGAAGGAGGAACTGCCCTGGAGGCAGGAGCCGTGAACCAGCCTTTAATAACTCATTTGGCCGAATGATTTCTGGTGAGGGGAGAAAACCTCAACCACACAGATGAAGAGCAAAGTCGGGAGAGGTTCAAGTCACCCCACCGGTGAGGAACGTAGCGTTGGGTCCAAAGCTGATTCTCGGGGCCACGTGCCCATTGCTCGTAGTTTACCCAGACTTGCCCGATGTGAAAAAACCACCAGCCTGCAGCCTGTGGCACTCAGTCTTCTAGACCTCTGCCCTCTCAGCCACCTCCACCTGCCCTCCTATCCTCCTCAAACAGAGAACATCATCCCAAAGGCCCCCACATAACAAGCCAAAAGCAAGCAGGAAAATGGTGAGGGGCCCACTTTTTCTGTGAGTCTTGCTGGCAGCTGCCTCTTTGGCCTCAGTCGTGAAGCATCCAGTATGGGCCCAGCCCACACCATCTGTGGAGCAAAGGAAGACAGGCATGCGGCCCCCAGGGAGCGGTCCGTCCACTAGTTTGCAGTTCAGACCAATCCACGAATGCCAACACATACAGCCGCCCAAGTTTCAACTCTTCCACAGCAGCTCCATTTTCCCACCCCGCTGCCACTCTCAATTTTGGGATTGGAGGAGGTGGAGAAAGTGGTGCCCCCTGCCAGTGGGGCCTCTCACCCAGCCCGGGGACCAGAGCCTGAAGAAAGCTCAGAGGAGATGTTGCCACTCACCTGGAACCACTGAGGAATCTGAGGCCCAGGGAGGAGGAAGGACAGGAAGTCAACGATAGACTCAGTCTTGCAGGTATATACGTACAGGAGCTTGTCCTTGTCACCAAAATTCCTAGTCACGGCCTGTCTGTATCTTGCCTCAGGTGAAACCGTAATGTACTTCAGCTGTGACCCAAGGGCCACGCCTCACCCATGGTGTTTCCCAATTGGGCTTGCTTCGTTTTGAGCACTTACCGTGTCCTGGACTCTGTGGGAAGCACCTCCTCCTTTACTCCTCACAACGACATTTGGAGGCAGGCAGTCCCCAGGCCATTTTTAGGGGGAGAAGTAACGCGTTCACATTGCCCCACCAGCGAGGGGAGGCGCCAGAGTGTGGGTCCGCAGCCCCTGCTCCCAGCTTCTGCTCTCAACTCTTCAAGAAAGGTGATGTCGGCGCTTCCCAAGCTGCCGGAATGGAGACTTGCTGAGTTTATCTTCCGCAACTGGAGGTTTCCGGTGCTTGTCAGTTTCTAAAATGCAAAGCATATTGCCAGATGCCAGGTTCAGGTGCTGGAAAATCTCCTAGAGGTGCCTGGTGAAGCTCCCACTCCTACAAAGCTCCCTTTAAGTTCAGCCCCAGGACGGGGTGGAGGGGAAGCCCCCTCAGCCTTGTCCTCTTCGTGTACAGGTTCGCACAAGCCATCAGCGAGAGTCCCTGCACGCGGTGTGGGGGTGGGCACCAAGCTGCAGGTGGGAACCAGCCAGACTGAACCACCCACACAGCCGGCCCTGTGCACTCTCGCAGCGGGCCACGCCTTGCTCAAGCCACGTCTCTACTCCTCCCTCTCAGAATCTCACCCACCCTTCTGGACTGAACCCAAATACCTCCTCCTCTCTCTCTTTCCCAGTCCCTCTACCAAAAGGACTTCAACCCTGACCCTGATCCTGACCTGAGCTGGTCTGGCTGCGCCTGGGCCTTGGGGATGGTTTGGTTTCCCAGGTGATTCTGTTGTGCAGCCGGAGTGAAAAAGTGCCACACCAGCCGGAAGCCACCCACTTCTTTTTCTTCCGAACTCTTACGCATTGGACTTCTCCCTCATCACATCGCAAGCTGCTTTCTCTACTTTCCAGTCTGGGCTCTGCCACTTGCTTCTGTGATCTGAGCAAGTGATTTAACCTCAGTGTCTCTATCTATTAAATGTGACTTCATTTACTAATCTCATGGTTGGGGATGATAATAACTCCTCTGTCATTCATCAAATCTCCATCAATTATAAATGTACCATTATTGCCTACCATTAAGAATTCAAAATGCTCTCACATAAACTGTCAGGTCATTGATTGTAAAATCCATCCTGATTTCAGGGAGGTTGAAATTCAAGGGAAAAGGTGTGACTTAGAATGAATGAGTGTCTCACAGAGTTGTTGTGAGGGCGAAATGCACTGGTATACGTGAAGTCTTGGCAAAGTGCCTGGAAACAGTGAGGGCTCCACACACGTCAGCTATCATCATCCCCTCCGCATTCTCCTTCCTCGCTGAGTGCTTTCACGGCTTTCCCCAGCCATTCTTCCAGCCCCACTTCTCCCAAGGGGTTTGGGACTTCTCCAGGCTGGATGTCTTCCCCTGAAGAGTGACTTGCACAAGGACACATGGGCAGCGCCGAGGTTCCAGGGCTGGAGCTCATGTCCTAGGGAAGGCTCTCGGGCCCAGTGTCCTCTCAAGTCCAGCGCTCCTCCCGGGAGCGTTGCCAGAAGCCCCCCTTTTCCTCCCTGGCAGTGTTTGGGCTCCAGTCAAGGAGCAGCCAGTTGCACCACCCTTCACCCCACAGCTCCCTCGGTTCCCTGTTTGGAGAGGGAGGGGCACTGGCAGGCATGGCTGCTGACCGGGCCTTGGGTGTGAGCTTCAGGCTGCTTAATTATCAAATTGAGGCTGTCAACCCCTCCTCTGGCCCCTCAGGAAGGATGGGAAGAGATGGGAATATTGGGAAAGGCTTCTCAGAGGAGTGCACCTTATAGACAAGTGGGCCCATGGCAGGACTGCCAGATTTAGCACTAAAAATACAGGACTCCCAGTCAAATCTGATCTCCAGATAAACAAAGAATCACATGGGAGACACTTACACTAAAAAAGAATTCATTACTTGCAGTGACAGTAGTATTTAACGAAGCATCCTGTAGTGTATCTGGCGACCCTAACACTTCCTTTCCCCTCCTCTGCTCACTGACGGCACATTTCAGTTTTCCTACTCTTTCTGGTATTTAGCTCCCAGCCTTTAGAAGTTCTTAGAATGTTTACTTTCAGTCATTCAGTCAGCACATAACTATCAGTGCCTAATTTATACAGCATTTCCTCATTGCCTGGAGAGTAGAAAGATTCCTGATAATAATAAACCTTTAAGAGAACAGTACGAGGCAGATTCCACCCAAAAGGGTCATTAGGGATATAACATTCTTTCTTAAAGGAAGTGTGCTAGCCCATTTGTATCAGAATCATCAGGAGACAGTTGCCAAATGCAGGTTCCTGGGCCCCTCTTCTGACCTGGCAAAGAGCCTGGAAATAGTGAGAGCTCAATGTACTAAATAAACCTCTGGCGTGGGACTTGCCTTGGAATCTGCATTTGAATCATACATCCCAGTTGCTTGGAACAGCCCTGGTTTATACAGGCTGTCCCGGGGGAACTGTTAGTAGCACCCTGTTGCTCTCACAGGTATCCTGGATTGGACGATCAGGTATATCTCTCCCCTCAGAGTTGGTGCTACAGAGCCAACAGGACAAGGTGGCTAAGATGATGAACCAAGACTTCCCATCTTCTGGAGCAGCAGGAAGGGCTTCAGGGTCAGCTCAGAAAAAAGCTTAAAAACTACTATGACTTGAGCGAGTACCCTCAATGCCCTTGGCCCATGTCCCGGCCTGCATTGTTGGGGTTGATGATGCCTCCCTCACAGGGAGGCTAAAGGGACTGGATGTGCCACCAGAGGGATGTGTCACAGAGGCTCCACCCACAGCCCATGATACAGTTCAGTGCTCGCCTCCCCATCTCAATTCCAGGCTCTTCGAGCTGAACTCCAGAGGCCCTGTCACCAGGGCCCCCATTTGCGAAGGCGGCACCAGACAGGCTGTGGGAACGAGCTTAACAGCTTTTGTCAAAGTGGCATAATAAAGCCCCCAAGTGTTTGCTCTTTGCAAACCAGGATGGCAGATCAATTGTGGCATAAACAAAATAGCAGGCTTGGTGCAAAGCTGGGGACAGATTACGCCTCTGCAGGGTGTGATTGGGGAAGGAGAGGATTTTCAGGGTGGCTGGGTTTGTCTTTTCTCATCCTGAAGCCTCGAGGCCCCTCTCCGGAGCAGCCTGACTCCCCGCAGATTGTCAGAGTGTGGGGGACTGCTCCTCCACTCTGGGAAGCATCTGGCTAGGCAGTAGCCCAGGCAGAGACCCCAAACCCCTCAGCAAGAAGCCTGACCCCGGGGCCTCAGCATTCCCCCGAGTTCTGAGCCTACTAGTGGAGAAGGAGGGGACACCATGCCCCCTCCACCTGTCTCCTGAGCTGAGCTGACAGTGTGGCCTGAAGGGAGGCAAAGCGGGCACAGGCGGCAGACCTCAGCAATCGGAGCAGTGAGAGGGACATTTGCATTGAGTGCCTTCTGTGTTGTCAGAGAGCCTCGTGACCTGCCTGCCCACTTCTGGGAAGAGAGTGCCACCGCCAGTCAAGCATTTGGCCTCATTTTGGGCCTGCAGTCATGACCATGAGGAGACCCCAGGACAAGTCCTGGCCTAGCTTCTCCTCAGGGGCAGAAGGGCAAAGCTGTGCCTTGGCCCAGGGATGAGCTGCTGGTAGCAGAGGGGTGAGCATTTGTACAAAGCCTCTGAGAAGGCAGTCCAGAGACTCTATGAGGGCAGAGACTGCATCTGTCTCGTTTTCCACCATATCCCCGAGCCTAGTAGGAAGCCTGCCAAGCCATGTCACTGTCTGCTGAGGGATGAATGGTGGATGTTGGTCTCACAGCTGCATATCTGGTGGCGCTGCGATGCAGAGGCCCTAGCATAAGGCCGTACCTCTCTGGGGAAGGGGAATAGAGAAACAGGTCTCATTCTGGTTCCATCATTCAGGGACACCCAGGGGGACATGTGCTCAGCAAGAGACCTGACTCCAAAGGAAAGCCTGGGGTGGAATCCAAGAGTCCAGACAAGGGGTAATTTACAGGGATCTGAGGATGCTCTGGGAGAAGGAAGAGATGACCTTTGACTCAGAGGGTGGGTCAGGCAGGGGCAGTCATGTGTGGACCCCAAGGGGCAGATGAGAACCCTGCTTGTGAGCAACCATCAAGCCTATTAGCCAGAAAAGTGATGCCCTCTGCGTCTCATTCCTCCTGCTGTGCCCAAGCCCTGGGTCAAGTCTGGTTTAAATAGCCCTGCCTGTCTTAGCTGTGCCGAGCCACAGGTGATGTGTCCACCTTGGTAGGAACATTCAAGCAGGCGCAGTGGCCCCTGTCCCCAGCAATAGGAACTGGGAAGGGAGCCACAAGAGGAAAGAGGACTCTTGGGGACAGGAGGCATAACTGAGCCTCAGCCCTGGTTTTCTAAGAGCAATGGAGGCTTTTGTGGTGCTCTCGGAAGACAGTCCTGGTCACATGGCTAATTTGGTCGTTCACTCTCTTGTGGCCAAATCCTGAATCTAGGGATATAATCCATCTTCCTCAACGTGGGTCATGATCATAAAATTTTCTCCTAACTTGAGCCACTAGGCATAAGATCAAGACCATGGTCAAGTAAGTGGGCATTTCTTCCAGGGAATCTAGAGACTGATTAGCACACAGGTTTAAGGAATTAATCTGAAAAAATATTTTCTTGGGCCCTTTTAAGGAAACAGTGAGCCCAGAGAGACAAAACTCTACTTCCTCCTTCCCAGGGCTGCCCCACCCCACCTGCAGTGCACAGGTAGCCCTCTGGACATTGGGTACGAGTTAAAGAGGGATGCCCCTGACCTTTTCTGCAGAGGTGTTGAAAGGTGCCATAGTGCTACTCAGACAGATGATTCATTTTCAACTCATACTCCAAGCAGCAGTGAATCTTCCTACCAAGAGATTAAATCCCCTCTTATAACCAGAGTCAGGCAGCCATGAGTGCCCCAAAGAAACTAAAGGCGTCAGCAGGCTGAGAGCTCAAGTGGAAGGGGCAGAGCTCCCACCCCGTGCTGCTCTGCGTGGCATGGGCTGAGCCCGCTGGTGGGAAGCCAAGCCTTCTGCAGAAATCAATTGATAAAGAATCTCCTTTAAAGACTGTGCTTTGAGTAAGTGGGTGAATTAAGACTTAATTATAAGAATTCGAAGCAGTAAGCAGCTGCCAGGCACAGAGACGCGCTGCCAGGGCAGAAGCAGCACAGGACCGCACTGGACCAAAACCTTTCCATTCTCAAGTGAGAGCAGGGATGATGGTGGTCCTTGGGTGAGAAGAAGCCGACACTCAACGGCAAAACATGTTTACTCTCTGAAGATTGTGGACTCACTCTCAAACAATCTTTTTGTCGGTTTCATAAGCCTCTTTTCAGAGACCATCAAATATAGCTCCCTGGACTGAATACACTCTCCCTGGTCCCCAGAAACCCCATGTGAAATGAAGCCTTTAATGGAATTCTATCATGACAAGGCCTAGGTGTGCCACTGGTTACATTAAAAACCCGATTCGAGGAGTCAAAGAGCAGATGACACTTGCTTTGTAGGCATCTCCATGGTTTTGCACTGGTGCGGTGATTTCTGTTTTGTGTCCTGATCGGTCCTACTAGTGACCATCTTGCCCCACCTGTTTTTTAAAGATTTTGTTTATTTTTAGAAAGAGGGGGAGGAGGGTGAAAGAGAGGGAGAGAAACATCAATGTGGGAGAGATACATGGACTGGTTGCCTCTCGCAGGCCCCCAGCTAGGTACCCAGATGCAACCAATGCACATGCCCCGACTGGGAATTGAACTGGCAACGTTTTGGTTCCTAGGCTGGCACTCAACCCACTGAGCCACACCAGCCAGGGCTTAGCCTACCCATTTTAACTTAAGATCCCCAACAGGAGGGGCCGTGTCTCCTCCAAGTTTATGGGCTGACAAAATCAGGAGTAATGTCTAATGTCACTAAGGGAAAGGAATGTCTAAATACTAATTCCTCTCCACTTGAGCAATGCCACTCAAGGTAAAAGCCATGCCATCACCTGCATAATCAGAGCACCCACCCAGGAAGGACCTCCTGTCCAACCAGGACCTCGCTGACCCTTGTCCTGTCTCTGCAGGTTTCGGCATGACCACACCCGCCACTGTGGGTGGGAAGGCTTTCCTCATAGCCTACGGGCTGTTTGGCTGCGCCGGGACCATCCTGTTTTTCAACCTGTTCTTGGAGCGCATCATCTCGTTGCTGGCCTTCATCATGCGCACCTGCCGGGAGCGTCAGCTGCGCCGCAGTGGCCTGCTGCCTGCCACCTTCCGCCATGGCTCTGCGCTCTCGGAGGCCGACTGCCTGGCGGGCTGGAAGCCCTCAGTGTACCACGTGTTGCTGATTCTGGGCCTGTTCGCCGTGTTGCTGTCGTGCTGCGCCTCGGCCATGTACACCAGCGTGGAGGGCTGGGACTACATGGACTCACTGTACTTCTGCTTTGTCACCTTCAGCACCATCGGCTTCGGGGACCTGGTGAGCAGCCAGCACGCCGCCTACAGGAACCAGGGACTCTACCGCCTGGGAAACTTCCTCTTCATCCTGCTCGGCGTGTGCTGCATCTATTCTCTCTTCAATGTTATCTCCATCCTCATCAAGCAGGTGCTCAACTGGATGCTGCGAAAGCTGAGCTGTCGCTGCTGCGCCCGCTGCTGCCCGGCACCCGGCGCACCCCTGGCACGGCGCAACGCCATCACCCCGGGCTCCCGGCTGCGCCGCCGCCTGGCTGCGCTCGGCGTAGACCCCGCGGCCGGCGACAGCGACGCCGAGGGCCGCCGCCTGTCCGGCGAGCTCATCTCCATGCGCGACCTCACCGCCTCCAACAAGGTGTCGCTGGCGTTGCTGCAGAAGCAGCTGTCCGAGACGGCCAACGGCTACCCGCGCAGCGTGTGCGTCAACACGCGCCAGAACGGCTTCTCGGGCGGCGTGGGTGCGCTGGGCATTATGAACAACCGCCTGGCCGAGACCAGCGCCTCCAGGTAGACCGTCCGCCCGCCTGCCCTTCTTGCTGCGCCAGGGACCCTTGCCAGGCTGGCATGCCACCAGGAGTGGCTTGCTTTTCTTCTCTCAGACGCTGGCGCTTTCTTAATCTTTATCCAATAAAATGAAACCAAAAAAAAATTTTTTTAAAGAAATACTATTTGGCCAGGCCTGATGTTATCAGTGGCAGGTTTTGGGGGAAACTATTTTACTTGTGGGCCCCCTCTTGGAGAACCGTGGCCCCAAGTAGATTCTCCTCCAGGGAGAGAAAAAGTGGCACCCAATCCCTCACCCGGTGCATACCGCAGCGAGGAGAGTGCCAGCCCCAGGTTTTGCAGACTGGCATGAAACCCCGTCCCCATGCACATAAGCAGCCGGCAACCCCAAAACATATGGTGCAACTTTACATGGCTCTGAATTACCTCCGCAGCATTTAGAATCCTGGCCCAGCCTAGCAGCTTCCTTCTGGTCGTCAGAAGTGATATAGTCACAGTTTTGACAGGTGGGGGTGGGGAGAGCCATCTGTTACCTCCTGATGTATATATATAGCACAGCCGCTACACACAGAATGGTGTAGTATTACGCAATGAGATGAAACATAGAACCAACTTGCGGACTGCGGCGTTTCCCCGAGATTTGGAAATTGCAGTGGTAAGGGGCTTAGCTGGCCTTTCTCAGCCTGTGGTTCACTTCGCGCAGCGCACAGGGCAACTACTTTGAATGAAATAAACCCAAGGTGGCCTGCCTGCCGGGAGGGGAGCACGGGGCTGCAGGAGCCCTGCTCCACTTCAGCTGCCTGATCGCAGAGGCTCCCCTTACGTCTCTGAGTCTCCCAACCCTCCTTTCTTTCACGAGCATCATCCATTTTGCTTTGCTAGTGTGTATTTTTTTTCTTAACTCCCATTGATCAGTTCAACGTTTTTCCCTTTTAGAGAGCCTGATGGTGCAGAGCGCAGCCTCCAGCCCTCCCCTCCTTCTCCGATTCAGGGCTGTGCCAGCTGCACCCTTGAGGCACCAGGGCCCGCAGCACCAGGAAGTCAAAGCAGCCGTCCTACAAATGTCAAGAGAACTTGACTCCAGGGCCCACAGTGTTTTGAGAGCACATCCCATTCTAAACCTTATTTGACCCCCACTGGTAATCAAGTGAAGTTGTTTCCTCCACACATGGTGTGTATTGGAGGTAGAGGAAGGCAGGACGGAGGGAGCTGGTGGAACAGCAAGATGGGAGCAATTTTAGGATTCAGGTTTTGCTCTGAATGATCCTCAAGCTGACAGACAGGTTCTCCCAGACTCACCCTCTGCCACATGGACCTAGAGGAAGGTCAGATGCCCATCCTTTATTGAAAGAATAAGGATCTTGGGATATGAAGGAACAACACTCTTTCAGCCCATTTTCTCATCTGAAAAGATGATGATTCAAGGACAAATGCGATAGTCTAGTCAGACACACACACACACACACACACACACACACACACACACACACACACATATCTTCTGACAGGAAGTCTTAGAAAAGCACTGGACACCTCACACCACCGAAAAGCATCGAAAGCCATAAGATCTCTCTCCCTGGCAGTGAGGGAAGCATATGAGCCTGGAATACACACACACTACTATTAAGAGTCACACTTAAATGTCAGCCTCTTCTTTCCCCTTCCAGTTCACGGCAGAAAAAAAAAATAAGTTGGGATCTCAATGACTCTCCAGCTACTCTGGGTAATTTCTAGTTTGTGCTGAAATAGGTTTGAAAACACAAGCCCTAGTTGGGGTGAGGCCAGTGAGGCAGAGCGGCCAGGAGAGAGGGCAGGGTTGCGTCCCCTGAAGGGAAGGCGTCCTGGGAACTACGCCTCCAGAGGATCCACTGTGACTGTGGGGCCAGCTCCTGAGCCCCCGCCCGGGTCTCAGTGATGGCTGTGGTCACGCTGAAGGGGCTGCACACTCAGGCACACGTTTTCTAGGGCCGGGTCCTCTCAAGGGACCTAAAATAAGGTGTCAAATGTATCCCTTTAAAAGAGCGAAAGATTAAAAGGCATCCAATTAGAGGTGTCACCTAGGCAACGAGAAATAACTTGGGGATCTGAGCCATCCAGACAGGGAGGTAGAGATCCCCATGATAGAGGCACCTGGACCATGAGGTCTCAATAGCAGGCAAAACAGCAGCCCGCCTGGAGGGAGTGAACCCCCTCGACAGCACAGGGGGCTTATGACCCAGCCGTCAAGGCTCTTTGAGCTAGATGGGCCAAAGAGGTGGCCAGGTGATCCCGCTGAGCGGCACACAGGACTGCCCAGAATCCCATCCCCACAGGAGGAAACAGGACCTGCCTCCCGAGAAGAAAAATCTCAGAACCTTCTTTGACAGTCTTCTTTGTCAGCAGTTCTTCCTAAATCTCTCCTAAAGTGCTCGTGCCTCAGCCTTAGCTGTTGTCGCTCTTTTTCCTATGCTTTGCCTTTGGAAGGAGGCGATTGTGGGCAGCTTGGGCAAGCTTCTGAAGGAACCAGAGCTGTGGTTTGAGGAGGCAGGGAAGGAACCGTTCCCTCTCAGCAACCTCCCAGAGAAACACCACCCTCCAACATACATTGGTAGCTCAAGAGCCAGTGACGGTCTGTATTTCTGCCCAAGTTCTCCTGGCCCCTCCCCCATCACCGTCCATCACCTCAGGCCAAAGGGCTCAGTGCCCCAGATGCCAGGGAATGCCCCTGGGGAAAGCCAGGCTCCCAAGTTTGAGGGGACTCATGAAGCCTAGACCCACACCTGAAGGGCTTGTTTGACACCCTGCTTGAGGGTGGGCATCGAGAACCAGAACTCCTTAACGAGCAGGGGTGGGGTCTTCCTATCATTTCAGGAACAGTGACATTGATAAGGGCCCCCTTCTGTGGTGCAGATTCTTCAGAACCTCAGGCTAAGAAAGGGCTCCATTTTCTTAGACGCTGTGGCCTCACCCACCATGCGGGGGTCTGCGGTTGGACCCGCAGCCTGCTCACTGCAGTCTACAACTCCCCAGGCCCCAGGCGTCGCTTCCTAACCTTAGGCCCACACTCACCCCTCCAGTGCTGGGGCCCTGGGGCAGAGATGGCCCGGGCTTTTATTTTTTAATTTTTCTTATATATGTATTTTTTTTACTTTTTTATTTTATTTTTTATTTTTTTATTTTTTATTTTATTTATTTTATTTTGGGCACAGCCTTTTAAGAAGCCCTTGCCACCCAGCTGTGGCCATGCAGAGGCCGGAGTCTTGGTGAATAGCCAGGCCTTCTCAGAGCTGAGCAGGCAAGTAGAGAAGCCACCCATGGGGTCCTTGTTTGCAATTAAGGCCAGGTGCCGTCCTGACCTGGCCCCTGTGTCCTCTGACTGAAGCCAGAGCCTCCGATCCTGGTAAGGGAGGCAGAAGTCTCAGACAGCCTTGGGCACTTAGCTTGTGGAAAATGCCTGACAGGCCTGGGCGTCACACATCACAGCAAAACACACACTCATCGGCCTTATGAAGAGCGGCTAGCCCCATTCCCCAAGGAAAAATTTTAGTCTGGGCCACTGTAAGAAGGAAGAGTTTCCATTGTTAACTCACTGGAGATCTACTACAGCCTGGAAAATTCTGCTCTGCCTTGGAGGAATTTTATGTACACTTTGCATGATGTTTTACACAGAAGCCCGTGTCCAAACCCAAGTGACGCCCCCACAAAGGGCTGCCAAATTTACCCAGACTCCCATGCCCCTCAGTGAGGCTTGCTAGCAGAGGCCCTCTCCCTGTGTGCTTTGGGGTGAGGAGTGACTGAGCTCTCAGGACCAAAGGAGAAGCTTCCAGGGAACCGAGGCAGATGGCAGCCCACAGAGGCAGAGACCACAGGGGCTGTGGGTCAGGTGGTTTCATCTTACTGTAACTTTTTACATTCTTAACAAACAAAAAGCACAATTCCACATGCACACCGTCTGGAAAGCACATCCAGCAGATTGCTTAGGGCACTTCTGAGTCCAGAAGAGGAGCTGGGGCTTCTTTGTTGCAGTGGTTACATGTAACAGGCTCGCTCCAATGCCATGGGGTGGGAAGGGATGGAGGTCTGCTGAAACCACTCCTGACCCCAGGACGGCGCGTCAGCATGGACTCGGGGCCTGGACTCTTGCCCCTGGAGCAGCTCTGGCACCTTCAGGTTCGTGCAGCGTCACAGCTCCATCACAGCCCCTTTGCAGCCCCGCACCCAGCCAGTCTCATTGTGCATTGAGAAGTCATGAGATTTCTGCACTAACCTGACCCAAGCCCAGTGTCCCCTATCTTCTAGCCTCCTCCCTCCTCCCCCTCCCTAGGAAGCTCCCCCTGGCTTTACAAATTATTTTCTATGCTACATGTTCTCTCAGGAGGGGTGGGTAGAGCATGCGGGGCAAGCCTGCAGGGTTTCTTAAATAATACATTTATTTTTCTGAGCAGCACTCCAAGAGGGGACTTGACGGGTGTCTGAATTAACCATGAATAAAATGCAGCCTGCCACCCCTTGAGCTGTTTGCTTTCTGTCTGTCAGAGCCACCTACCTCCCCATCTCCCAGCTCAAACCTCATCTCAGGGGGCCCCAGGGGACTTCAGCTTGGAGGATTGGGTTTAAGTGGCAGCTCCCAGAGGGGTTGTTCTGCAAAACAACAGTGACATCCATAGGAGTTGGGGGGTGGGAGGCTGGGGGGAGGGCTCCAAGGAAGCTCACAGGCAGCCTGGCTAGACTGGGCCAAGGCCAGTTTCTGATAGCCAGGGCCGGAAAGAAGGCAGAAGAGCCCAGGAAACTTGGGGTGGTTGAGGGATGGGTCCCCACTGTGGCCCTGGTTTCCAGCCCTGGCCATGCACTAGCCTTTCCAAAGGCAGCTTTAAAGACACTGGTGCCCAGACCCCCAGCTCCACCCTCCACCCCTGAGATTCTGATTTCAACAGTCTAAGGGGAGTGCAGGAGGGCACTGGCATATTTTGGAAACTGTTAAGGTGATTCTAATGGGCAACCAAGGTCTTGAACCTATGCTCTCTAAACACAAAGCACTCACACTGCGGTGTGGGAAGGGCACCCATTCAGAAGCTGGGAGGTCTGATTTCTAGTCCTGTGTCTGGCAGTCACTCTGCTTACTCAGATCCTCAGTTTCCCCATCTCTAAAATGGGATAATGATATTGT
>CM052543.1:120271309-120331371 GCA_028533065.1 Trachops cirrhosus
ACCTCACTGTGCCCTATCAACCCGAGGAATTCCGTACTTTTCTCCCATTTTGTCCTGGGTCAGAGAGGTTAAGGAATTTGTCTAGTTTGGGGCCAGGCACCCCGTGTCAGAGGCTGGAGAGACGGCGAGAAAGCCAGCCCAGCTCTCGCTGTCCCTGACTCCAGACTCAGGAGAGGCCGACAGGGCACCGAGTATGGCAGGCAGGATGAGGGGCAGCCTGGACTGCGGGCCGCACCCAGGGACAGGCCGTCAGGGTTGTCAGGGAGGGCTCCCAGGGGCAGGCTGTCCAAGCTGAGCCTGAGAGGGAGCCCCCTGAGCCTACTGGGGGCGGGGGGGCGGGGGGGGGGCAGGCGGGGGCGGAGCAGGAGTGTGCGGGCAGAAGGAGCAGGACGCGACAGAGACGGGAACTGTGTGCTGATCTACAGGACTGGCGTCTGCACGGTGCTTCCTTGACTATAAGAATTGGAGTCTGGGCAAAGAAAACCACATTCCGGGTCCCTTCCCACTCCATTTTCAGGGAAATGTTCACAGGAGGGATGTTGGTGGAATCTCTAAAGAAAGGCTTAACCATAAGGCAATTAACGCTGGGTAATGAGAGGTTGCTTCTGCTCACTTCTGGGGCTGTGAGCAGACCGCTTCCCCTCACTGAGGCTCCTTCCCATGTCAGCAGAATGAGGGGCTGGCATTTGATGCTCACTCTGGCTTGGGAGGGAGGGGAGAACTGTGAGAGTTCCAAGGGATTCCTATGAAGACCCTCCCTTAGAAAATATCTGCCAAGTGCCTGACCCAACATGGACAACTTCCTTCTCTGTGGCTACTTCTTTCTCCAAGGACTGAGCTGAGCAGGACCTGCCATCTGGATGCAGGATGGAAGGACATGTGTCCCACTGAGAACTGGCCAGCTCCCTGCCGAAAGCTGAAGATTCAACACACATACCAAACCCTTGCGACTCCAGGTCTCTGCTGTCAATTTTCTCTGCTTTCTCTGGAAAAATAAAGTCCATTCTCTACAATAGCCAGTGGCCACACACAGCTATTTAATTTTAAGTGAATTTAAATTAAACTTCAAAATTTAGCTCTTCCACCCTGGCTGGTGTAGCTCAGTGGATTGAGTGCCAGCCTGCGAACCAAAGAGTTGCCAGTTCAATTCCCAGTCAGGGCACATGCCTGGGTTGCGGGCCAGGTCCCCAGTAGGGGGCGTGTGAGAGGCAACCACACACTGATGTTTCTCTTTCCTCTCTTTCTCCCTCCCTTCCCCTCTCTCTAAAAATAAGTAAATAAAATCTTAAAAAAGTACTTAAAAAATTTTAGCTCTTCCATTGCACTAAGCACACGTCAAGTGTTCCATCAACACCAGAGCTTCTAGACCTCTTTAACCTCCACTCCCTGCTCCTCCACCCAGATCAGCTTCATAAAGTCCATCTTCCCACGGAACCCCTCTGCCAGGTGGAGCGTCTGCCTGCAGGAAGGCAGGAGGCCACTGTGCAAAGGCAAGCAGAGGCAGGCCCGCCTACCTGCAGTGCTTCCTCCACACCTGGGAGCCTCCTTAGCTTCCTTCCTGCCAGTGTGAGCCAGCCAACAATCCCCACCTTTGCCTGTGGGCTGAGTTAGGTAAACTTGCAACTGGAAAATTTTAGCTAACCCTGTTTCTTTACCCATAATAAACCCCTTCCTTGCTCCCTGAGGGCTGAAATACCTTTTACAGCAACAGCAATTTGGGGGGAAAGTTCAGTCTTGGAATGCGGACATCTCTGGGAGAGAGTACAGCTATACATTCACACCGAAGTGTAAATGACTGAGAGTTTCCGATGGCTGCCAGCAAAGGGAGCCGGGAACTACCATAATCAGATCCAGACCTCGGGAAAGGCCATCTGAGAGCATCATGGATCAACCTCACTGACTCTGTCTTCAGAGAACTGAAGCTGAGTGTAAGCTCTAACACTCCTTCCCTTAAAAAACAAATTTCTAGCCATCCCCTGATACATTTCTAACAAACGCTTAATATTTGTTGACTTAATATTTATGTGACAGGGTCTCTGCCCTCCCCGTCTGCTTCTAAAACTATTAACCAAACGGCCCCAGCATTTGCAGGAGCCTCTCACTCTGTCTGCCTCTCTCACAACCCAGCTTCCCTCCCTTCTCTTCGGAGCATCCAGAGCGAGAGGGCAGCGGGGAGAACGGTACTGGCTGGAGGGCTAGAGAGCGTCTCTGATCCAGAACCTTGGAATATCTGCCCCTCCCAGCCCACCTATCCTCAACCCTCTCTCCCTAATAAAGGATTTCCGTTTCCATTAGTTAAAAATCAAAATAATAAAAGGGGAAATATTATTCTGGAATTTTATTCATCCAATGAGAATGATGCGAAGGCTCTGGCAGAATCAAGCTTTGGGGCCTGGTGCAGCCTTTTCTGCACGTTGCAGTCCCCCTCAACCTCTTTTCCTGAAGCACCAACACCTCCCCTGCCTCCCACAGCCTCCTGTGAGCCCCCACCCTGACTTTCTGACTTCTGACTGCAGCCCCGGACCCACACACAGACTCCAGGCTGGGTTCACACGTGGCTGCTCTACCACTGATGCCATTTAGGGCTTCACTCCTGCGACAGAAACTCCAGAGAGTTGCTGCCATGTCCCAGTGCCCACTCAGAGGCAGTGGTAAAATAAGCCATCTGGCCACAGAAGGGGCAGGCCAAGCATCACTGGCCTCTCATTGTCTGCTTGGGCTCACCCAACCAGGAAGCTGCTTACAGCCACACAGAAAAGCAGCCTATGGACACGGCCAGATTCCAGCCTGCGTCAGCCACTCCCCTGTGTTACTGGAAAGGGGACCTGGCCCTTAAGGGGTCTGCCTTGGACCTACCAGTAGTGTGTGGGTTCTTGACTATGTACAGAAAGATTTCACAATGTGAATCCAGGTGACTATGAGGGTACATTTATTAAAGCTGGGGACAATGAAATGAGGAAATTAGCATAGAAGAAGCAACTGGAGAGCCTAAGCGAGGCTGCCTTGGCTTTCTGGGAATGTTGTAGGGAAGAAAGGAGCCTAGGCAGGGCTGCTTTAGCTCACTGAGAAGTCAGAGAAAAGGGGGCCTTGGAGACAGGTTCAGGGGTTTCCCCAGATGATCTGCTGCTGCCCTTTGCTGCCCTGGTTACAAGCCTGGCAGGGTTTCCTAGAGTTTAGGAGATGCAGGTCTGTGGGAGAAGAGGGGAGCGGAAAGGTGTGAATGTGCCTCCAAGAGGGGGAGGGAAAGCATGCCCTGGATCCTCCACCCTAAAAGCTTTTAAGGGTGGAGAGCTGAGGGGAGGTCCCAGAGGAGGATCTGAATCCAGTTTCATCAGCTTTGCTTTGAGCCCTCTCAGGATGGTGACCTCCTCTAATTGATTTGTGGGCTCCAGGGCAGGGGTGATGCAGCTGGTCCTGAGGTCAGCTGCGGTGTCCCCGGCCTAGTTTTGCTGCTTTTCTGGGTCTGGAGTGGAAATACAACTGAGGCCTGCCTTCGTGTTATCTCCTAGATGTTATCTCCAGGAAGCAAAGGCCAGGGGAGGGGAGGGTACCCTAAGGGCAAGGTCCTGGTTTTCCCAGTTTTGCCCCCTGTAGGGCCCAGGGGCCTTCCACCCTGGTGACCCTCTGTATCTGGCTATAAACTGCTTGGCCATCTGTCTCAGTGTCCCTATTCCACTTGCTAAGCAATTTTCCTAGCTTCTTACTAACTTGCCTCATTTTCCCCTCAGAGACTCCCGTCCCTAAAGTCTTTTAGGGGTGATTTGGGAGGTTGGTCAGTGGATCTTCATAGTTGCTTCCCGCTGACAAGGGTCGTGGGCCCTGCCCGCACAGGATATGGACTTCTCTCCCTGCCTGATATGAGGGACACAAGGGACTGGGGTCTGAGACTGGAACAGGGAGGCTGCTGGGTGACCCTCCCCAAGCTGGGATGGACCGGAATTCCTGAAGCATCGTCATGGTGATATGGAACTGTTGTATCCTAGAGGTGAGGAATTTGACAAGAAGGTTAAACAGACATGGTCCAAAGATGAGGAGGAGAACTGTAACTGCTAGGGGCCCAAGGAGGGGTAGAAACCAGGCAATGGAGGGGAGAGCAGACCTCACAGCATCCCAGATGGAACTGGCAGTAGGGCTCCTCTTTCCAAAATTATGAAGCCAGGTAGATATTTTTGATGTCTTCATCTGCTCAACCTGAAGAGTTGACGTAAGTTTTTGTTATGACTGCACATACCCCTCTCCCTGATGCCAGCAGGTCATCGAGGGCTGGTCTGCTATCTAGCGCCACATTAGCAAGAGAACCTAGAGACCATTGTAAGTTTCTGAGGGCATCACTAGTACTTTTTTCTAGAGCAGCTATACTGTCTGTTAAATTTCTTAAGGCGTCCTCAGGGTAGACAAACCTTCCCCATGGAGCTCTGCGCTGTTGGCTACCCCTATGCCAGCTACTGTGAGACTGACTGCTCTTTCATTTTGAGGGTGAGTGGCACTGCGAATAGTGACAGAAATCCCTCAGGGGCCAAGAAAACCTAAGGTGTGCTGGCCTTGAAATTGTGTGTTGCCAACACATGAGTAGGCTAGAGCAGGTAATGTTTGGTGGAACTCGGTATAAGGTCTGCTATCGTAAGGCTGGCTACTTTGGGGGTGTCCCAGAGGAAGAGGTGTCCATGAGAGGCACACACCTGCTGGGAATATGTTGTCAAACACCAGGCTCATAGGGTTGGACCCCAGTGGGTGTCTCCCTTGCAGTCATGGGAGAAGGGCCCCCCCTTTTAGGACGGGGTCCCTTGGCTCTGTGGGGGCTCTATGGGTTGTGGCGACTTGGTACACAAGTTTCCTCTTGACATTAGTTTCTCCCTGCAATAGCTGCAGGTGTTCTGGGGTCAGTCCAAGACTTAATTTCCTAGACACCTGATTGGCTTGGTGAACACCAGTGTGTCACATGAGGGGTACAAGAAACACTGTTAGAAAAAGTCTTTGGATATATCAGAGATGGTACAGAATCATCTAGTTGGAGCTTACTGACACACAGTCGTTGGACGTAAAACAATGACAGCAGGGTTCTCTGAGGGCCCTGCATAAAAGCCTCAGTACCGGCTGGTTGTCACTGATTAATGACCGAGGTCAGACTGGTGCAGGGGAAGCCAGTGGGAACTGGAGGGAGGTTTACTGAAAAAGGACTGACCTTTTCAAAAGTGTAGGGGGGCCCTGAAAATAGAGTCAGCTTTGAGGGGAGGGTTGTAGGTTGAAACTCAGGTGGGAGGGACATTGCAATTGGCTCTCTGTGGCAGATCCAGCAATTAGAAAGTTGGTTTCTGGTAGCAATGATATTGGAGAAGTTTACTAGTGTATTTGCCTGCCATTCTCCTCGCAAGGTCCCAAGTACAGTAGGGATATAAAATCAAGAAAAATAAACGTTGGTTAGTGGAGGGGGCACTGGGACCTTATCTGAAGTCCAACAGAAATATGAGAAATATCAAGAAGACAATTATATTAAAGGCCTAATCACCACATTACTTCTCTGCGACAGGTTCTTGTTTCTTGAAGAAGAGCTTGAGGTCCCCAGTGGGTTCACAAGCCTAAGTCTCTGGTTGTGGTTCCTGTGTGGACTCATTTAATTTGAGAAAAGTGAACCCAACTGGCTTTTCCTGTAAGCTTCGCTGCAGTTGGGGTGCTTAGTAGGACTGAAGCGGGCCCTTCCATCCGGCTTGTGGCTGAGGCTCAGGACAGCTCTCCCTCCAGGCTCTTAGATAGACCGCATCTCCTGGTTTAACTTGTTTGTGTGGGCAGCCTTTATCGGGGACAGGTAGAATTTTGTTTCTATACTCCTGCAATGCTTTTTGTACCTGCCCCAGATTAATGGTGCAAGATAACAGCTAGAGGGCTTCCTCGTCTATGAGCGGTCAGATCTGAGAAAGGGCTATAGGGGAGTCCGAAGGGCCTCACTCGTAACTTCCCTTCAGGCGCAGCTCTCATCCCCATGAGGCTTGTGGGTAACGTGGACTCCCAGGATTCAGCGATTCCTTGGCATAGCTTGGCTGGAGTCCTTTCCAGGGTGTGATTAGCTTCCTCTACCTCACCCAAGGATTGGGGTCTGCACGATGAGTGTCAGTGACGGTCGATCCCTAGAGCTGGAGCCAGCTGCTATGGGATCCTGGCTACAAGAGTGCCCGTCGTCGCTCTGTAAGCTTCTTGGGAGAGCAAACCTAGGTGAGATTTCTTTCAGCAAGTATTTGGCCACCTCAGTTGTCTCTTCTGTTCTGGTAGGAAAGGTTTCCATGCATCCAGGGAAAGTGTCTGCAAACACTAGCAAAAATTTAAATCTAGCTTTGGGGGCATCTGAGTGAAATCGATTTGCTGATTCTCCCCAGGATAGGTGCCCCTGCCTTGCATTGGCATCAAGAGGGGAGGAAGAAGAAGGTGACTCTGGGGGGTATTTTTGGAGCACACTACACATCCTCAGGTCATTTCCTGTACAGTTTTATGAAGCCCTTGTGTTGCAAATGACTGGGAGACAAGGGTGGCAAGGGCACCTCTCCCCAAGGGGGTGTCTTCGTGGAGCATTTTGATGCATTTCCATTTTAAGCTTTGAGGCAATAAAAGTCTGTTATCCCTTAACACCCCACCTATCGGGTCTCTAGTGTATTATCTCTGATTCTCTCTGTGTTCCCCCTTTGGTGGCCCTGGCAGTGTATTACTGCCACTTGCTAGGGGAGTGTTACAGCCACCAGGCATTCTAACATTTCTTCACGGTGTTTCATGGGGGAGTTTTTAGCTGTTAAAAGTCCTCTTTCCTTCCAAATAGCAGCATGGGCGTGCAATATTACAAGTCCATGTTTTGAATCAGTATAGATATTAACCCAGAGATATTTGCTGATTGTAAGGCCCCAGTGAGTGCTATGAGTTCAGGTGTTTGGCCTGAAGTAGTAGGGGCAGGGGCTTTGCCTGTGTTGCTTCCTGAAGACCGACTCCGTCTTGAACAGAACTGCTGCCATCTGCAAGCCGTTCTGCTTCAGGGTCATGTAAAGAAAGGTTCCGCTTGCAGGTCAGATCTGCTTGAAGATACTTGTTCAGTAGTCTGTATGCACTGATGTGTGACCTGGGTTTTCTTGTTTATTTACAGGATTGAGAGTTTGGCAAACCTTTAGGGTTAATTTAGGAGAGTCAAGGAGGAGAGCCTGCAGCTTACTTAGCCTTCCCCCCGTGAGCCATTGATGTCCCTTTATTTGCAGCACAGCTTGTACCTGACCGGGGCTGTGCGCTTCGAGTGGCTGCCCTCGGCTAAGTTTCTCGGCCTCTCCTGTTAGAGCAGTGGCTGCTACAACTCATAACCATATGGTCAGCCGGCTGCTACAGGACCCAGTTGTTTTGAAAAGTAAGCTCCTGGCCTTGGAGTCAGACCTAATTTCTGGGAAAGGACTCCACGTGCTGTGCCTTGTCGCTCTGCGATGTACAGGGTAAATGGCTTTTCTAGACTGGCACTCAGGGGTCCAGTCTATGGGTTCTTTGTCATCTCCCTCTGAAGCCTCATATGGAGGTTTAGCAATGAGCCCGAACCCTGGCATCCACAGGCCGTGGAAGCTAGCCAGTCCTAAAAACCCTCGAAGCTGTCGTTTACTTCGTGGGACTCTAGAGCCAGCACAGCCCTTTTTCTTTGGGGCGACAGGGCCCTGGCTGTTGGAGTGAGCAGGCCTAGGCACTGGACCCACTGGGAGGGCATTTGGGCCTTTTTGGGAGAGACTTTATGTCCTCTGAAGCCCTGAGGGCGCATAGCCCATGTGTGTTGGCAAGTTTCCATAGTGTGGGGGGTAGGCCTTTCCAACGTGAACAGTACTGAGAACCAGGATACAGGAGGATGCAGAAAAACACATCCTTTAAATCTAATACAGTAAAATATTTGGCTTCTCCTGGGATTTGAGGTAAGATGGTGGAGGGGTTTGGAGCTATAGGATGGACCAGAATCATGGCCTCATTCTCTGCCCTCAGGTCTTATGTGAACCGGAGGTCTCTGTTCGGCTTCTGCCCTGGGAGAACGGGGCACTGCACGGGGGCTGGCAGGGCCTGAGAGGCCCACACATTGAATGTCTCAGTGAGAGATTCAGTCCCTTGTATGGCCTCAGGTTTTAGGGGGCGCTGTCTCTCGTTAGGGTAGGACACCCCGGGATTCAGAGATACCTTGATGGGGGTAAGTTTGTGGCCCTGCCTGGTATTCCAGTTTCCCGAACCTCAGGATTGACATGCACAAGGTCAGATTCTGGAGTATTATTACGTTTGGGTTCAGGGTGAGAAATTCGATTGGCCATCAGGCATCACAATGTGGGTTCATTATCTTTTATGGCTGATGCTCCTAGGGTGATGAGAGTTCCTCCACTAGACAAGATGTCCCTCCCTAATAAGCAAATGGGGCACCCTGGAACCACAAGAAAGGCGTGACTAGAAGTGAGATTTCCGAGGCTGCAGCAGGGGGTGAGGGAGTGTTGAGTGAAATGGTAGCATTGGGGACGTCCACCTACCCCTGTGATCAAACAGGTTTTGGAAGAAAGGGGCCCTGGTGAGTGAGTCAGAGCAGAGCAAGCAGCCCCGTGTCTAATAAAAATTATGTAAAGGGCTTACCTGCCACATCAAGGCTCACCTGAGGCTCCTCTGCGTGATGGTCAGATGGTCAGTGGGGCAGTAGAAGGACTGGAGCACCATCATTTCTTGGGTCTTGGGTGTTCCGACCATCATTGCTTTAGAGGCCCTAGGTTCCCTTCAGAGCCTGGGATCCTCCCTTTTCCGATGGCCTCCCCTCTTGCAGAGGGGACATGGTCCTGGAGGTCTACGGCAGAGCTGAGAGGGTTGCAGCTCTCCCTTTCCTAGCATCCTTCTGGTGTTCGGGAATAGCATAGCCCCTTTGTTGTTCGTTGTAGCCTGGGGGGCCAGGGGACCCTGAGGTGGTGTAAGACTGAAAGCCTAGGCTAACAAGTGAGCCTTTGTTTCCCCAGGGTGGCTTTTTGTTCTTCCTCGGCTCCGTCTGGGTTGTTAAAAACACTGAAAACTGATGGAAATGGGAGGGAGGAGGGGAGGGAAGGGTGGGTTGGCTGGAATGGGAGTAAAGGATAGAAACTGTACTTGAATAATGATTAAAATAAAAATAAATAAAAAAACACTGAAAACTATTTCTACCAGTTGCTCAGCGAGGGGTCAGAGATCCCAAGTTTAGCCTTGGTGATTTTCTTCTTGTGTCTGGACCTGCCTGCAGGAAAAAAGGCACCCCCAGAAGTGCTCCACAGGGTGGTGTTGGTATACTTTCGTAAAGCTTCAGTGAATTGTCCCCAAAAAGGGTAGATTTTTAACCTTTTCTTGAGTGACCTCTTTTATTTTGCCATAATTAACAGGCCTAATGGTACACTGTTTCATCTCTTCTATGAGACCAGTAACCATTATGGGTCCAGCGATCCCTTCCCTCTCGTCCTTCACCTGTCCCAGTGTGATAGGGACATCACCTGGTTAGGGTCCCGACCTGGGATTGCATCTCCCCCAGTGATGGATGCAATGTTGAGCGCAATAGCCACTAAGTCACCGCTTTCCATCACTGGGGCAGCAGCGGGAGGGGACAGTCTGTAAGTCACCCCCCGTCGGGTTATAAGTCAGTGCTAAGTAATTAAACCCCGCTGTGACCGTGCTAGGATGTGGCAGATACCGGCCAGCAGTATCCGTGGCCACTGTGAATGCTCGAGATACGAGAGAAATACACAGGGACTACCGAGTCCTGTGGAAGAATAGGAACAGAATGGCCACTCCCTCAAGCGGGGAGTGCCCCGAGCTGCTGCCTACGCAGGCTTTTATTAGGAATACAGATACAGTTTGTTGATTGCAGTCTGGCAGCAAAGATCAAACAAATAGATAACTCTCAAAGAGCTAAAAGGGCTCACGGTGAGTTGGGATCTTATCACCTAAGAAACTACAGGACCTAAAAGGCTAGTTTCGTTTCCTGCCTGTGCCTTCATATTCTAATTAAGAGCATCCTCCAGTAAAGTAAGCTTCACAGGATCTTGCATATTCTCTGCTTCAGGCCTAATTATCCTGGGAGGTCACTGACTCTAGTCTGGACTGCACCGCCCCTTGTCATAGGCCTGAGTCGGGCAGAGGAGACATAGGCAGCCAGGAGATTTGGATTTCTCACAGGCAGAATGAGGACTCAGGCTTGTGAAAGCCAAGGGGGTGGGGGTCGACCACCCCCTCTTTTCCACAGCCCCCTGAGTCTCTCCCTGAGGGCCTTCCCATGTGATCGTGCCTGTCTTAGGTCCATCCTCCTCTGAGGAATGTCACCCATCATTGGCTAACCGACCAAGCAATGGGAGCCAGACATGGAGCAGGCAGCGCTCCTGTCAGGGAGACAGGCTTGTCTCCTTAGTGTCTCTCACTCAGCCTTAGCTATGGGGGGTTGTAACCCAGGCAGGGTGGATCCCAACACTAGGATCTTCCGAAAACCAGCCAAGTTTCTCTTTGCAAAGTGTCAGGTCAGACACAGAGAAGGGAACATGTACGGGGACATTCCTAGGCCACCAGGTTCCTGGTTTGCCACTTCCCTCTGAGGATTAGGATTTGGGTGATATGGAGTTCCGCTCCTGGTAGCTGCAGGACTACAAGCTGGGGAGGGTGCCTGCTGCTCTGGAGTGGCTCGAGGATTATGTGGTGGGGGCTGCACTTTGGGAGACGAGAGGGAACAAGCTGGGAAGCAGGCGGTTGGGCCCCTGGGGTGGGTTCTGTTTGATTCGCCGAGGGCAGAGTCTGGAGGTGTCCTGCCAGGGCTGCAAGGAAGGTGTCTTCTAATTCATCTGACGTTGTGGCACACACATCCCACAGGACTTCCTTAAATCCCTATCTTGGTAAAGGGCCATGAACATTTGAACATAATGTATTTCACTCCATTTGCCTTCACTTTTGCAAAACAAATCTAACTGGAAAACACTGTTATAATCCAGAGACCATTTATAGCCCAGCCCTCCCCGTCCCCTATTTTGTATTGAGGCCAGGCGATATTACAAAAGCAAATGAGGCAGGTTTTTTTTTGATCCTCACCCTTAAAAAGTGGCCCAATTATTAGGGAGACACCCTAGGGGGGAATCTGGGGGAATGCTTTCTGCGGTGCCCATTTCATCTCTTTCTGACCTGGTCAGTACAGCCGACACCGATTATGAGACCCCCAGAACCAGGAGGTAGGGCACGGCCGAGGCGTCCAACAGTTATTTCTTAGAGTGTCTACATGTCTTCATCCAGGTTAAAGGTGTGACCTGAAAAGTTACTTATTATTATATATATAATTTTTTGAATTTTAGAATAGATCAGAGTTCTTTTCATTGATTTTTCCAAAGATGAAACATATTTGCAAATGCATCGGAGTGAGGCAGTGTCTGTCTCTAGGGAGGGAAACCCTATAATGACATGGCTATCAAAGTACAGGGGCAAATCCTTGTCTTCCTAACAGAGTGAAAAAGAACCAAGTTCCAACTCTGTTTTAGCGTAAATTCACTGACTTAAATTTATTATCCAGCTTAACCATATGAGTTCCTCTCAAGATCCTTCATCACAGATCTTCCACACCCTTCGCAACTTAATACAACTTTCACAAACGATTCAGAAACAATCATGTTTAGCACATCATGCTTTCAATCCTCGCCCTTCAAAAAGGCATTTCCAGCCCTTTCTACCTCCGAGACCATCATGGCTCCCGTGAAAAAGCTTGTGGCGAAGGGGGGGCAGAAAAGAGAAGCGGGATTCAGGTTCTCCCCGGACTGCACCCACCCTGTGGAAGGTGGAGGCATGGGTGCTGCCAGTTTTGAGCAGTTTCTTCGGGAGCGAATCAAAGTGAATGGAAATTTCGCTGGGAATTTTGGTGGAGGGCTGTAGCCATTGAAAGACGCAAGAGTAAGATCACTGTAATTTCTGAGGTGACTTATTCCCAAAGGTATTTGAAATATCTTACAAAAAATATTTGAAAAAGAATAATCATCGTTCCTGGCTGCACGTAGTTGCTAGTCGAAAAGAGTTATGAATGTAGGGAAAGAAAAAAATAAGCTTCTAGAAGGACTTTGGTTTATCTTTAAGCCTTTTAAGAGATAAATTGGGGAGGTTCGTGGAACGTGAAAGGGTTGGTGGGTTTGATGTTCTGGAGCTGCCCTCTGGCCCAGCAAATGCTTCATCTGCAAAACAGGGACGGTTGCTTTTAATGCTCTCAAATGTTTGTAAAGGACTGACAGACTCATCCACTTATTTTTGAAATGTTTTTTGCCATCTGGGTATATATTTCTAAATACATTTTACTCTCCTGGTAAAAGATGTTTGGGCGTTATTGGTCTCAAGAAAATCTCACTCAGGTGAATCGGAGCAGATTTGATTGGTAAAAATATATGTTGTCCCATAATATTTCCAGTTGGAAGGGAACAGGTTCTGATTTAAAAATAGACAGTGGGTATTATCTCTACCATTTGTATGAGTTTACTCTGAGGGAGAGTGGTAGTTGCCAGAGGAAATGGGGAGATTAGGTGAGTAAGGTGAAGGGACTAAGAAGTACAAATTGGGCCCTGGCTGGTGTGGCTCAGTGGATTGACCACTGGCCTGAAAACCAAAGGGTTCCCGGTTTGATTCCCAGTCAGGGCACACGCCTGGGTTGTGGCCAGGTCCCCAGTAGGGGGCCATGAGAGAGGCAACCCACTGATTGATGTATTCCTTGCACATTGATGTTTCTCTCCCTCCCTTCCTTTCTCTCTAAAAGTAAATAAATATAATCTAAAAAACAACAACAAAAAAAGTACAAGTTTGTAGTCACAAAACAGTCCCAAGGATATAAAGTGCAGCATAAGGAATATAGTTAATAATATTGTAATAACCATGTACAGTGCTAGCTGGATACTTGAAATATTGTGGGGATCGATTTATGAAGTATATGACTGTCCAACCACTATGGTGTATGCCTGAAATTAATACAAAATTAATATTTTGTATTATTTTAATACAAAATAATATTGAATGTAAACTGCAATTTAAAAAAAGAATAGAAAAAGTATGTATAAGGGCCACAGTAATTTTTTCTTTTATGATAATTTCAGCTTCTCCCAAACTATTAGTAAAGAGAAGGGGAATGACCCTGGAGCAACGCCACCGCGGCCTCCGCCTCCCCTCTCCTTCCAAACCCCACTTCCTCCTCCCACAACTCCTCCTCCATGGCCTGGCTTTCTTATCAAGGCAGACTCCTGGACGCAGCAGGTATGTTCCTCATTCCTCGGAACAGTCAGGACCATTCTCTCTGGATTCCAGATTAAACCAGATTCAATCTGGTTAAACCAGATTCCTCTGCAAACCCATCAGGGTCCCAGAGAAAGGAATGCACTCAATCCCTGCTGATGGAGCCTCAACCCACATGTCCCCTAGACAGGGCTTCTGTGAGGGGCAGGCTCACTGCCAGGGTGGGGACAGACGTCACATCAAGGACTCAGTCTCCTCAACCGAATCCACTGTCTGGGCTTCCCAATCCTGCTGCCTGTTGGCTCCTGTCCTGTCCCCTTTGATAGTGACGTCCATTGAGGCCAGAACTGGCAAACATTGTTCCTGGGCAGCCTCCAATGCCCTAGTGAGGCCTCATCTCCCCACTCCTCTGAGGCCTGACCATTCAAGCATCGCCCGCTCTCCTGCTCTCGGCTTTCACACTCTGGGATAAGCATGAGGAAGGGTGGAGTCTGCTGCCTGTGGGGCAGGCAAGGCTGGGGGACATGGGAGCAGAGAAGGGCCAGGACAGGCAGGGCCAGCCAGCCGTGGCCAGGTCTCCACCTGCCCCAGCACACAGCATTCTAAAACAGGTCTGCTGAGGACGTGGCCACACCTGTCCTCAGATCCTCTTGTACTAAGGAGAGGAACAGTCTTCCGAGGCTGACAGTTGAGTTACCAGGTCATGGGGAGGCCAGCTCTTTCCTCAGCCTCTACAGCCGACCCTCAGTCATGCCCGGGCCTGCTCCACTTTGAGCCACTTTAACTCAACATCCACATGCTTTCCTGAGTAAACATCATAAAAATTAACTTTTGGTGTCTACTTTGTGCTGGGCTGACTTTTAGAGCAGGGGTCCCCAACCCCTGGTCTGAGGACCAGTATAGGTCCCTGGCCTGTTAGGAACCAGGTCACACAGCAGGAGGTGAGCTGCAGGGAGCCCCTGAAGCTTTGCTGGCATTACCACCTGAGCTCCACCTCCTGACCCCTCTCCATCACCCCCCACGTCTGTGGAAAAGTTGTCTTCCGTGGAATGGGTCACTGGTGCCAAAAAGCTTGGGGACCGCTGTTTTAGGTCGTGGTGGGTTTTTCCATTAAGCAAATTGCTCAAGCTCTCTGAGCATCAGTTGCAACATCTTGAAATGGGAAAGCAAACCTACCTTGCTTCATTAGTGTGAGAATTAACCGAAATGATAGTTATAAAGTGACAGACAGTGTCTAGTAGAGACATTCAAGTGCAATTTGTTCTTCTTCCCTCCCTTTATCAAGTCACGAATTCTACTTTTCCTGTGTCAGTATTACTATCAGGGGCTGTCCATCCATCCACCCCTCCCTCCCTGCATTTATATTACATCATTTGTTGAGCACCTTCTATGTAAAAGCTGCTGCAAGTTGTTCACGCACGTAGATAATAGAAACGTACAATCTAAATGCAAAAATTAAATGTTAAGACCAGGATATAAATGATTTGGCAGAAGGCAAAAAGTATCATAAGGGAGGAGCAGAGAAAATGGGAGATTAAATGCTCCCTGGCCTCTTGTGAAGCTCCAATAGAAGAAAACTGCCTGGCTTATATTTTATTTGATGAAGCATTTCTCTTGCACTAATGGACACCACCAGGACGATTTTCCCCCCTTTCACACAAGGAAGAAGCCTCAGATTCTAATTATCCTAACTCGGGCAATGGCTCTGTCTCACCTTTCACTTGACTGTTCAGCAATTAGTTGCTTCACTGGGTACCATGTTCAGATCGCAGATTCCTTCCAAGATTTAAATTGGACCGCCCACAAGGGATTGCAAAGCCAACAAAACGAGCTAAATGAGGAGATGATGGATACATTAAAGACAGCTGCCTCGGGCCCCACGTCGCCGACACAACACGGTGCAGGTGAGCCAGGCAAGTGCGGGCTCTGCGGCGTCAGCAGCCAGCCTCTGCCCCTGAAAGACCTCTCCCCACCACCGGAATCCGCTCGTACTTAAGTCAACCCCAGGAAGAATTGGGGGGAAATATCTCCCTAAGAAAGTGCCTGACAAAAAGCCTGGAGCTGCATTTCTCAGCCGATGAGAGAAATTTTGTTGCCACAGAGAAGCTAGGACCAGTCAGCATGATGAATGAAACACCGCGTGGTCTCCGCAGGCCACTCCTCACCTCCGCAGGAGGACGCTGGCCGCAGGATTCCTGCGAAGACGTTGCCAAGAAAATGCTGCTGATGCTGCCAGTCGAGTTGTTGGGTGTTGTGGGTTCAGAGACCAAAGACCCAACTGCCACCGATCAGCCGTGTGTGTTTGGGCGGGCTCTCCAGCTATCTGGGTCTCCATTCACTAACCCGCAGGTAAGTGGGGTGGCCACCCCCTTGCCCACTGGCCAGCTTATGTGACTGTGACTGTGTTCTCTGGGAGCACAGGAGGCACGAGGCATGGTGGGAAGCCAGTCCTTCTGTTCTGCAGCATAGATAGTAAACCAAGGCAGAGAGGGGGAGGGACACATGTCCCACCCATTAACTCAGCGGTCCTGAGCCTGGTCCCATAAGATTGCCAGTTGTTCCAAAAATCACAAGAAAAAGCATGATAACACAGGAGGCGGGGAGCTCTTGAAATTCCGTATGTATCATTTCCACTATCTGGGAAAGAAAGCCTTTGTAACTATGTATCAATATCCCAAGGTCTGGAGAGGTAAGGAGGAGGAGAACCTAGAAGCTAGCTACAAGCATAAAACCCCTAAAATCCCAGGACTCGGGGCACTCGCACTAACTGGGTGCCTGCTTGCAGATTTGTGCTCAGGTGTACTTCGTAGATAAATTTACTACCTCATTTCCACTACATGTACCTGAATTAATCTCTAGTGAGCCGAGACAAGAACCAAGGAGGGGGAACCCCCTAACTTGGGGCTTGCCGGTAACACTTCCATCATTCATTAGCTCAGGCAAGTGACTCCCTTTCCCGAGCCTCCACTTCTGCATCTGTATAGAAGACCGGTTTGTGTGTGGATTAAATGGGAGTACGCATGCAGAAGCAATGGGGCAGACCAGGTTGCTCCTTGGTTTTTGTTCCCTTCCCCCAGCAGGGGTGTCCAACCCACAGCCCATGGGCCGCATGCAGCCCAGGATGGCTGTGAATGTGACCCAACACAAAATCATAAGTTTACTTAAAACCTTTGCTTTGCTCATCAGTTTTCATGAGTGTTTGTGTACTTAATGAGTGACCCAAGACAACTCTTCTCCTTCCAGAGTGGCCCAGAGACGCCAAAAGCTTGGACACCCCTGCGGGCCTAGAGCTTTGCTGTCCACACTCAGCAGAGTTTCCCTGGGTCTGGGAGAGGAAGTGCAGGGTCTCCTTGGGCCCCCAAGCTACATCCCATGTCCTTCGAGAACACCTGAGGCTCGTTCACTACACCAACAGGCACATATCCACGCTGCACCTCAGCATGCCTTTACAAGACTTCAGAGTCATTTGCCCAGTGCTGGCTTTGTGAGTTCAGGGGTTTAACTCGTTGGTCCTCAGCACAGAGATACTCTTCTCCCTAAGGCTGTTGCTACCTCATACAGGGCCTCTGTGGGCATGAGAACCAGGCACCCCACTTAGTAGACAAAGCCCACGCCAGAGCACACGGTGGAGGGAAGGCTGGAGTGTATCCCACTCAGCCACCAGCTGGACCCCTCGTGCAAGGGGCAGACACACCATAAACCGGCTCCTGTGACTAAGAAACCGCAGGGACTCCAGCTAGCGTGGCCAGCTCACTTTGCGTGTCCCCCACCCCAACCCCTAATACTCTCCCCTTTCTGTGTGCTGACTCATTTGTTCCCCACTGCTGACAGGCTCCCTGTGATGGGTGGGCGGGGTGAAGGGAGGTGAGGGGCATACCCACAGACAGCTCCAGGCAAGCAACGTCCCAAGTTAACAGTCTCGGAGGAAGGAGAGCCCATCAACTGGTGGCACAGCTTGGCTCACTGGTCCATCTCTGGGCCAGGACAACAGGCCCGCGACTGGTAGCCCTTTCAGGTCAGCATGGAAGGGCTTCACCAAGAAATGTGGGAGGGCATGGTGAACAGACAAATATCAGATATCACCTCACTGTCAACACGGATTAGAGTTTGAGGAAGGCTTAGTGGAGGCCATCCAGTCCAGCCTCCCGCAGACACACAGGCACTTTCTTTCCATCTTCATTCTTGGAAATTCCCTCACGCCACCTGTGTGGCCTTCGGTGCTTGGTTTCCTCATTTCTAGCCAAGTATTTGAATTTGAATTTGATGGTGGCGTCTGAAGACCCTGCCAGCTCTGATCATCCAAGGACTGTCATAGCTACAAGAAACAAAGCCTTCTTGGTCTTGAGTCAGCCTGTGCAGGAGCTCGTGCTAAAGTAACCAAAGTAACCAGAGGCAGCCAGGGGAAAGGACTGAAGCCAGGACAGGAGGAGGCCAGCCCAGCAGAGTGAAGGTCAGGAAGTGTCTGGGCCTGGGCGTAGCTGGGAGATCAAACTGCTTGTGAATGAGAGGAACTGGTGTCAAACCATTCGAGTGGTCAGGGTGTTCCGGGAACTTGGTCCTTAGGCTGCCTGGCCTACTGGGAGGAGTATGGGGCTAGGGTGGCAGGGATTTGGAAGCTCCAGAAGAGGAACCAGAGAGAGTAGAAGCTGCATGTGGAGTGAAAGCAACTCAGCTTCAAGCCAAGGAGGTTGGGCCTTTCCTTACTTGGCTCTTGGGCTGCCAGGGCCCAGGTGGGATGCACAAGTGAACATCTTAAAGCCAGAAGAGGCTGAGTCCCCAGGGTTCCCAGAGGATGGTGCCCTCTCTTGAGCTGTCACCTGGGACCTCTGGTGACCATAGACTCTGGGCAGGAGTCACCACGGGAGACTCGTTCTGAGGCGATGCCTCCATAAGCTCGCTGAGCGTCTAGCCATGTGGATGGAATTTCTCGCTCAGCCCCGAGAGACTTGGAGGAAGGGCTGCCTTTGAAACACATGAAGCCAGTTGAGGACAAACAGGAGTCTACCTCACAGAAGCAGGCACCAAGGGACAGACATGGATTGATTCCAAGCGGTCTGAGAGATAATGTTATTAAGAGAGCCACAAATATCTACTGAGAAAACTCAGAAGAAAGCAGAAATGGCCTCAAAAGAACCCTATGAGGTAACCCTGAGACGGCCAGCAGGATTCTGGGAAGGAAGGAATTTGGCCAATGGCCATGCAAGTCCTGAACTGGCCATTCGTCCCCGTTTCCTCTCCAGTGAGGTGTCCTTGAAACGCGACTCCTTCCCCAAGGGAGTGTGGTACTTAGGGCGCTGCCCTTTAGAAATACGATGCAACTTCTAGAAAAAAGAAACCGTTCTTCCAGCTCCTTTATTTTCTGGGTTGTCAGTTTTCATACCAAGGGAAACCCTGGTGGGAAAATGATGAGAGAACAGGATCATCTTAAGTATTATGGTCTTCTGAAATCTCTAAACAAGGTACAGGCTCAGCAATTACCACATAGATCGGGTGCTCAAAAAATCAGTTCAGGTTCATAATTTCCCGCTCTTAACCAATCCCAAGAGGAGGGGAGAGAAACAATTTCCAAATACATAAAAACTTATTACCTAATTTCTTTAAAAACTTGTTTTTAATTTATTGGGGCAACATTAGTTAATACAATGATATAGCTTCCAGGTGTACAACTCTATAAGACATCATCTGTATATTGCCTTGTGTGCTTACCACCTCAAGTCTCCTTCCATCACCATTTATCCCCTTTTACTCTCTCCTACCTCCCCCACCCGCCTTGCACTCCGGTAATCACTGTACTGCTGTCTGTGCCTATGAGGTGTCTCATTTTTTTTTTCTGAATCCCTTCACCTTTTCCCCCAGCCCTGCAACCCCTCTCCCCACTGACAGAAGGATAAGCCTACCAGAGTCCGTGCTGAAGTGTGAGTAGTCCAGGTCCGCAGGGAGCAGATGCGCACAAGACAGACAAGGTCCTGAGCTTTTAAATTAGTTGGATTCCGTGGAAACAGTGATCACAACAGAGTGGAGTCCAAAGAAGTTAATTATGAGGAAAAGAGGAGAAAAGAACAGAAGCCAAATAGCGCCCTGAGGGGAAATTATACTAGGTGGGGCTTCGAGACGGTGCTTAAGAAGAGGAAACATCACCATCCCAAATCATTTACTAAGCACCAAATTAAAAATCCCTCACCATTTCCAAAACATAGTTGTCAAAATGAGTTGTGGTCAATTGCCCCTACGAGGTAGGGAGGACAGCTAAAAGGCTTCATTTCCGGCCTGTCTCCGTGTGGACATGCAACTCCATTCTGTCGAAGAAGATGCAAGTGGAAGCAACGTGTATGAATTCCATGCTTTCTCAAAGGTGTGAAAGAGCATCCTTGCACCTTCCTCCTTTCTCCTGCCTGCAAATGTGAACGCATTGGTGGGAGCCCCTGTAGTTGTTCTGGGCCATGAGGAGACCCGGGGAGAAGAAAGCACGCACAGTGCAGAAACAAGCTCCAAGGATCCAGATTCTCCAGTGCTCACGGAGCCTCCTGCATCCACACTTTGACATGGAAGAAAAAGAACTTCTTTCCTAATCTACTCATGTGTGATGGTCTTGGACAAGTCACTTAGCTTCTTCTCTACACTCCAGTTTCCTCGTTTGTAAAACAGAATGATAGTGTCTACCTAACAGGCTGAGAAAAACCGAGTGCCAGACACATCGCACAATAAAAGCTGCTATTTGACAGACTATTTTTAACAGTTTTATTAAGATATAATTTACATACCATAGTTTGCCCATTTAAAGGTACAATTCAGTAGTTTCTAGCATATTTACAGAGTTTTGTAATTATCACTGTAATCGAAGTTTAGAGCATTTTTTCAGCCCCCAAAGAGCCCTTGTACCCATAGTCAGTCACTCCCCATTTCTCTCTTCCTCCTCTCCAGCCCTTGGTGTGGTTTTTTTTTAAAAATAGTAAGTTCTCTTTAATCACAATTTTAAGGGTGTTTGAAGATATTCCGTGGTATTAGACACTCCTTGATTTAAGACAGACACATTTTTCCTATTTATTTAGATTGTCTTCAAGAGAAGGACCTGACCTTATGCAGTAATGTAAACCCAATTCACATGTGTTTGCTGGATTTCTCTTTAGATGTTAACATGCAAAATAAGATCATGATTTAAATGCACTTTTAGTTTTTTCTGTGTCCATTTTCAATTTGATATTTTTACCGAAGTGAGAAACGTAATTTTTAAAAACTAATGTAGTATCGTGCAGTTTGCAATGACAGACAGCAGCTCCCTCCTAGTGCTGTCCCAGCACCGGCCCCGTCAGCTCTGAGAGACCTCCCATCATAGTTTCCACATTTTGGAATTGCGTGCTTATACTTCGATTCACTAACTTCTAATTTTAGACATTATCTTACACAAAGAGTGGTGGATTTATTCTTACACCCTTTCCCATCCCACTATACATAGTTGTTTACTATTTTTCTTAAGTCACTTGTTGGTGTTCAAATTATAACTAAATGAGTAAGTCATAGTTTACTATCATGATATTTACTTTTTAAAAATAATGTTTTACCCTGGCTGGTGTGGGTCAGTGGATTGAGCGCCAGCCTGTGGATCAAAGGGTCACTGGTTCGATTCCCAGTTATGGCACATGCCTGGGTTTTGGGCCAGGTCCCATCGGGGGTGAGCAAGAGGCAACCATGCATTGATGTTTCTTTTCCTCTCTTTCTCCCTCCCTTTCCCACTCTCTAAAAATAAATAAAATCTTAAAAAAAAAACATTTTGATATTCCTGATCCCACTTACCCCCCCTTTCCCCAATTGCTGCTTCTTTATAGCTATTATTAACTCAACCCCAAACTCCTCTTACTGCGCTCAAACACAGCAGCTCCATTTGCTCCCTTTGTGACTGTGTCCATCCTTCCAGGGATTCCTATTCTTTGGCTGGTTTGTCTAGACTTGTGAAGGTTACTTATATCATATGCAGTTCTGAAGGACACTTTATTTCCTCGTGCCTACTAAAATGGGCTCACCCCTAAACCTAGACTTAAGCTCATGGAGTGGAAAGAGGCTTAGAAGTGCTGCTTTGATCTAACCACTTGCCTTGCCTCTCAGAGGTCCTCCCCCATTCTCTCTGCTTGAAATTCACTGGGTCTTTTTTCTCCATCTGATTCCAGGGAATGGGGCTACCAAAGCGGTTTCAGGGAAAAGCATTATCAGTGGATACTTCCGAGGCCTCAGTATACTTAGATCACAGTTAATAATAAAAAGTAAAACATTAGCGTGCTCTGTTGCTGAGTAGAGACTCGAGAGTTAGATCATTAATATGACACTTAAAAGGGCAAGGGTAAGGCCAGGGGCCACCTCAGGTACTTGTTTGGATGCTGGCATAGACTGATTGCAACAGAGGCTTGAGCTTTTTTTTTTTAGCGTCTATGGAAAAATCATTTCTTATAATCATGAAATATTAGACTCTACCTCAGAGAGCACAAACTGGTGGCCCTTGGACAAAATCAGAAATGCAGACAATTTTTCTTGGCCAGCAGTGTTTTTAAATTTTTTAATGCTTTCAGGTTGGGCATTCACCTTAACTGCACTGTTCTCTGCACCCCACACCTGCCTTGCCCCGAAGGTGTGGCAATTGAGAATTCTAACAGTCCAACCCCCTTAAATTACAGAGGGAAAAATCCAAGGAGGGGTAATTTCAAGATATTAGTAAGTGACAAAGCAAGGACTAACCCAACTCAGACAGCCTTCCTGATACACTGCATTGCCACTCACTTTAACTCCATGTGTCCAGGCATGGGCAGGCTCGCTAAGCACATACTCAGAGCAGAGTGATGGAGAACCTCCAGGGTTATTCCCCGTAGGCTGGATAAAACATTCCTGTCTCAAGACAGGGTGTAACCCCCAAGTCAAACTACCAGATTTGAGTGCACCAGCCTTAGTGTCTTGCTCCAAACACTGCTGACATTTAATTCTAACTCATTTCAGGTTTCTGGCTGACCATCTCTCTTCTCACTTAAACATAATCCTTTGTCCAAACACAGTATGATGCAATCACTTGGTTAGATGTCAGCATTTGGTGACTGGCGGACTCCTGGGACAATGCAGCTTCTGAAGTGCTCAGTTTCCCAGGTGGGCAGCAGGGGCCCGGGTGAATGCCTTTTGCGGTGCCCATGACAGCCAGGGGATAAGCCTTCCACAGCAGTGCCAGCTTCCACAGCAGAATCAGAAATACTTACCATCCGCACCACACCTCCCTCTACTTTCCTTAACTCGTGTTGCATTGCCCACACCACTCGTTTTGACATATTTAGAAAGATTAAATTTATCACATGTGTACCTCTTAGATTCCTAAATGTATTTTAAGCCTCTGAATGAAAAGAAAAAGACGGCGCTGAGACACATTGCTGGGGTTCAAATCCCAGTTCTGCCACTCGCTGGCTGTGAGACCTGGGCAAGTTACTGAACCGGAGCCTATGGGTTCTCATCTGTGCAGCACAGATAATACAAGTACGTACCTACCTTTTAGTATTAAGAGGAGTCATCTTTTCAGGACCCAGCACACCACCTTACCCTCTGATAGTGCCCAAATTGTTTATCCACATTATAATATTAAAGATTCAAAGTGGAAAGTCATTTTCATGATTGATTTGGCTGAGCCAAGGTTTAGCAATAAAACATCACGTTAGAATTGATACATAAATACGAAGTACTGATCATTATGTGAAGGAAAATGATAAAAGACATCCTGCCAGACGGACGTTGCATAATAAAGGTTCATATCAGTGGCTGGACTGAAAATAGTTGTATTAGATTTAACTATACCTAATTTGGTTGTAAGCTATCTCCATTCAAAATTATTCATAATATAAAATCGATAATTGTAACTAGTGTCAACACAAGTGGGATAATAGCGGTTAATTGCAATGGTTGTATTTACTGGTTGATTCTGAACACCAAGGAATTCACTGCCATTGTTCTTTTGTTGGAATAAGAAACTATCCAGACAGAATTTTCCTTCTTTCTAAATTTAACCATTTAAGGGAGCTTGTAACTTTTCTTTACCTCTTTGAGTGAACCAGACAGCAGCAATGTAGTCTATTCACCAAGTCTAGAAATAAGAGCAGAGTGGTCCAGTGAAGGCCACCAACCCCCTCTATTGTTCACGCCACTGCTGGGTTTCCCCTAGACCGGGATGAGAGATGTGTGTGGGCACTTCTGTTTGGACAAACCACATGCCAAAGCAAAAATATGCTAACATACATTGAATTTGGACCATGTTCTGAATGCTCTCTGACACCACGGACGCTGTGCTTCCAGAGGTGGAGAAGCTGCTGCGCAAAAGCCAGGCGAGAGCACCCGTCCGCTCCTCAGAGGACAGGAGGCACGGCTACGGCAGGGAGCCATGTCCTACCCAGCACTGCACCAGAATGCTCAGATGCCTGAACTGGCACAGCAGGTAAGTTCCGAAGCGGCACTGTCAGACAAAGCAGCAGCTCTAGGTGTCAAGGACAGAAGGGAGCGCATCAGGCAGAAAACTATTAAGCTGGGCTGCACTTCCAGCTTAATCTAAACACACGTGTATCATTCCGGGCATTTTCATCTTCCCCGGCCACACCCTGTCTCTTTAACCAAAACACTCTAGGAAGGCAGTAAGAGCTTTTCTCCGGATGTGGAAATTCTCTTTGTTCTTCCCCATTAGCTGATTAACATTGCTTAATTTCAGACCAGAGACTGGTTTTTCTCCTAACTGGTCTGCACCATTTCTTCTGTGCACCATTTTAATCAGCAGAATGTAACTAACAAACTTAAGGAGCCACCCAGTCCTGAATCAGCAGCTCATACCATATGCTGTGGGTAAAAACATACTTCCCAAAAAAGCTAAATGCAGAAAGACTAAGGATAGAAGATGTGTTTGATACTCAAGAAGTCTAACAGGATGTGCTTAGTATGTGGAACATTGAGATTTTGAGAAAAAGTTATTTTTCAAATATATCAATCCTAAAACGTCCTTCTTGTTACAAAAAGTATTTTAAGGAAAAAAATTAGAAAAACAATTGCATCTTAGATGGATTCTTAGTGTTTTTCTTTCTTTTAAAGATCTAAACAAGTTAAAGCTTTTAATTGCCCTACAGTTTTATAAAAATATATATTTTGATTATGCTATTACAATTGTCCCAACTTTTCTGCCTTTGCCCCCCTCCCCTCAGTACCCTCTATTCCCTGTAGCAGTCACCCTTCTTGTCCATGGGTTCATGTCCATGGGTCATGCATGTAAGTTCTTCAGCTACTCCATTTCCTATACTGTTCTTAACACCCCCGTCTATTCTGCACCTAAAATTTGACTTAAAAAATTTTTTTTTTTATTTAGAGTGGAAAAGGGAGAGAAACATCAATGTGTGGTTACCTCTTGCACACCCCCCATTGGGGACCTATCCTGCGACCCAGGCATGTGCCCTGACTGGGAATTGAACGACCCTTTATTTCGAAGGCTGGCACTCAATCCACTGGGTCACACCAGCCAGGGCACAACTTGACTTAACACCTGTACCTTTTCCCCCCCATTCTCCTTCTTCCCCCTCCCTCCTGATAACCCTACAAATGATCTCCTATATATGATTCTGTTTCTGCTCTGCTGGTTTGCTTAGTTTGTTTTTTAGATTCAACTATTGATAGTTGTGAATTTATTGCCATTTAAATGTTCAGTTTTGCTCCTTTTCTTAAATAAGTCCCTTTAACATTTCATATAAGGGCTTGGCAATTATTAACTCCTTCAGCTTTACTCTTACTGGGAAGCACTTTATCTACCCTTCCATTCTAAACGATAGTTTTGCTGGATAGCGTAATCTTGGATGTAGGTCCTTGTTTTTCATCACTTTGAATACTTCTTGCCAGTCCCTACTAGCCTACAAAGTTTCTCTCAAGAAATCAGCTGTCTTATGGCAACTCCTTTGTAGGTAACAATCTGCTTTTCACTTGCTTTTAAAATTCTCTCATCTTTATTTAACCTTTGGCATTTTATTGATATGTCTTGGAGTGGTCCTCTTTGTGTCCATCTTGTTTGAAATGGTGCTTCCTGGACTTTTATGTCTATTTCCTTCAACAAAGTAGGGAATTTTCATGATTATTTCAAGTTCTCAACTTCTTGCTCTTTGTATTCTCCTTCTGGCACTCCTATGATAAGGATGTACCAGAGGCTCCTTAGCCTTTTTTTTTTTATTCTTTTTTCTTTTTGCAATTCGGATTGTGTGTATGTGTATATGTGTGTACGTGTGTATAATTTTATGTTCTAAGTCATTGATTTCTCAGCTTCATCCACTTCTTTGTTGGTTCTCTAAAAAAAATTTTTTTTTAAAAATTTCACTTAATGTAACCTTCATTTCTGCCTGGGTCTTTCTTATCTTATGCTGTTGACATACCCATTGACTTCCTTGAGCATCCTTATAACCAGTGTTTGGAACTCTGCATCTGACAGATTGCTTATCTCCATTTTATTTAGTTATTTTTCTTGAATTTTGGTCTGTTCTTCCACTTGGGCCATATTTCTCTGTCTTCTCACTTTGGCAGCCTCTCTGCTTGTTTCCACGGTTAGGTACAGCTGCTTTGACTGTCTTAGTAATGTGGCCTCTTATAGAAAAGGCATAACTGAAGGTCTAGTTGGCTCATTAGCATATTCATGTGACAAACACAGCTTACTTTAAGTGACTGTCAAGCTGGGGAAGAGAGTCCTGAGGGGTAACCAGCATGGTTTTCATTTTTCTGAGTGGTGATTAAAGACCTTTTCATGTGTATGTGCTAGTTAGATTTCCTTTTGGGTAAAGTCCCTCAACTTTATTGAAAAACAAGTTTTGAGATATAATTTACATACCATACAATGCACCCATTAAAAAGTGTAAGATTCAGTATCTGTTAGTATAGGTAGTATGTGCAAACATCAGAAGTCAACTTTAGAATATTTTCATCTCAAAAAGAAACCCCAAACCCTTTAGCTATCACCTCCCGAGATCACCAGCCTTATGCAATTGTTACTCTTTGTTTCTGTACTTTTCCTATCTGGACTCTCATGTGAATGGAATCGTATACAAACTTTTGTGATTGGCTCCTTCACTACTGTTTCCAAGTTCATCCAAGTTGTAGCATGCGTCAGTACTTCATGTCTATTTCGGCAGAGTAGCATTCCATTGTATAGATATCCCGCATTTTGCATGTCCGTTCATGGGTTGACAGACATTTGGGTTACTTCCACATTTTTGCTACTATAATACTGCTGTGAACATTGTGTCCAAGTTTGTGTGGACATGTCCACTTCTCTTGATCGAAACCTAGGAATGGAAATGTTCGTAACTGAGGAAATACCAGACTATTTTCCAAAGCAACTGTACCATTTTACATTTCCACAAGCAGTGTAGGAGAGCTCCAATTTCTCCACATCCTCCTCCTACCTGTTTTCTGACTTTTGATTTTAGATATCCTAATGAGTATGAAGTGATAGCTCACTGTAGTTTTGACCTGCATTTCCCTGATGACATCCTGCATCTTTTCATGTGCTTATTAGCCATCTGTATATCTCCCTTGGAAAAGTATTTGTTTAGATCCTTTGTCTTTTAACTGGGTTAATGAGTTGTAGTTAAGACTCTTAAATTTTTTAAGATTCTTAAGTGTCCATTTTCTTAGCGATTTTACAGGAGTTCTTTGTATAGTCTGATATAAATCCTTTTATCTTTTGTGTGGGATCGATGTGTTCGCCCATTATGGATCTAGTCTTTTTCACTCCCATGTCTTTTAATGAGAAGTTCTTAATTCCAATATAGCTAAGTGTGTCCAGTTTATGAAGGGTGTTTGTGACTTAAATTTTCCCTAAAGTTGAGGTCATAAAAATATTTTCCTGTATTATTTCCAATAGAATTAAACTAACTACTAAAAGCTTGATAGTTTTGTCTTGTACATTGGGGTCAAAAAATTCACGGGAGTTGATTTATATATATATATTTGGAGTAGGGATCCAATTTCATTTTATTCCTATCCCATCACCATTTACTGAAAGATCGCTCTTTCCCCCCACATATTCACAAGGCCAGTCACCACCTTTTAACCTCTCCATCTCTTTCCTGTAAAACAAGAGAAGTAGACTAAGGGTCCCCACTAGGAAAGGTTTTGTTAAAATCCAGATTTCTAAGTCTCACCAGAGACTGGGTGGGAGAATGCAGACAGGGTGGAGGATCACTCTAGACCCGTGGACTGGTAAGATCCTTGGCTAATGTGTGTGCAGCCAACCTGGCCCCGGCGAACAAATGGACACTGTGGGTAAACCACTGGGAATGATTTCCACGGTTTCTTCTAGTTTTAAGATCCTTCATTTCACAAAGTCTCTGTGTTACTTATTTCTTCCATACCACTTCATAAGAATATATGTTGAAGTCTTACTAACAAGAAATACAATGCATATCAAATTCCACAAACTACATGATTTTATTTATAAAATTCAACATATTGCCTACTATTATTGCCCATGTCCATTTAAGTATTCCTCAGTTATGGCTATCATTTTTCAAAATAAAGATCTCTGAAAATGTACTCAGGAAGAGCAAAGTATTACTAAATATTTTATTAAGTTGATATCCCATGGGCATCATTTGCCATCACTAAGAAAAAGGATTAATATAAAACAATACAAAAGTATTACAGACAATAGCTTATCAATATTATCTTCAATCCATCAGTGGGATTTTCTCACGTAGTAACCTTTATCCGTGAAATGATTTCATTTACAAACCCATTATTCTTCGCCACCACCTCTGCTTTCAGCTGTTTTAGCTTCATTGTGATGTCTTCTGCTGACATTTCGGTAAAGCGTATTTGCTTCACCTTGAATAGAAACTCTTCAATAATTTTTTCACCTTGCTGAAAAACACGTGAACATTCCATTAGTCTTTAAAATGTCTTTTCTAAAAGTCACAATAAATAATAATGAATTGTTTAATTAAGTTTCCATCTAAACACACCACTCAATATTTAGAGAATATTCTTTAAATTTTAAGTGTGCACTGTCTAGAATATAGAGTTGACCCTTGAACAAAACAGAGGTTAGGGGTGCTGACCTCCCCGGGTAGTTGCAAATCTGCGTATAACTTCTGACTCCCCCAAAACTTTATTTTAGGAATATTGTATATAATACATATAATGTAAAAATATGTGTTAACTGACTATGTTATCAGTAAGGCTTTTGGTCAACCAGTAGGCTATTTAAAGTATTTATTGGAAAAAAAATGCACATATAAGTGCACCTGTGCAAATTCAAACTCCTCTCGTTCTCGGGTGAACTGGATAGCAGAGCCCTTCGCTGACCATATGTCCTTCCAGCAAGACAGTAAAAGGGTACTCGTAAATACACATTCAGCTGCTAATGAAAACGGGGCTGGATACTTCAGCATCCCCAGATTCCTCAGTTTTTATAATTGATATATAGATAAAGTTAGTCTTCTAGGAGAAAAAGAACTCAAGGCTTACAAACACTTAAGGCATAAACACTAACTGAAAATTTAATACTCATATACAGGATTTTAAAAAAATTTATTTTAATGCCCAGTTATTATCATTCTACAGAATGCTTATTACTTGCCTTGTGACCTGTGGGCAGATCTTTATCCACATTCCTCATCCATGAAATGACAATACTACTGCTACCCACCTCACAGGGCTGTTTTCAGAATTAAAGAGTAAGTATGTGCAAAGTGCAGTGCCTGGCAAAGGGTGAGCACCATGGAAGTGTCTACGGCTGTGCATGAGGCAGGTCTGCACGTCACACAGGGAACTAACTGCTAATAAGTACCTTACAGGTGAGAGAAAGGCAGATATCGAAAGGCTGATATCGAAGTAAGATAAAGGAAAAAATACTTCTCTGTTAAACAAGTCCACTTTTGTCTCTCTTGGCATGAAATACATTGTCCATTTTCAAAATACATTGTAATTAACATTATCAGAAGTGCACGCCTCCTGTGCCAGTAAGAAACCGGGGGTTTCATGAAAGAGCCTACCTAACCCCAGATCGCTGAGAGCTGTGGTGCGGACACCAGACCACTTCACATGCAGGATGCAACCTTCCACACTTAAAGCCATTAACAAGTCAGAACGCGTTTCTCCTGCTTATACAGGTACAACAGATAAATCATACTTTTAAGCTCAAAAACTATATACATCATCGACTATGGTAACAATCAGCTAACCTTCAAGAACAAAAAATTCACTGGGTAAAAGCTAAAAACATGACAAGTAAAAATTTGTCACGATGCACACCACACAGTAAATGTTGCCAGAACCCAGCAGTGAATAAGATTCATTATTACAAATCCTTTAATTTTTTAGAAGTACACTGGGCATAGGCTTGTATGTTTCTGTGTGAACCTCTAATTTTCACCCGTTGCTCAGAGGGCCCATTTCCCCCAAGGGAATGGAAACACTCTGCCCACAAAGAGCTTTCCTGAGCAAACATTTGCCATATGCCACTCTATCCGCCAGGCCATAACATCTTCATTATTTTTCATCTCTCCAACTATGTTCTGAACAACTGGAGGACAGAAACTACTTTTAATTATTTGGCATCATCTTAACTAAGCACTGAGTAAACATGCAACCTGACTGGACTTGATCTGTTCCCTTAGGAAGTAGTCAAAGATTTACTTGGACATCTATTAACTCCTCTGAATTACTTATTTAAACCTGGACTAACAGCCCTATCCCCTCCTTTTTAAATCTGGTACTTGAAATGTTATCCTCTCATCATGCAGGTGGTATCTAGTGCAGAAATCAAAATAATACAGAAAGACGAAGCAACAAAATGTTAAGTCAACTCCAATAATGAACAATTAATAAGTAAACATTATAATCATAGGGAAAAAAAAAGAATCTATCTTGGTGACCTGATATATATATTAACACCAGAGGTTAAAGAACTACAGAGTCGGTCTGACAAACCTCTCTTTCCAGACAGCACCTCTTCGCTGCTGGCTCCATTTCATCCTCTTCCTGTGGTTCTCTGACATTCTGGAACTCCTCTAGCTCCAGGGCTTTCTGTTTAGCAGACTCTATCACATGCCTGGGAAAGTTAGCAAGCTCGGCAACGTGAATCCCGAAACTCTGATCACAGACACCTAGAAGAAATTGGGGGCGGGGGTCACAGGGTGAGAGGCAGGGTGGGAAGAAACAGCAATTTATGTGAATGGCACTCACCCTTCTTACCTTGTCATTAGAAAACTCAATTCTGCATTAGTCCAAACACATTAGCTAAAGATTTCAGAGTAACTTAGATAAAGGAATTTTAATGAAGCCTTCAGTAAATAGTGATTATGACTTGGCACCATGTTATATTTTATCTTTGAAAAATGTAGTAGAAAAATAAAAATAGCAGAGAAAAGGCTTGACAATCCTCAAAGGTCTAGACAAATATCAGAATCTGAAATTAATCAACTCTATCTCTGAGGTTTTCTCCATTTTATAAGGGAGAAATTAAAAGTACTAAGGAAAATAAATAAATGGTAAAGTGTCACTGACTAAAAAGAGCATTTAATTAAAAATATATTGACTTATTAGTGATTGGTCTATCCTCTGGATCTGCCTACATTATTTTCTAGATGCTGATTCCAGAAAACTGGCTGGATAAATATTTATAATACTTCTCCTAAAAAAGTTATTTACCATTCTTACATAATCTCATTCTGATTCTAAACTACTACAAACACATGACAATGAAATATTTTGACCCAAATCACTAATAAATTCATAGGCTAAGAAGACGATCTTCATCTTCATAGCAGAAAATAAACTGACTTAAGACATTCCTTCCACATGTTTAATACAAATGACGCTCACAGTTACAGAGTTCCATTTTTGCCTCAATTACCTATCAACTGTAGATTGTGGGGGGCCTGTTTTTACAACCTGTGCACTTTTGAGCTGGATACTTGGCACAACTAAGAGAAACAAATAAAAAAAACAAAAACATACATTTGATAAACACCTACTGTGAAGGACAAACTTATTCCTATCTTCTCTGCATTTCATCTGGTCTTTCAAAATATACTGAACCAATTTTTATATCACACAAAACACAATAATTTAAAAACAGAATCTCAACTTTATGCTAAATGCCAGGTCCAAATAAAAGCATCTATAGCTTATGTCAATAATAATACAAACACAGTAACTCAAAAAAGAATTCCTACTGAAGCATAAAAAAAACCAAAAGTAGTGGGTGGGCTGGGATGGGAGTAAAAGACAAAAACTGTACTTGAATAACAATTAAAATAAAAGAAAATGTAAAAAAAAAAATTAAAAAAAAAAAGTAATATCTCATTATGTGCAACCAACTGACAGAAAAACCTGTTCGTGGAAAATCAGAAAGCCATCTGATCAAGTTATTCTGATGACTGGTGAAATGTTTAATAAAAACATTATGTTAATCCTATCAACTCAGTAATCTGATTAGCTGCAAGATCCACAAAATGACAAAATTTTTCTGAAAGGATAAAATGCCAGTGCAGAGTTCTGGCCAAGATGGCGGCGTAGGCAGATACGCTTTGCCTCCCTGCACAACCAAAAGAAGGAAACAACCAATTTAAAAACGAAAACCAACCAAAACTGCCAGAAAATTGAACTGTATATAAAAGTCTGACAACCATGGAGTGAAAGAAGAAACATTCATTCAGACTGGTAGGAGGGGCGGAGACGGGCAGCCGGGACAGAGGGGACGTGTGGTAAGGTGGTGGCTGCAGCAGCTGTTGGACTTCGTGGTCCCACATTCACGTTCAGATAAACCAGTAGGAACTGGGGAGTGAGACAGACTGCATAATCCAGGGTTGCAGCCAGGGCCAGATAAGATCTCAACACCTCTGACTGTAAAAACCCGTGGGGGTGTTGTGGTGGGAGAAACTGCTGGTTTCTTGAAAGCCGGGCAAGAACCAAGCAACCAGCATTGTTCCCTCTGACCCCTCCCCCACACACAGTGCTGCAACGCAGCAAAATGGGTTGCCCGTACCTAGTGAATACCTAAGACCCCGCCCTTTACATTGTAACAGATGTGTGGAGACAAAGAAATATGACCAAATGAAAGAACAGATCAAAAACCCAGAAAAAGAACCAAGCAACATGGAGATAGTCAACCTATCAGATGTAGAGTTCAAAACACTGGTAATCAGGATGCTCACAGAAATGACTGAGTACAGCCACAAAATAAAGGAAGAAATGAAGGCCATATAAAGTGAAATAAAGCAAAATATACAGGGAACCATTAGTGAAGGGAAAGAAACCAGGACTCAAACCAAAGATATGGAACAGAAGGAAGAAATAAACATTCAACCAGAACAGAATGAAGAAACAAGAATTCAGAAAAAACGAGGAGAGGCTTAGGAACCTCCAGGACAACTTTAAACATACCAACATCTGCCCTGGCTGGTGTGGCTCAGTGGATCGAGCACCAGATTGTGAACCAAAGGGTCACCAGTTCAATCCCCAGTCAGGGCACATGCCTGGGCACATGCCTTGGTTGCAGGCCAGGTTCCCAGTAAGGGGTGTGTGAGAGGCAACCACACATTGATGTTTCCTCTCTTCTTCCTTCCCCTCTGCCTAAAAATAAAATAAATAAACTTATAAAAAAAATAAACATTCCAACATCTGAATCATAGGGGTGCCAGAAGGAGAAGAGGAAGAGCAAGAAATGGAAAACTTATTTGAAAAAAATAGTAACAGAAAACTTCCCCAATCTGGCAAAGGAAATAAACATACAAGCCCAGGAAGCTCAGAGAATCCCAAAGAAGCTGGACACAAAGAGGAACATGCCAAGACACATCATGATCATATTACTCAAGATTAAAGATAAGGAGAGAATCTTAAAAGCAGCAAGAGAAAAGGAGACAGTTACCTACAAAGGAGTTCCCATAAGACTATCAGCTGATTTCTCAAAAGAAACCTTGCAGGCAAAGAAGGGGCTGGAAAGAAGTATCCAAAGTCATGAAAGGCAAGGACCTACATCCAAGATTACTCCATCCAGCAAAGCTATCATTTAGAATGGAAGGGCAGATAAAGTGCTTCCCAAATAAGGTCAAGTTAAAGGAGTTCATCATCACCAAGCCCTTATCATATGAAATGTTAAAAGGACTTATCTAAGAAAAAGCAGATCAAAACTATCAACAGTAAAATGACATTAAACTTGTATCTATCAACAACTGAACCTAAAAAAATGAAAACGAACAAAGCAATCAGGGACAGAATCACAGAAATGGAGATCACACGGAGGGTTATCAGCGGGGAGGATGGAGGGGTATGGTACAGGGGATAAGAAGCATAATTGGTAGGTACAAAATAGAAAGGGGGAGGTTAAGAACAGTATAGGAAATGGAGAAGCCGAAGAACCTGTATGTATGACCCAGGGACATGCACTAAGGGAGGGAATGCTGGAGGAAGGAGGCGGTGCAGGGCAGAGGGGGATAAAGGGTAGAAAAAAAAGAATGGGACAATCTATAATAGCACAATCAATAGAATATACTTAAAAAAATAAATAGAATTGTACAATGAAACAAATGCCAATGAATCATTCCCTATGTGATAATTATGAACAATTTCAGGATTTCTGCAAACCCCAGCTTCAAATGAACCTGTTCATGTAACATAACTTTTAACATAATCAAATAATTATAATAGTTTATTAAACAGTAACAGCTAGAGCCTTGGAACATCCAAGCTTATTGTTACTATGTACTAGCTAAAATGACAAGACAAGATACTGCCATGGGAGATAGTATAAAATTCCTCTGCGAGTACATTCAAGAGCATAAATTATTCTTTCTGTGACTGCTTTAGAATGACTGGTCCTACTACAAGACACAGAAATAACGTACCACATCCCCAAACTGTGAATTAAGAGACGAATGTTTCTGTAAAAATATCAGTAATTCATACTAATTCAGACTGAAGCAAACTGCTGATGATTTCAAAGGTAGGAGGTTTCCCACTGTCACACTCTGAATTCACAGTATAGCAGTGGTGTATACTCACCTTTCTTCACCTGATAAAGCATAGTTAAGGTATCTTCGGTAGTTAGTGCCGTGACATGTAGATTATTAACAGTTGGAATCTGATTGGCTAAGGCAGTAAGTTCATGAAAATGGGTTGCAAACATGCAAAAAGCACCAATTTTTGTTGCAATGTACTCTGATATAGCCCATGCTAACCCAAATCCATCGTAAGTAGAGGTTCCTCTTCCCAATTCATCTATGATTATTAAAGAATCTTTGGTTGCAGACCTGAAACACACAATTACGTGAAAATTTCCCAAAACGTATTCATGCAAAAAACAAAATTAAGAAAATATAATAAAAAAGATGTGCCACAAACATAACAGATTCATTACTTTAGTATTAAAATTTCAACAAAGTAAATAAAAAGCACTAAAACTTCAGGAGAAAAAAGTAGGCATGGACATGAACAAGGAACAATGATGGAAGAGAAAGCAAATGGTGAATAAATCAAATCCACCAAGACTCAGAAAAATAATACCGCCCCATGAAGATGGGACAAGGGCATAATGAGAAGGACACCGGGCTACACGGCGGGCGGTCACGACGGTGTGTGTACAATACTTAACTGAATGTAAGGAAGGGGCATTTTTCTAAATGAGAAAATTTGACAGTTCATTTACTTATTGGTCATTTATTTATTTTTCTCTGAACTACCATTGATACCTTTTTCTTAGTTCTTTAATCTGTAAGTTTTGAATATTAACCTGTTGACTAATTACTATACTGAACAAACAAAAATCAACCCACAATTTACAAAGGACACCAAAAATCAAAAGGCACCGCCTCCATGCCTTCAGAGAAGCTCCTGAAATGTGAAATAAAGAGAAGAGATTTCAGTAACCTTTACAATAAAAACCTAATAAAGTTCAGACATGGCAGAGAGTTCTCTGAGGAAACACCCACAAACCTTATGCTCTCACGACAAAAAAGAAAATCACTGGAGAAGTGCAATTTCTGTCCTTCAGGCCTGTAAAGACTGGAAGGACTTGAGTAAAGGGTGAGAAGGAAGAAGGGGCCATTTGAGGTACTGTGAACAGAGCAGGTAGAAGCATGGTAGTGGGGGAGTAGAGGGTCAACAACTACCAGAAATCTTAAGAAGACAACTTAAAAACTCGAGGTCTTCCACAACTACCACAAATCACCTTTTTAAGATAACACAGTCCACAAAGTATTACACTAGATGAAAGTTCTCAGGTGTTTTGTAAGTGAGCCTTCAAGTGTACTTCTCAAAGGACAGGAACATTCATTTCCCTTTTCAGGGGGCTGGGAAATGCACTCACCTGAGAATAGAAGCAGTTTCTAACATTTCAGCCATGAAGGTGGAGACTCCTTTCAACTGACTGTCACCAGCCCCTACCCGAGCCAAGATACAGTCCACGATGGACACTTCTGCCGACTCACAGGGCACGAAACACCCAATCTGCGCCATGAGAACGATCACCCCAGTTTGGCGAATGTATGTTGATTTGCCTCCCATATTGGGGCCTATAAAACAAATTGTATCAAAAAGCAAAATTACTTATTTCTAATCAACTGTTAGTCCTAAATTACACATTGGTGACTAATCACCTAGGTAATGTGATGTGACACGAAAGACGCAGAACCATAAGCTGCCCAAAGACGTGGCCAAAGTTGCTGGCAACACTACTCCCTGAAGCAATGCTATTTTCTCTTCAAACAAACCTACGCTGCTCCCTTCAGAGAGAGGACCCATAAAAAATAGACCTTACCTGCAACTTGACTATAGCCTAGAAAGACCATACCGACACTTTCCCACAGCTCACAGGGCTACCTGAAGAACAATGTTATAACATCCAGAAAAGTAGCACAGGCCTAGCTCTCTAAGCAGTGTAACTCATTAACACACGGGCTGTTGTTGTGAATGGACCAGTATGGTCAAATCTTCACGCCACTTAAAATCCACACGGAAATCCTAAGACATGATCATACTTTTGGAAAATGTACAATTTACATGTCTGGGATAGATTATGTAAATGACCTGAAAATCCATTTGGGGGAAATGGAATACATTTACCCAAAGACTCCTAACTTCCTCCCCTTTGCCTTTGGGATCTGGTTAGGATCTCTCAAAAACTCTCTAGTTTGAGACATGCTACATTAGTCTATAAACCTGTCTACCTTTTCTTTGAGTTTCACATGAATATAGTGCTATGTCTTTAAAAGAATAGCTACCCTAAACTTAAAGTCATTCCAGCAGCCAATTATGCTTAATCTTAAATGACCTCATTTTTGAAAGGTCTGTCTCAAAGGTACACTTCAAGGAGGAAGAGTTGTTCATTTTCAAATACTCTGATTCCCTGGAACAGAAGTTTCATACAAATACAACATTCTCTCATAAGCCTCTCCCTACCTCTTCCAAATCTTTCCTCTAATCCAAATGTGAATATATTACTCATTAATATGAATAACATGTTCTTTTTCTAATATCAAGAACTAGAATTTTCTTCATCGATTTTAAGCATATTTCCACTCCAACATTAAAAAAGGAAACATTACCCAAAATAACCCATAAACTAGGTTTTATACCAGTAATGATGTGGAACATCTGTTTATCTTTTTCAAAGTGAACATCATTGGGAATAAATGCAACTTCATCTTGAACTTCAACACAAGCATGTCTGGATGCTTTCAAAATAATTCTTCCTTGTCCTTTCTCCAAAATGACTGGCCGTACATAGGGAACAGGTGCTCCATTTGACACATGAGCAAAGCTGACAACAGCATCTAGCTGAGCTAACACATCATTGAGTGTCTGCATTGGTTCTACATAGCCTGTATAAAAAAAAAGTGCGAAGAAATACTGAATCATAAAAACATACATATAAGCAGCTATGAGAATAAATTTAACTTCTCCATTTGGGAATGCAAACTCTATTTCCTAATTTATGTACTTTTAAAAAATTAATAGAAGTTTGCCACAACTAACCTTGAAAATAACACCTAAAACTCAACATGAGGTTAAAATGTGTTGCCATGTCTTAAAGAGTATGATGCCCCCCTCTTACTAAAATCCAGTAAGATATAAAAGCACACAGCTGATGCTCTAACCAGCGTGGCTCAGGTGCGTAAGTGTTGTTCCACAATGTGAAGGTTCACTGGTTCGACTCCGAGTCAGGGCACATGCCTGGGTTGTAGGGGCTCATCCCGGGTTGGGGTGTGTGCAAGAGGCAACCGATCAATATTTCTCTCACACATCAATGTCTCTCTCCCTCTTTATCTCCCTCCCTTCCATTCTCTCTAAAATAAATAAAATCTAAAAAAAAGCACACAGCTGCTTATAAAGAAATTAAGTAGATTTTAAAAAACCTAATAAGGAAAAGCTATCCTAATTTATTGATAAGGAAAGGAAAGCAGGGTACAGTTATATGTGAGGCATACCTACAATTTTAAGACACATCTTTTTCTAAAATTTAAGAGTCAAAAACCAAAATGGCATTTCACAATTATTATAAAAAACACGCAAACACCAAGCAGTAAGATACAACATGACCACCAAGGCCTGTGCATGTAAGACCATAATTTTACTTCAGAACTTTACCCCATCAGTTATCACATACTTAATTTTAGCATAAATTTAGACCCATTACTGTCACTTAAAATACTTTCAACAAGATTCTACTTTGCTACAGCATTAAAACTAAAAGCTAACTAATTGAAGGGCATAATGACAGTAACAGTAGATGTGTTTCTTGCTTCACTCAAATATTCATTTGATAAAATATGACTTCTTTTGAGAACTTGTAAATAAAACTCTGCTCCTATTTAACAGTTCTGGTTTGGTACTGAACATCAATCTGACACTGATGAGCTTAAGGAACTTTTCATTATAAACAAAAGCAGATCAGAGACCATATCTTAGGCTTATGAGTGAATAGAATTGATCAGGTCATATCCACTAAGTAGATATGACCTGAGTTTTTATGGTAGTGATGTCTGCATTGAAACTTTCAGTATTTCCTTAGAATTATTTTTATTCCATAGAGACTAAAATCTTAATATATAAAATGAAAAAAAGACAAACCTAAACGCTATTCAATGTTATGTACATTAAAAAGTCCCTGAGCCCTGGCTGGTGTGGCTCAGTGGATTGAGTGCCTGCCTGCGATCCAAAGGGTCGCCGGTTCGATTCCCAGTGAGGGCATATGCCTGGGTTGCGGGCCAAGTTCCCTTGTGCAGGGCTCGCAAGAGGCAACCACACACACTGATGATTCTCTCTGTCTTCCTCCCTTCGCCTCCGTCTAAACTATAAAATAAAATCTTAAAAAAATAAAAATAAAAAATAAAAAGTCCCTGAAACATGTTTAGGCAATAAAAATGGTCAAGATCAGAACAGATTCTAGAACTGTAAGTGGTTGAAGGGGTCAGCGTAACAGACCCACACGTCCTGTACAACTGCCACACAGACGTCAATGTGTCAAAAGCTTCAAGGGATAGTCAAGAGAATAATGTCCAATTTTAGAAGAACACAAAATTATGACTATTCGAACAGCAGAAAGTTTGACTCATCTCTGATTCCCTTGTTTCCCATGAAAGTGATAAAATGTTTTGAAAATAAAAATGAATACATATGGCCAAATAAAAATAATTCTTACTGTGTTTTACCACTTTAAAAAAAAGGGAAAACAGTTCACAGTGCCCTATCATGCAGCAAATATGAACCTGTGAGACTTAAATATGAGTGGAGTACTTACTGTAAGTACTTTAAAACTCACAAAACCTCTAATGTATCAATAAGAATAGGCCTATAATAAAAAAGAAAACCAAAAGCCTCTTAATGAAGAGGTTTTTAAATGAAGAGTCCATATTCAGTTTCTCAATTCATCTGGCTCTTAACAGTGTTATCTTTTTATTGTTCAGTTACCGTCGCCCCACCTTCCCCCCATTGCTCACACCTACCCCGTGACCCCCACTCCCACAGACAATCCCCTTAACAATACTATCTGTTTTAAATGCAAGACAGAAAGCTACAAAAATGACCCACTATATGTTTTTTAAGATTTTATTTATTTACTCTTAGAGAGAGGAAAGGAGAAAGAGAGAGGGAGAAACATCAATGTTTGAAAGATACATCGATCGATGGCCTCTCACATGCCCCTAACTGCGGACCTGAAAGCCAGGCAAGTGCCCTGACTGGGGACCGACTTTTCGGTTCTCAGACTGGCGCTCGATCCACTAAGCCACACCAGCCAGGGCTGACCCACTATATTTTTAAATAAAGTTTAAAATGTAACATCTAAAATGTGTATGTTAGACCAAGAAGAGGTTTCATTTAAATTCCAGGTGACTCCAAATACAAGACCCTCAATTTAAAAATGTTAAAATCTGATAGTTTTAAGCTACTTAGTGCTTAATGAATATTCATAGTTTTTTGAGGAAGACTCACAGTTTGGATATATAGTGTTTAGAGGGTTCTTAAAAATATAAGCACTGAGGAAAATAATTGAACAAGATTATCATAGGATAGTTATCTGTTATGAGCAAGCAAAAACATAATCCTTACAAATCCTGTTCATCTCAAAACTAATGTATAAAGTGTATTAAAACCTTTATGTTGTTTCTGATTTATGATAAAAATTCATAGTAGTAAGACAATTTACAGAATTATAAATACACATAACTTTTTTAATGACCTTTACCCCTAAATAATTCAGCACACATATCCTGAGAACAAGGACACCCTCCTATTTAATCATAATACACATCAAGGAATGCAACACCGATACCATATTATCTCCTACTGAACTTGGCCAATTTGTCCCAATAGTGTATTTTATAGCCATTCCCCAACTCTAACCCCTAGCCCTTGATCCAATCAAGGATCGTCTGTAGCATCTGACTGTCCTGTCTCTTCTCTTTAAGTCTCCTTTAATCTAGAACAGATCCTGCCCATTTTTTTGCTTCCACGACACTGACATTTTTAAATAGTTGAGGCCTTAAAAAGAATGTCCCATAATCTATTTACCTCATTTTTTCTCCTGATGGTAATCTCATTAGATGTTTTTATCATGAATATTACACGGGTGATATTGTGTCCTTCCCTCTGCACCACATATGTCATTTGTCCCATTACCGGTGATGCCAGCTTTGATCACTCGGTTTAAGTATTTCTTTGGTATATTTTTGCAAGGCACAATAAAGGCTGCAGTCACTATCAACATGATGATAGGCAAAGCCTCCCAGCCTCACACGTCCCCATCTACCCTGCATGTGCTAAACATACATTCACCCCACACTAAGGGAAATACCACAGTACAAAGTCATGCTATCCCTTTAATTATAAAACAATCGCCTCAGACAACAGACTCTGAAAATCTATAAATGGCATATAGAACTTAAAAGGGTTTGCTTGCCTCATGTATAATTTCTATTTGCTTCTCAGTGGTTTTTATTTCTATAATCTAGAGCATGAGCCCATAGATAACAGGCCCTCGTGTTTCTTTCCCTTGTTACAACTGCAGTAAGTTTTGTGCTTTTTGGCGCATCTTTGTTGTTCAGGGTATTCCTGCTCCTTGGCGTGCACGAGCTCACCTTCCTATGTATCGGAGTCATTTCCACTTACTTCTCCTACCACAGTGCAGCATGCATTATGCGGTAGGTGATCTAACATAATTAACAGTGTAACAGCTTTCTGTAAGACCACTCTTCAAACATCCAGATATTTTTCTATTATAAACCCAGGTCATATTCCGAATTTACTGGCTCTATTAAATTTACCTGAAGAAATATTGATGATTTCTTTCACGATGGCATTCTGGGCTTCCTCGTATTCAGTTTTATTTTTGGTATATTCTTCATTAAGAGAGGTCAAAGCACTGCAAATCAAGATAATGATATTATTTTTAAAATGAAAACATTACTAAAGGTAATGTACTCTACATAAAATATATCCAGAATATCCATCCTATAACGCATCAAAACAATAATTAAATTGGAAGTGTCAGGAGAAAACGAGCAACTCATTAGGGAAAGATGTGGTTGGAATTCAATGCATTAACATTTATGTTGTTTGCAGAAGCCTACCAGCATAATTCTTCCTATAACAATTCTTCCATTGGGTAAAATTCTGATCTGTGACCTTTTCTAAAATACTTGAATGAAATAGGTCTTCATCCTCACTTAGGATAGAGGCCACCCCCCTTTAAAATACACACCCACACACAGTTTCTCCCAATACTGCAGTGTAATTGTCTTTTGATACTAAAAGTTGTCAAAATAAGGAAAGTTTCAAAAACTAAACCTTATTAAGGAATTTAAAAAGAAAAATCGAAAGTTGAAAAAAAATTGCAGAAGATGAGAATAAAGTGAAGAAAACAGATTAATTCATTCACTGGTGTCAAAGGACTGAAATTAAAAGCCAAGGACGAGGGGCATAGAAAAGAAGAGGTGGAAGCACTTATCAGAAGAAGGGCATCAGTAAACCGCGACAATAATTGTGAACTTGATGGACTTAGCCCGTGACATAATATACACAGACAGCTTAAGAACAGTATGTGGGCAAGCGGCAGCACAAAAAGACTGCCACAAAACACGCCCATGAAAAGAATTCCAGAAAGAAAAGCAAGAGGCAAAGAGACTGTAAGAGTGAGGCTGCTGTGTGAAGGAGAGAGCTGCCGGAGACCAAAGCCCAGGTGGGCCAGGGCCAGACAGTACAGGTCGCAACAAACACTTCGGTTTCCTGAATGACACACAGACATTGGAGCACTTTAAGAAAGAAAATTATACGATCAGAGCAAGATACAAAGCAAGCACTCAATCTGTTGGGAGAAAACAAAATCAACAAATGAATTCTTCTCAACTTTTGGAATCACTGTTATCATTCAGTTCCTTTTTTTTTTACACACTGTAATTAACAAATGGGTGATTTAAAGACAATTATAACACCCCAAAAGTTCTAGCTCAGTTAAGCCAATATATATATATATTTCTTAAATCAGGATACAGTGTGGTAGAAAAACAATAGCCACTAAATTTGGCAACAGAAGATCTAGGTTTGAGTATTTAGCATTTCTAGATGTCTAATCCCGGGGAACTGAGTTTCAGCTTCTTCATCTAAAATATGAGAGAAATATACCCAACTTATTTATTTCAGAAAACTGTTATGAGGAACAAACGAAACAGACTGTACTCATTACTGGAGTGTCTGAACACCTAGAATAATAACTGCACATGACAGACACTCAAAATACTTTTTAAATAAATTCTAGTACAAAGGAGAAAGGATAAATGCCTTTCTCCACCCAAGTCACAGATTTATTTTAAAATAATTTTTTCTTCAACTATGAGTAACTTGCCCCAGGAACTTCCCAACGTCAGCAAGGGAAAAGCAGAACAAAACTGTAAGATATTTTTTAACATGGAACATGATTTTGTAAAAAGCTATAATCTAATGGGTGGCCTCATTACGGTTGGTAGACATCTCCCTAAACTAATTTATACAGCTACTTGATATACCAGAAGACTTTTTTTTTACTTGATAAAGGATAGCAAAATTTTCTTAGAAAAAATAAACATGAGAAAATAAGTAAAGCAGAGATGTGAGGGGGAACTACCTCTGATACAGAAACGTACCATAAAATAAATACAAGCTTTTTCATACTGACAAAAGAATGGTGAGACAGACAATGTGAAAAAATAATCTTAAACACAAAGGGCCATTTCAGCTAATGAGGAAAAGACTAATTATTAAACAAGTGGTGTTGGGACAGCTGACTAGACTTTTGTAAGAAATAAAGCTCCAATCTTACCTTATGCCTTATTTCAATTAACAGTAAATATGGCAAAATTTCCCTCTCACAGAACATTCACATTTCATCAGACAGTAATTTAGTTCTATGGAACTACTGAAGGCTTAACAATACAATACAGGCTTACAAACCTATTGGTAAATTTGACTCCATTCTTCTGGATATCTACAGTACTGAAGTTTTTATTGTTACGAAGGACTTTTTCCTCCTTACACGTTACACGAAAATAATATCCAAACTGTGAGTTGGAATCCAGTTTAATCTGTTTGCCAGACTCCAAACCTTCATGATCAGGAAAAAAGGAAAAAGTGTGTCATAGATAATATCAATACCCATTGTTCCATATAAATGTTTAAAATAATTAAACCTAAACTTTTATTACATGATAGCATACTGAAAATTAACATTATCTAAGAAAGATACAAATCCTATTTCGCTCAAAAATTACATGAATTAAGGATATCTATTAAATCCTTTAACTCCCTTGTTAACGTTAGCGTCTGGCGCGGAAGCCTGTTTGGGTAAACCCAGCCGAGGCTGCAGGGCGCCAGCAGCGGGCAGCACACACTGTTCTAGACGCTGGGGCCGTGACAAGTAAGGTCTAGTCCCTGCCCTTCGGGAGTGCTGCATGAGGGTTCTTTAGTTAACCAAAGCACTTCTCTGGAAGATAGAGCAAACTAAAGTGAACAAATATACTTTCCAAACAAAAATATGAGACTGACAATGAAACTCGAGAAAAACTAGGGCATTTTTTCTTAAATGTAGGAATCTTCACAAAACAAGCAAAGATAGATCAGCTAGACTTGATGCAACAAAGATTTGAGTTTATAAAAAGATTTTATTTATTTATTTTTAGAGAGGGGGAAGGGAAAGAGAGAAGCTTCGACTGGATTCCTCTCATACGCGCCCCAAAAGGGACCGGGCCACAGCCCAGGCATGTGCCCTGCCTGGGACTCCACCTGGAGACCTTTTCACCTTGTGGGCCAGTATCCAACGAACTGAGTTTTTATAAGTCTGTCCTCTCCTCATATCTCATTCACCAATGTGATCTTTAGACCACAAACCAGAAGACAGACAGTATCTACAAGTTTATGTGCTGAAGCATTTCTCTCCAATGTTAGTAGCAAACAACTAAAGAGAGACAGACTCCACCTGACTGGGGAGCAAAGAGACTGTAGAGAGCTATGGTGTGAGGAGGGTAAATTCAATACTCTTCAAAGGCAAAAATGCTTGAATCTAGGATCTAGTCCATCCATGGACTCCCCATAGAAACTACATGTGCATTTTTAAATATGAAGATATGGGTGTATTTCTCCAACGAGGATCTACAACCTTCCTCAGATTCTCTAAAAGTTCAAGTATTCCTGCTCTGAGGAATCTTCTAGTTCAAATGTTAAGATTCATTTATTCATTCGGCACACATGTGAGTGATGTTCAAAACAAAGAGCTTTACAAATTTAGCACAAAACAGAGTGAACAGTGTGAGAGTAGTCAGGGAATTAATCTAGTAGAGCAGGCAGACATGTTAAAAATTGATATTAATGAAGTGCTCAGAACCCCAAGCCAAACCAATGCACTATTTCTAGTAGAGTAAGGCTATATAGAGAAGGTGGCATTTAAAACAGTTCTTATTTAAAAGACATGATAGGGCCTGTTGGGTGATCTATTGGCTGAAATGTGGAGTCATCCTGGGGTTTGGAGGAGTTCGTAAGAAATGGGTCTGGAGGAGCAGGCAAGGCTTTGAATGTAAAGCATCCTGGGTGTCAACCGTGTTTGTAACTTTATTCTGTACGAAAGGGGGCTGGCACTTTAAACAAGGACGCTGGCAAAATCATCTGTGTCTTCTAGGAAAGTAATTCCCACACCACTGTGAATACTACATAGACAAGAGAATTATTCAAACCTCCAACAGTCCATGCTTACCTAGATCTCTAGCTGTACTTATTAATGTTGATTGCATCTTTTTTTCTAAATCATCCATTATTTCTCTTAATTCACTCAGATTAGGGTCAAATGAAGGTTTTACAAGGAATTCATGGTTTTCCACCTATAGACAGAACAAAGAGTAGTTCAATTTTATTAACAATGGATAAAGATGAAAGTCATTTACTTTCTTTTACTTATTTAAATTTCACTGATGTTTTGAGTTGTTCAGTTACAACTATAAGAAACGTCTATTTAATAAGAGATGCAAAGATCTTTTTATCAGGATCTTAGAGCTCTTGAGGCACAAAATTATTTGTATGAAACAGACACACAGTGCTATTGACGCATATGTCACCATTATTTTTATTTACATTTCCCCTTAACAAAGATCAAAACAGTTTTTCTAAACAGTACTAAAGAATGTTCAGTGTTAGTTCTGGCTGGTGTGGCTCAGTGGATTGAGTGCCGGCCTGTGAACCAAAAAGTTGCTGGTTCTATTCCCAGTCAGAGCACATGCCTGGGTTGCAGCCCAGGTCCCCAGTAGGGGCCTCTCAAGAGGCAACCACGCATTGATGTTTCTCTCCCTCTTTTTCTCCCTCCCTTTCCCTCTCTCTAAAAATAAATTTAAAAACTTTTTTAAAAAGCTCTACTACCCTAGAAATAACTAGATAAAATATAAGTTTTTTTTTTTTTTTCCCAAATGAATGTATAGCTGAGTTGGAAAAAACCAGACATTTGATTTCCTGCAAAGTAAGAGAGTCGACGGTGTAAATCAGGCCAGGGTTGGGGCATTTAAAACACCCGCCTCATAAGAGAAACCTGCCTGGGCCCTGGGGAAAGGGGAGGTGGGGTAGAATGTACTCCCTGACTGTGTGTGACGAGAAGCCTGCTTTCACCCAGGTTTGGAATTCAAATGCGTTGTTTGTTTTGGCAGTGGAAAAGTCTGCTGGTTTTGGCCATTTCCATTATCTCCTCCTTCTACAGCGATGAAACTGACCAATTTTCATGGGAAACATAACTACTAAGAACAGTGAATACATTTTGCAGCTAGGTGTGGGCATTACTCAATTCTGGTCATTAGAATGGGAGCAGAAAGAATGTGTCCTTCTCTTCCCCCTTTGCCCTGGCCCATTGGCTGGAATGAAGATAAGGTGGTAAAAGCCAACCTGGACCTTGAAGATGAGGGCAACCCACTAAGGGTGCTGGAGCAACAAGGCAGAAGCCCGGACCCAGAGCGAATGGCGCTGTCCTGCCAGCCCTGTGCTGCTATACCCACACTGTTGTAACAGGAAAATTTTAACCCTTATTCTTATTCAAGCTACTGTTTTATCTATATGGGGCTTATATTCTAGCAGCTGAATCTTCACCCTAACCAGTCTAAAAAGCTCCATGCTGAGCAATTAACTTAAAAGTGTTCCTGAGTGAATTACACATTGTAGGTGTATGGCAAAAGCAAAAGCAAATTTCCTCATCTGGAAAGACATTATTTGCTCATATAATTTGCACAGATAGAACCCAGACAAACAAGAATTCATAATCTAAAGATACATAAAAGACAAGGAAACAAGACACTGAGTAGAAACAAGGAGCAGATTTAAACCCAAGAAATTTTCGATATGTAATAATAAGTATATTTTTATAGTTTCAAGAAATGTAAGTGAATGAAACACATGAGCAAAGAATAAGATATTACTTAAAAAAGACTAGGAAGTGGTAGAAATTAACCAAATATCTTTTATGATTGAAAATTACAATTAATGAAAAAAAAACCCAACTGACTGGTTAAACACTGTATCGAGAGCTGAAGATACTCAGCAAATTAGAACATCTGAAGGAATCCCGAAGAGAGCAACAGACACATGGCAGAGAGAATGTGAACGTCTAACATATGCTCCGATTGCAGTCTCAGAAAAAGATAATGAATAAGCACAATATTCAAACACATAATGACTGATAATTTTCAAGAACTGATAAAAGACATAAGTGTCTGATTAAGAAAACAGCAGATCTAAATAGGAGAAATAAAAAGAAACCCACTTATGGACACATGGTAATAAAAAGAATCAATATCTAGAACCAAGACTTACTAATGTGAGCCAAAACAGAACAATACCATCTCGCAGGTACTAAGGAAAAGATAACTGTCAATCTGGAATTGTACACCCAGATAAAATGTCCTTCAAAAACAAGGGTGAATTTACAGACATTTTCAAACAAAACCTGACTAACCCCCAATAATGGAACTTCTAAAAACTATCCAGAAAGAATGAATGAACAGCAAAGAAATTGGTAATTATTCGGGCAAATCTAAACTTTAACACTGTATATAATGGAATTCTAAGGGGGTAAAAAAGACAAAACTAAAAAGAAAAATATATCAGCCAATGGTGAAGAAATGTAATCTGATATTAGGTATCCTAACATCCTAGTGTTTAGGGGGCAAAATGAAGATACTGATAGATAAATCTTTGATGAGTTTAGTACACATATTTTCTTAAAATTTGTGAAAAATTTCCAAACTAGTGCATGTGTTTGTTACAGGATGACAGAGGCAAAATGGAACTTAAAAAACCCAATTAAGAGGGCCTGGCTGGGTAGCTCATTTGGTTGAAATGTCATCTCTCCAACGTTGCTGGTTCGATCTGTGGTCAGGGAATATACAAGAACCAACCAATGAATGCATAAATAAGTGGAAAAACAAGTAAATGTCTCTGTCTGTATTGCTCACCTTCCTTTCTTTCTCAAAAAAAATCAATAAATGAAAAAATAAAAAACACAATCAATATGACAGAATGGATAAGGGCCCTGGCTGGTGTGACTCAGTAGACTGAGTACTGGCCTGAAAACCAAAAGGTCACTGGTTCGATTCCTGGTCAGGGCACCTGCCTGGGTTGTGGGCTGGATCCCCAAGTTGGGGGTGTGCAAGAGGCAACTGATGTTTCTCTTCTATTTCTCTCACCCTTACTCTCCCTCTGAAAAGAAATAAATGAAATCTTAAAAAAGAAAAGATTGGATAAGGAAGACCAGGAAGAATTGGAATCACAAAATGATTTGGTAAGATATCCAAATTGCCACTTTTTAAAGAGATTAACATATTAAATTTAAAAATAAATAAAATCTAGCTATAAGCTTTTTTACTTAAACCATGAAGACTAAAAAGGATGAAAAAAATAATGCCATGCACAACACTAAAAAGGACTCTGGCATAGCACTCTTACCATCAAACAAAATAAATCTAAGGCATAAAGCATTACTAAAGATAATGTCCCTAAAGAATAATGAAAATCCAAATCACCAAAACCAAAGAGCTCTGTGCCATAAAAACACAGGAAGCAAAACTGGATGGAACTATATGGAGAAATATAACTCACAGTTCAAAAATTAATAAGCATACAATGTGAACAAAACAACTACAGCTTCATCTACTGGACAAATAGAGAACTCTGCAACCACAATTAGGGAGCGCACATAATCCTCAAATACGTGGAGAACGTCTATTAAACTGACACATATGGAGCTTAGAAATTTGAAAACTTACCTGTAAATAAATGGCAAACCAAAGAACCAATGATAATGGGATAAACTACTTAAAACTGAGTAAGAAATTGTACCTCTCAACACTTACGGGATGCATTCAACTAAAGCAACAAAAAGGAAAAAAATGTAATCTTAAATGCTTACTGAAAAAGAAAAGGCTGTGCCCTGACTGTTGTGGCTCAGTCAGTTGGGCTTCGTCCTATGAAGCAAAAGGTCACCAGTTTGAATCCCAGTCAGGGCACATGCCTGAGTTGCAGGTTCGGCCCTTGATTGGGGCACCCAGGAGAGGCACTACTGATTGGTGTTTCTCTCTCACATCAATGTTTCTCTTTCTCTCTTGCCCTCACTCCAAAAAAGAAATAAAATATTTCAAAAAAGAAAAAGAAAAAAAAAAAAAAGGCTAGAAAAATAGTGAACATACAATTAAAGAGGTTGAAAAACAACCAAGAAAAATGGAAATATATATATATACAAGAATTGAAATTAATGAAATAAAAAGTGAAGATATAAAAGAGGATTTAAGAATCAACTAATGAATGCATAAATATGTGGAACAAATCAATATTTCTAAATCAATAAATAAAAAATTTTTAAAAAGGAAAAAATAAAATTGGGTTATTTATTTTTGCCACATCTACAGCAAAGATACAGACTATGCTTAGCATCAGCCTGTCGAAATTCCAGAAAGGGCCCCAGAGGCAACCTGTGGAGGGTCTTCAATCACATCAATGCAGAACTCAAGTCTGCTTGGAAAGAAAAAGTTGAAGCTCAAAGGAGCCTCACAAAGTCAAAATTAAATACTAAAAAGAGAAATCTGAGAAGTTTAGATATGCCTTTGCTTTTCAAAAATATTCTGCTGCTTGAATTACAGGGTATATTACATACCTGATCCATATCTAAAGTTGTTTCTATCATTTCCTGAAACTTGGAGAAATCAGAACGAAGATCAATAAAAGGAGTCACAAAAACTGCCAACAACAATGACTGATGTTTTCCTAAAAGAAATTTAAAAATGTACATATTAGAAAAGTCCTTATTTTTAAAAATAGACTACAGATCATAAAACTTTGACTGGGTAATGAATATCATTTAATCCAAACGCAGAAATCGTGCGTCAGGTTTCCAGAGTTACTATTCACCCAGGTATCCAAAGGTGTTTAGTCCTTATTTTCCATTGAAAGGGGAGATGATCTGGCACCCGAAGCTTCCTGCTAACAAAACACTGTCTCTCCTGTCTGTCTCCCTCATGAGGAGTACTAGAGATGTAGAGAACTTAACTACATTTCTTTGTAGATTTTAATTTATTTTTTATTAAATTCTTTTTTTAAAAAACATTGTATTTATTTATTTTTAGAGACAGGGGAAGGGAGGGAGAAAAAGAGGGAGAGAAACATCAGTGCAAGAGAGAAATGCTGACTGGCTGCCTCTCATTCACACCCGACCCAGGGATCAAACCCACAACCCAGGCTTGTGCCCTGACTGGAATCAAACAGGGAACCTTGTTTGCAGAACGATGCCCAACCAATTGAGCCACACTGGTCAGGGCTCTTTGTAGATTTAATAACTCAAAAGTCATTAAAATTAAATACCTCTAATACACCTCATATCCCTAATTTCCACTAATACTAGTGTTCCAACTAAGAGAGATTAATCAAGTCAAGTATTCACACTGGAACTTTGCTTCCTACGATTTAGGAGTACACACTGGGGGATCCCATGAGGAGTAAGCAAAGTAACAAAGTCTGCAGCATGAAGAGCATGAGTCAAGACCCAGGTGTCAGCTATGCAGTTCAGTTGGTTGGGCATCACCAGGCAGAGTGAAGGGTTGCCGGTTTGATTCCGGTCAGGGCACATGGGTTGTGGGTTTGGTCCCCGGTTGCGGCGCATGCGAGAGGCAGCCCACTGATGAAGTTTCTCTCCCTTCCTTCCTCCTTCCCTTCCCCTCTCTCTAAAAATAAATAAATCTTTAAAAAATAAAAAAGATCTAGGTGTCAATCCCAGTTCTGCCACCTACTGGCTTTTGTGATCTGAAACGTATTTCTGAGCCCCCTTTCCCTTGTCTGTTACAGTGGGAATAGTAACAACAGCTACACAGAAGATGAATAAATGAAATAACTACACACAACACATAGTAAAGTGATTCACACTTAAGAGAAGCCCACCAGTTACCACGTATTATTATCATTATCCCACAAGGATTCTTTTCCTGATCTGCAATAAATCCCCTTATAAGAATTCTGCAAGTGACCACTAACACTCTGCATTTCACTCCCAAGCAATAGTTTCCAACCTCTTCCAGGAATATGAGTAGCTCCTGAATGAGCAAATAAAAAACTACTATTAAGTCAACAAAACTGTTGTAAGAATTCATTTTATTATTAATCACGACAGCACCTACATATAGTTAGAAAATAGTACATATGTGTGAAACATTTCTACAAACAACACTTTGCCCACATAATGTCTGTGCTACAATGCCCAGTTCTTTATTCTGAATTAGCTCCTATACTACTGGTAAATAGGGGAATGACGGTAGCAAAACAGGTAGCACTGGTTCATGAATTATTTTTTCCCCAGTCCACTGTTTTGAAGTGATCAAGAGCAAATTCTTACACCACTGAAGAGTAAGCTTAGCTACATATGAAGACCTCAGAGTAGTTGGATTGATGACCATTGCACTTCCCGATATGTTGAAATGCAGGGAAGCTGTGTACAGATAAAGGATGCAAGAACATTTGCAAGTGTGTCATTATTTTTCACTAAATTCTACACCTTGATTCAGATCTTTAACTTTGATGAAACTGACCTTTATTAGAGACAAATGCCCTCAAAGGACATCTCAAAAGATAAAACAAGAGTCCCAGACCTTAGGGTTGCAAAGAGTATCTGATGCTGGTGCTGGGTAAAAATGCAATGGAGATTTATGCAGGTTGCTGTTTTCTTAGTTTGTTAATGCTTTTGTTAGTGATTTTTTAAAAATATTTTATTTATTTATTTATTGTTAGAGCAGGGAAGGAAGGGAGAAAGGGAGGGAGAGAAACATCAATGCGTGGCTGCCTCCTGTGCACCCCCTACTGGGGACCTGGCCCGCAAACCCAGGCATGTGCCCTGACTGGGAATTGAACCAGTGACCCTTTGGTTCGCAGGCTGGCACCCAATCCACTGAGCCACACCAGCCAGGGCTTGTTAGTGATTTTTTAAAAATATTTTATTTTTTAGAGAGAGGGGAAGGGAGGGAGAACGAGGGAGAGAAACATCCATCAGTTGCCTCTCGAACACCCCCAACCCAGGAACTGGCTTGCAACCTAGACATGTGCCCTGACCAGAACTGAACTGGCAACCTTTCAGTTCTCAGAATGACGCCCAAACCTCTGAGCCACACCAGCCAGGCTTGTTAGTGATTGATTTAAAAATTTCATGTATTTTGAGGTCTACCTTAACATGATTTTTATAAGCTCTGTTACATTTCTATCATGACTTTAACGGTAAGGTTTTGCAAGAATACACACAAGATATTATTACAAACTACCTATATAAACTTCGAACTTGTCATCCTCAATGTGCCTTCTAGCCCCTCAGACACAATGGCCCACCTTGCTGTAGCTCTTCTCATATTCCATAAAGCCCTTTCTGCATTAACCTGCTCCTTACACCAAAAACTTTCACTAGCACCTTAAATTCCTTCCCCTATTTGTAATTTATACTGAGCCCCAGCTTCCAATTACCTACATGGTTTTTGTCAATTGATTATGATTTTTTTAATTAAAAACAACAGTGTTACTGTTGTTTTCCCTTTCTTTTTTTTTTACATCAGCTTTACACTTTGTCTGATATCCTGGCAAGGCTGCAGAGGTAGCAGCTGCTCTCTGACCTTCACTATGCAGCCCAAGGACAATGAGAAGAAAGATGTCAGAAAGATGGTCGAGAGAGACAGTCCCTGTGAACAAATCTGGGGCAAGGCCAAAAAAGAAAAAGTGGTCCAAAGGCAAAGTTCGGAACAAGTTTAATAACCTTGTCTTATTTGACAAAGCAACATATGACAAACTGTAAGGATGCTCCAAGCTATAAGCTCATAACCCCAGCTCTTGTCCCCGAGACTTGAAGATCTGTGGTTCCTTGGCCAGGGAGCCCTTCAGGAACTCCTTAGTATAGGAATTATTAAACTAGTTTCACAAGCACAAGTAATTTCCATCAGAAACACCAAAGGTGGAGATGCCCCAGCAGCTGGCGAAGACGCATGAACAACAGATCCCACCAGCTGTACATTTTGAAAAGTAAAACTTTCTTAAATTTAAAAAAACAGCTTTATGGGCTATGATTCATACCAAAACAACTACCCACTTTAAAGTGTCCAATTCAGTGATGTGAAATACATACAGATCTGTGCAACCATCGCCACAGTCTATTTTATTAGGACACTGTAATTGCTCCTAAAAGAAACAAGGGACCCTCTACTCGTAAGTAGTGACTTTCCATTTCCCTTCAGCCTCTTGCCTCTCCTCTAAGCCTAGGCAACCACTAATCCATTTTGTAGATCTAAAGATTTGCCTTTTTTAGACATTTTCCATAAATGGATCATGTGATATTGTGACAGTCTTCTTTCACTCTGTACATTTTCAAGGTTCATTCATGCATATTGTACCACCATGTATCAGCACCTCATTTCTTTTTATTGCAAATAATGTTCCACTGCATAGACATACCATTTTATTTATCCATTCATCAACTGATGGACACCAATTAGGTTTTGGTAAAGCTCCATTCTCCAACAGTCATTTCCATCTAGAAAGCCCTACACAATCTATCTCAGGGTCTTAACTCAAGGACCACAGACCCTTGAATTCAGAGTAGCTGATAAATGAAATCTAGCATTTCCACCATTACTAACAAAGGAAAAAAACCATAGTCAGTACCTGTGTCTTTGTCATCAATAAAAATCCCAGATATACTTTCATATCACGTTATAGTTTTGGGAGATAACAAGTATCATTTAAACTCATTATCAGTTCAAAACTGAAGTTAGTAGAACGTCATTCAGATCATGTTATTAAATGCATTAATAAAAAGACATTTATCAAAGAATTTGTTTTATAAAATGTACTTCAGTATAATTGGTTTCCTTTCCAACTCTATGTTTTATTTTAAGCATTTAGAAACACCATTCTGGAGGGGTGTAGTAAAAAGTAATTTTTTTAATTAAATAAATTAAAAATAAAAACATTCTGAGAAGGGGTTCACAGGCCTCATTAGAAGCCTAAATGGCCCATGGCACAAAAAGGTTAAAAACCTCATACAGCCCTGGCTGGTGTAGCTCAGTGGATTAAGCACGGGCTTGCAAACCAAAGGGTTGCTGGTTCAATTCCCAGTCAGGGCACATGCCTGGGTCGTGGGCCAGGTCCCCAGTAGGGGATGTGTGAAATACAACCACACATTGATGTTTCTCTCCCTCTCTCCTTTCCTTCCCCTCTCTATAAAAATAAAAATAAATTAATTAAAAAAAAAAAACACCTCATACAGGCCTTCCCTCTTTGGCCTCAACTTCTACCAACATCCCTTATTCTCTATGCTTGACCACTCACGCTGGCTTTGTTTCACTCCTTCGTGTCAAGTCAAGGCTGCACGCCAGCCTTAGGCACTTGCATGAACTGGTCCCACTGGCCTCCCCACAGATCTTAACAGCAGGCTTCTTCTCATCATCCAAGTTTCACCTCAGACAACTATTCCTGGGACCCCCAGACCTAGTGTCTTCCTGTCTTCCAGCCAAGTCACTAGATCACATCAGTATATTCCACTTTCTTTATGGTACTTACTACTACCTGAAATTCTTGCTCATTTGTTTATTCTTTTTATCACTCTATCCTTCCACTATTATAAAACCTCCATAAGAATGGGGACCTCATAAGTCATTTCTGGACTGTACCTCCTAGAACAATGGCACAAGCAGGCAATCGATAACTGTTGAATGAATGACTTCAGGAAGCAAGGGAGCAAGGCACTGATGGAGCAATCAATCACTGGTCATTAATTAGCTTTGATACGCACAACACTCATCCAGCAAGGACTCCAAAGATCACCCAGGAAATAACTGATAGCTTCTTAAAGGCATTAAAATGTGAAATCCCAAGTAATCTAGTCATCACATTAATTTCTGTAAAAACTCCAGCTTCATTGTCAGCCCCTAGATTCATTTATAACTCCTTGAAGACTTCACCTTTTAGGACTGGTGGTGTGCCTCGCCAACTGCTGCAATGTTTAAGTCAGTAAGTGTGAAACACTTACATTTCTACAACAACCTAAAGCGTAATTACCCACTGTTAAACATTCCATCGTCATTTACTATGATACAAATTATAACAAATTTCAGGATTAACTGAAAGCCATGAGTCTATCCAGAGTAAATGGCCATTAAAATATACTCCTGGAATGCTGCCCAGATCAGCTTCTGAATCTAAACCGTAAGTGTATCATTAGTGTATCTATACTCATTCTGGGACTTTTATTTTGTCCATCTTATCTATGTTCATGCCTTATTCATAGATTTAGTGAAATACTAAGGAGAACATCTTTAGTGAATTTAGAAAGATTAATCTGCAAATGGTAAAACACCAATGAAAATTACTATGGCATATGCATTACCAAAAAATAAAATGTCGCACTTTCTTGATATAACACTTCAGAATGTTCTTTTTACTTGTATAACTTATCTATCAAAATTTATATTTTCAGAAGATACAATGTACAGCATGGCGACTAGCTAATAATACTGTATGGTCTAACTTCCTGCCAAGATAGAGGCATAGGTAGATACACTTTGCCTCCTCGCATAACCAAAAGAAGGACAACAACAAATTTAAAAACAAAAAATAACCAGAACTTCCAGAAAATTGAACTGTATGGAAGTTCAACAACCAAGGAATTAAAGAAGAAACATTCATTCAGACTGGTAGGAGGGGCGTAGACAGGCGGTGGCACTGGGGACGGCTGGAGCTCCCCAGCAGCCAAGGTGGCAGCTGGTAGACTGAGTGGTTCCACATTTACATGGAAAAACTGGGAGGAACAACTGGGGAGCAAGACAGACCACTTCCCCCACTGGAAAAGAAAGGCTCAAAACTTCTGGCCGTAAAAACCTGTGGGGGTTGTGGTGGCAGGAGAAACTCCCAGCCTCACAGGAGAGTTTGTTGGAGAGACCACAGGGTCCTAGAATGTACACAAACCCACCTACCTGGGAATCAGCACCAGAAGTGCCCAATTTGCTTGTGGGTAGCAGAAGAAGTACTGAAAGTCAGCCTAGAGCTGAGCAAGCTGCATGGTTCTCTTTCAGATCCCTCCCCCACATAAAGCACCATGACGCAGTGACATGGGTTGCCCAACTCTGGTGAATACCTAAGGTCCTGCCCCTTACAATATAATACATGGGCTGAGACAAAAAAATATGGCTCATATGAAAGAACAGATCAAAGCTCCAAAAACAGAACTAAGCAATGAAGAGATAGCCAACCCATCAGATGCAGAATTCGAAACACTGGTAATCAGGATGCTCAAAGAAATGGTTGAGTGTGGTCGCAAAATAGAGGAAAAAGTGAAGGCTATGCAAAATGAAATGAAGAGAAATGTAAAGGGAACCATCAGTGAAGGGAAGGAAACCGGGACTCAAAACAATGCTTTGGAGCAAAAGGAAGAAATAAACATTCACCCAGAAGAGAATGAAGAAACAAGAATTCAAAGAGAGAGAGAGAGAGAGAGAGAGAGAGAGACAGGCTTAGGAACCTCTGGGACAACTTTAAACATTCTAACATCCAAATCATAGGGGTGTCAGAAGGAGAAGAGGAAGAGCAAGAAATTGAAAATTTATTTGAAAACATAATGAAGGAGAACTTCCCCAATCTGACAAAGGAAATAGATTTCTAAAAGTTCAGGAAGCTCAGAGACCCAAAAAAGTTGGACCCAAGGAAACACATACCAAAGCATATCATAATTACATTACCCAAAATTAAAGTGAAGAACAGAATCTTAAAAGCAGCAAGAAAAAAGGAGACAGTTACCTACAAAGGAGTTCCCATAGACTATCAGTTGATTTCTCAAAAGAAACTAACTTTACAGGCAGAAGGGGCTGCAATGAAGTATTCGAAGTCATGAAAGGTAAGGACCTACATCCAAGATTACTCTATCCAGCAAAGCTATCACTTAGAATGGAAGGGCAGATAAAGTGCTCCCCAGATAAGGTTAAGTTAAAGGAGTTCATCATCACCCAGCCCTTATTATAAGAAATGTTAAAGGGACTTATCTAAGAAAAAGAAGATCAAAACTATGAACAGTAAAATGACAAACTCACAAGTATCAATAACCGAACCTAAAAAACCCAAAACAGAAACAAACTAAGCAAACAACTAGAACAGGATCACAGAAATGGAGATCACATGGAGGGTTAACAGGGGGGAGGGGGAAAATGGAGAAAAAGGTACAGGGAATAAGAAGCATAATTGGTAGGTACAAAATAGACAGGGGGAGGTTAAGAGTAGTATAGGAAATGGAGAAGCCAAAGAACTTATGTGTACAACCCATAACATGAACTAAGGGGGGAGGGAAATGCTTGGGGGGGGGTAGGGGAATAAAAGGGAGAAAAAAATAGGACAACTGTAATAGCATTATCAACAAAATATACTAAAAAAAAGCAAAAGTATATTAGGAAAAAAAAGATAACTATGAGTTCACTGAGAAGGATCCAGAGACCAGGGGAGAAAAAAATACCAAATGTGAGGTATTCAAGAAGTATATTAAACAGCAACAGATGATTCATTTGATATGAGGAGAAGAATTAGGTACCTCAGTACAACAGCTGTTACAATAAAATTCACCAATAAAATAATCTGCATATTTAAGAGTTGTTTTAAGCATTATTAGGAATTTGTGCCCTGACTGGTATGGCTCAGTGGATTTCGTGCCGGGTTATGAACCAAAGGGTCGCTGGGTCGACTCCCAGTCAGGGCACATGCCTGGGTTGCAGGCCAGGTCCGCAGTAGGGAGTGTGTGAGAGGCAACCACACACTGATGTTTCTCTCCATGTCTTCCTCCCTTCCCCTCTCTCTAAAAATAAATTAATAGAATATTTTTTAAAAAGAAAAAGAAATTTGCCTAATTGCATAATACCATTATCTCAGGTTTTACATCAACTTGTTAATTTTAAGAGAAATGAGGAATAATGGAGGACAAGTGTATTTTTCAAATAGCTATTTCTGACAGGAGAAAGACGATGTAGAGTAAAGCTCTATCAGTCGATGTAAATGGACTTTCTGCACTGTTGCTGCCCTCTGCTGTCTCTGAAGGTTTTTTTTTTTTTTTTTTTTTCGGAATAAGATTAAGATATCACTAAATCTAGAGTTAATCAAACACCAAAAATATCACAAGATATCAAGAGAACATACCCAATTTTTGTCAAAAAACTAATATATTTTTAAAACTTTTAAGTCATAACTTTGCTTTTCAAGGGAGCACACTTGGTTTATTTTCTTTATAAATTAGCCCTACTTTTGGCTTTATCCATGAAATCAGTAGGATAAGGAGCTATGCTGAACACTGCAAAATGTCATTCTGATGTTTTTTTAAAAACTCAAGACAGGACCGGGCTGGTGTGGCTCAGTGCATTGAGCGCCAGCCTGTGAACCAAAAGGCCACCAGTTTGATTCAGGGCACAGGCCTGGGTTGCAGGCCAGGTCCCTGGTGGCAGGTGCGTGAGAGGCAACCACACATTGATGTTTCGCTCTCTCTTTCTCCTTCACTTCCCCTCTCTTTAAAAACAAATAAAATCTTTTAAAAAAAAAACCTCCAAGACAGGTTAGGTTCCCAATAATCAAGGTACACCTAAAGTCTCTAATGTTTGTGTTGTAAAAAGAAAAGAACAACGCTCTTAGCACCACAACACCTGAAGTCTTTCTCCTCTAGAATTTTCTAGGCTGAGTTACTTCAAATACCAGGACATCAGTTGCCAAACTATTGCAAAACTCTCAACAAATGCATTAGGCCACATACACACAGAAGATGTGGAATTGTTGGATCATATATATTTTTTGTCTTCTGTGTAAGTGGTACCTCTTCGGCCCCCAAACTGGGAATAAGAAATTCTGCTCTGCATATTCCTTGAGTGATCTTTATCCTTCCCTTGGAAAAGCATGGAACTTAGAAACTGGGGTTGAAACCTGGCTGGTGTGGCTCAGTGAACTGAGTGTCAGCCTGTGAACCAAAGGGTCACAAGTTGATTCCCAGTTGGGGCACTTGCCTTGGTTGCGGTCCCCAGCAGCGGGTGTGCAAGAGGCCACCACACATTGATATTTCTCTCTCTCTTTCTCACTCCCTTCCCCCTGTCTAAAAATAAATAACTAAAATCTTTCAACAAAAAAAACCCCTGCAGATTTGCAAGCACTCTCATTTTAAGTCCTGTGAGTATCCTTTAGTAACTGAACCCTGTTCAACTGCCACTGTTGATGCAATAGGCCTATTAATAAACTCAGTAACCCTAACATTCATTTCTAAAAAGCAAAAATTCTGCCCCAACCAGTACAACAGCTCAGTTGGTTCAGCACTGTCCACAAAGCAAAAGGTCACCAGTTTGATTCCCAGTCAGGGCACGTGCCTGGGTTGCAGGTTCAGTCCCTGGCTGTGGCACGTGCAAGAGGCAACCAATCGATGTTTCTCTCTCACATTGATTTCTCTCCCTCCCTTCCCATCTCTCTAAAACTAAATCAATAAAACCTCAAAAAATAACTAAAAAACAAAAGTTCTAAGATGTCTCATGACTTGTGTGATAAGCTATAGGGCAATACAAACCTGTTTTTAGAAAAACATAGTAAGTTACCAGAATCACATCTGCTATGTAAGGACAGCATATTTGCTAGGTATGTCAAGAGTGAAGGAAAGGAAACAAAAACAAAATCATTTTGTTACCTTCATATTTTTCCAGAGCCTGTATAACATTAGGGAGTTGATTTATGCCCTGATAGAGTCGGTAACAATCTTGTAAGTTTGCTGCTTGTCTTTGAAATTTCCTGGCAAGTCGGTTAAGATCTGGGAATCGACGAAGCAAATCTTCTTGTAAATTCTGTCTCAGTTCTGCATCTTCCATGAAAGCTTCCACTAAATTTAATCTGAAATAAATTACACTACAATTACTCTTAAAATATTTCAATAGAGAATTAAGATTTGTCAACTAGGCACATAGTCTCAACGAAATGAACTAAAAAATTCCATGTAAGGATCTTAAATCTATTCTGAAATGTCAGCTTTTTATGGAGGATGAAAAGCTCCATTAACACTGTAATATAAGCAATTTCTAATTAGTTGTTAACCAAAGCAATGTTTAGTTGAATGGTATAGGATAATAAAATACACCCAAATTTGTTTAACTGTCACCAGACTGACATTTCTTTTTTTTTAATATATTTTATTGATTATGCTATTACAGTTGTCCTATTATCCCTTCATTCCCCTCCACCCTGAACACCCTCTCCCACCCACATTCCCCCCCTTTACTTCAGTCCATATGTCATAAGTTCTTTGC
>CM052543.1:120331871-120363550 GCA_028533065.1 Trachops cirrhosus
CCTGCATTTTTTCAGCTAATTTGTGACCAAAATCAGCCAATTCTGTATCTTGATCACCAGTGCTTTGAACTGTGCATCTGATAGGTTGGCTATCTCTTGGTCGCTTAAAAGGATGACTTCTGGGGCTTTCCATTCTTCTTCTGTTTGAGCCATCTTTTCGCTGTTTTTTGTTTTGTTTTGTTTTTTGATCTTGTCGAGCTCCTGTTGTGAGGGGTGGGGCCTTAGGTGTTCACCAGGGTGGGGCACCCCAGTCGCAGGGTTGTGACGTTGTATGTGGGGGCGGGGTCCGAGAAGGAACAATGGCGCTTGCTCTGCTTTCTGTAGGACCCCAGACCCTTCTGCCATTTTCCGCAAGCCAACCGGGCCCCTCTGGCACCAATTCCAGTGTGGGTGGGCCTGTGCACCCCGTGGGACCTTCCTTTTCAGTCTGTGACCCAAAGCTCTATTTCCCGGTGCTGGGACCCTGAGTTGGGTGCAGTGCCTTGCTTCACAATGGCCGCCTCACTGGGTCTGCCGGTGGCCACCCCCGGCCGGGGCCCACCAGCCACCGCTGCTTGTATGCCCAGGGTGTGCTAGGTCTGCCGGTCACCACCCCCTGGCTGGGGCCCACCAGCCACTGCTGATTGTGCGCCCAGGGTCTGCCTGCTGCAGACTTGCGCGCCACCCCGGGTGCTCAGCTCTCCGCTCCGCGTCCCTCACCCGGCCGGACTCCGCCCCTCCTACCGGTCTGGATGAAAGTGTCTATTTTTAAATCCTTGGTTGTCCAACTTCCATAAACTTCAATTTTCTGTCAGTTCTGGTTGTTATTTTGTTTCTATATCTTTGTTGTCCCTATCTTGGTTGTGCGAGGAGGCACAGTGCGTCTACCTATGCCTCCATCTTGGCCGGAAGTCCGCATCATCAAAATGTTCATCCAATATATTATATGAGGGAAAAATATGCGATCCCTAGAGTAATTACATGACTGTACACAAGGTCTGTCCAGAAAAAGTCCAGCCATTGTTAATGTAAGGAGAAAGGTTTATGTGATACTGATGTAACCTGGCAGCCAAGGAGAGTGGACTGGAATGCGTGTGTGAATAATGATGACTTCATGTACTAGTCAGTGTGGGGGGCTCATTCATTCGGTTGAATGAGCATCTGTACTGTGTAGCTGTTGCACTCAAAATGACTAAGTGAGTAGAACAACTAATGTGTGTCAAATTTTGCATTAAGCTTGAACATTCTTCCGCAGACACTATTTGGATGATTCAGAAGGCCACAACTATGGGCAACTGGTGATTGGCAGCTTCATCACAACAATGAACCCATTCATGCATTGTGTCTCATGCAGTTTTTTGGCAAAACATCAAATCACCCAAGTGACTCAGCCCTGCTACAGCCCGGATTTGGCGCCCTGTGACTTCTGGCTTCTACCAAAACTAAAATCACCTTTGAAAGGGAAGAGATTTCAGACTATCCATGAGATTCAAGAAAATACAACAGGGCAGCGGATGGCAATTGGGAGAACTGTGTGAGGTCCCAAGGTGCCCACGTACCATGTACCTTGTATTTTCTTCAATAAATGGCTCTATTTTTCATATTACATGGCTGGATACCTTCTGGACAGACCTCATATATTTAAAGGATTTTTCAGCCCCAGCAATATTGACATTCCTTGTTGTAAGGGGCTGTTCTGTGGTGTTTAACAGCATCCCTGTCTTCTACACACTAAAATATCTCTAGGAACTGCCAAATGTCCCCTGGAGGAAAAAACTGCCCCAGGTGCCACTGGTTTAAAGGAACCTAAATAAAAATTCACTCTTTAAAAACTGAAAATAAAGACAAAAATAACTCAAACTCTATAGAATGTCAAGATATCTAGGCAGCTGTCAACAGATATATTTGTTGTGGCAAGTGGGAAAATAATCTGTTACCAAGCTTGTATTATGAACCAGTCACTGGGGCTATAAACAAACACCAAGAATAACTCAGGCGCTTACTGCTCTGGAAAAAACTTCTATTGCATGTACTCTAGATTAAAAAAAAAAACAAAAACAGAACAGATACAGCCGAATTACAAAATCTAATACAGCAAACTGGGCTTTCATAGCTAAGCCTCTGGGCTCTGTCTGCACTCTTCCAAGTTTGGTCCAAGATCGCCAGCATCAAAATCACTGGGAGACGGATAGTATTACAGAATCTCTGGTGGGGATGGGGAAATTCTATGAAATTCAATGAGCTTCTCAAGAAATTTTTATGCACACAACAGTTTGAGGAAAGGCTGAGTCCTAAGGATCACAAGCAACTCCTGAGGTGTAAGGGGTGAAGAAAGGATGAAAACTGATGCTAACTGACCTGCCCCTTCATCTTTCTTTTTCTCTTCTTTCCCTAAAATCCCAAATTCTTAGGCCACTCTCAGGTAAATGCTAATAATGTACAGAAAAGGTATTTCTGATCAAGAATCTTCCTATGCTTTTTCCCTATTCCCTGTTATCTTATCACTGTTTCCTCTCAAACAGACCAGAACACGAATCATATGTTTTCAACACTGTTCAAGAACACAGAATTCCAGTAAGAGTATTAAGAAGTTAAACATCAAAGAAAGGAAAAAGCTTCTAAAATTTACTGTATAAGACAATATACTCAGCGCCCTCAATCTTTGGTTTGGATATCATTAAAAGCCTAAAAAATTGCTGGTTTCACAAGTCTACTCAGTATGCCATTTCAAAATTAATTACAGTGCCAGTTTATTTTCTAGCTAACAGACATATTTTTAAATGACTGATCTGCTAACTGCTTCCATGACAATGCCATTTTTACATCGCTATTTTAGAGGTACCAAGATGAGAGAATAGACACGTATTTTTGCTTGTTTAGCCACAGACTTTCCATGACAGGGTACAGGGCAGTGGTAGCAATTCACATAGAGTACAATAAGAAATGTGTTCCTGGAGATGCAGAGGCCCTGAAGAAGGGGTCCTGGGAGCTAGGAGACCAGGGTAGGGGACTTATTACTGCATATCCTTCTGTTCTGAATTCTGACACATGTAAATGTAGTTAACCTACTCAAACAATTAAAATTAAAAATTATAAACTGCCTTAATTACTTGCAAATACCCAATCCTTCCTATTTCTTGTATTAAGTCACTACTTTTCCTTTGTTTGTTTATTTATTTTTACAGAGTGGGGAAGGAGGAAGAAAGATAGGAAGAGAAATATCGATGTGATAAAGATTAATCAGCTGTGAACCAAAGTGTCACCGGTTCAAGGATTCCCAGTCAGGTCACATGCCTGGGCGGCGGGTCAGGTCCCCAGTGGGGGGCATGAGTTGATTATTCAGTCGGTTGCCTCTCACTCGCACGTGCCCTGACCAGGGACCAAACCCAACAGCTAGGCATGTGCCTGACCAGGAACTGAGCCAGTGCCCTTTCACTGTGTGGTACAATGCCCAGCCAACTGAGCCACACTGGTCAGGGCATTACTGCCATTTTAAAAGTGAAAAAACTGACACAGAGGTTGAGTAACTTGCCCAAGATAACAGCTAATAAGTGGCAAATCCATGTTTTGAACCAATGTACTCTGGTTCCAGAGTTCATTCTCTGAAACACTATCCATACCATCTTTCCAATAAAATTTTACTTTTATAGTGAAAAAACATAATTAATAAAATATTTAATTAATCTAAATCATTACCATTTTATTATTATAATTTAGCACTCTGTGAAGTTAGATGCTATAATATAGGTACAAAATTGCATATAAGAGTGAGTGGTATCCTGCCTGGTATTGCTCAGTGGATTGAGCACCAGCCTGCAAACCAAAAGGTTGCCTGTTCAATTCCCAGTCAGGGCACATGCCTGGGTTACCGGTCAGGTCCCCAGTAGGGGGGCATAGGAGAGGCAACCACACACTGATGTTTCTTTCCCTCTCTCCCTTCCCCTCTGTCTAAAAATAAATAAATAAAATCTTTAAAACAAAAAGAGTAAGTGGTATAATCAGATGGAGTAACTACATGTTACTTAAAGCTAACAAGTATACACTAGTAATATACCTCTCTTCTATTCTGTTCTTATCCATAAGAGGCTGCTTAATCCACTGGTTAACCAGTCTTTGTCCTTGAGGGGTTTTGCACTTATTCAGCAATGCAGCCAGAGACTGAGTGCCAGTGGTATCTTCAACAGAACCCTAGTAAACAAAAATCACAAAGACCGGCATGTTCATTAGTAAAAATATTACTATGCCATGAAAAATAATTTTGAGAACAAGAACATTTAATATTCTTCAAATATTAAATGAGAAATTTGCACAAAAGTTCTTCCTAAAGTCAAATTTCCAACCTGTTAATCTGTACTTTGCTGTATATTCCCCCAAACCAAAAGCACGTTACAATTACTGCAGTTTTAAGACATAAAACTTATTAGAATGCAATTCTTAAAAGCTGCTGTAATATAAAAAAGTATTCATAAAGCCAGAAAAAATATTCTTTATGTACCTTACAAGTAGAAAAATACAGTAATTCAAAACTACTTAACTATTTCAAAATAGTTAAGCTCCTTAGTGAGATTTTTCAGGATATATCAGAGGAAACATTTTTTTTAACCATTCCCTGTTTTTATTTTATTGAGACAATTTCTTTTTTAATAATCATCTGTATATTGTATTGTGAGTTCATTACCCCAAGTCAAATCTTCCATCACCATTTATACCCACCCCTTTACCCTCTTCTACAGCCCTCCACTCACCTTTCCCTCCGGTAATCCCCATATTTTATCAGTGTCTATGAGTTTCACCATTCAATGTTTTTAATCCACGTATTATTTTTTTACCTGGAAAAGGTTAAGGGCTCTGACTGCTGCCATATCCAATTTCATGTATTGGCTGAAGTCAAAAGTAGTCAGTTCAAACTGTCCGAAGTTTGAATCATCTGATAAGAGTTCTAAAAACTTGATAACTGCAGACAATGATGAAACTGCAACCTAAGATTAAGAATTTAAAAAGATTGCTATCACTAGAATTCTAGAGATTTTTTTAAGGGCAAGTGGCAAAATAAAAATAAATTCCAAAGATATCATTTTCCTTGGTGTTTATTCCCAATCCAAACCAAGAAAATCAAAGTTTAAGTAAATCTCTTAACATTAGAAAATTACTCTCAGAAAATGAAAATATACTATAATAGCAGCACTGTTCATAAAAGTCAGAAGTAGAAAACATTCAAATGCCCGCTAAGAATAAAATGGATAAATTAAAGTCTGGCAAGTTTAATGTTCACCCTAAGGAATACTACACAATATAACACACAATCTATAACTACATGCAATACAGATAACTCTCACAAACATAATACTGATCAAAAGAAATCAGACACAGAGTATATGTGTGTGTGTGTGTGTGTGTGTACACATAAAATTATTCCATTTACATGAACTACAAAAATAGGCCAAACTAATCTACACTGTCAGAGGTAACAACCAGGGTTGCTCTGGGTGGGTGTAATAGATCAAGCAGTATTTTCGATTCTCAAGTCTTATTATTTAAGTAACACATTTTATTTTGTAATGCTGTAGCTACCATTAATAGTGATTCCTCTGATGGATCTGGGCAAAGTAAATTGAAAGCCTTCTGGAAAGGATTCATTATCCTAGATGTCATTAAGTAATTCTTAGGAGGTGAAACAATCAACATTAACAGGAGTTTGTAATAAGTTGATTCCAACCCTCGTGGATGACTGAAAAGTTCAAGACGTCAGTGGAGGAAGTAACTGCAGATGTGGTGTAAACAGCAAGAGAACTAGAATTAGTGCAGCCTGAAGATGTAACTGAACTGCTACAATCTCATAAAACTTAACGGATGAGGAACTGCTTCTTACGCATGAGCAAAGAAAGTGGTTTCTTGAGATGGAATCTACTCCTGGTGAAGATGCCGTGAAGACTGGTGAAATGACAACAAAGGATGTAGAATATTACATAAACTTGGTTAATAAAGTGGCAGAGTTTAAGAGGACTGACTCCAATTTTGAAAGAAGTTCTACTCTGAGTAAAATGCTATCAAATAGTATCGTATGGTCCACAGAAATGGTTCATGAAATACAAAGTCAATCAATGTGCAAACTTCACTGTGTTATTTTAAGAAATTGCCACAGCCATAGTTAGCAGCCACCGACACTGAAGCGAGATCCTCCTCAGTAAAGATTACAACTCACTGCAGGCTCAGATGATGGTCAGCATCAAAGTATTCTTTAGTTAAGGTACGTACATTGTTTTACAGACAGTGCTACTGCACTTCACAGACTATAGCACAGTATACATGTAACTTTTATATACACTGGGAAACCAAAAAATTCACAAATTGCTTTAGTGAGATCATCACTTTATGTGGTGGTCTGAACTGGACCTGCACTATCTCCAAGGTACACCTATACTGAACATAAAATTAGAAGCTCAGGACAGCAAACTGACAGACCAATGACATACCATATTTTTGCTGTATATAATACACACTTTTTTGCCCAAATTTTTGAGGGAAAAATAAGAGTGTGCATTATACATAGTAAAATATAGTATTCTATTTATTAAAATATACTTGAAGTGTACGCTTCATGTGTGCTGTGTACACCCTCCTCTTTGTAGCTGAGCCTTGGTTGCTGTTGGCAGATCAATGGGAGGGATTTACTCAGGCCAGTCAGCTGCAAGGATTGGCTGTGACCTCTTACCACCAACCTTCACCCTCCGTGGAGGATCAGCTGTGCAGGGGCAGGGTGGTGGTGCTTCCATGTGGTCTGTAGCTGTCCACTGGGCTGGCTGGCCCTGGGGTTTCCTGGGTCGTGCAGGCCAAGATCAGCCCCAACCCGTGTTTTGCCAGGGGCCACCCTGCCTGAGTTATAAAGCAACCTGAGATGGTGGCTACTTGTGCTGGGCTTGGAGATTCCCAGGTGAAGCCAAACTGTGAATCTAGGCTGTTAGTTCCAGGTCTGGGGCTCACTGAGGCCAGCTGCTGCTTGTTTGTTCATATGGAAAAGCAGCCTGGGTGGGCCAGGAAGTTGAGTGAGGCAGTCTCTGGATCTCCAAAGCTGGTCAAACAGTGTTAGCCAGGTTGATGGAGTACCCAGTTTGGGTGATAGGGAAGGCTGTGCCACTGGAACCTACAGGACACCTACTACATTAGGCCACACTACAAGACACCAAGTCAAAGCAGCTCTACCTAATACATGGAAACAAACACAGGGAGGCTGCCAAAACAAGAAGGCAAAGAAACATGGCCCATATGAAAAAACAGATCGAAACTCTAGAAAAAGAGCTAAACAAAATGGAGATAAGCAGTCTGTCAGATGCAGAATTCAGAACACTGGTTCTAAGGATGCTCAAGGAACTTAGGGAGGACCTCGACAAACATCAAAAAGATCCAGTCAGAAATGAAGAATATACTAATTGAAATAAAGATCAATTTACAGGGAAACAAGAGTAGAATGGATGAAGCCAAGAATCAAATCAATGATTTGGAACATACAGAAACAAAAAACCAAGCAGACCAACAACAACAACAAAAAAATCCAGAAAAACGAGGATAGTGTGAGCAGCCTGTGGGACAACTTTAAGCAATTCAACATCCACTTCACAGAGGTGCCAGAAGAAGAGAAAGAGCAAGAACCTGAAAATCTATTTGAAAAAGTAATGTAAGAAAACTTCTCGAATTTGGTGAAGGAAATAGACATGCAAATCCAAGAAGCACAAAGTCCCAAAAAAGAAGGACACAAAGAGGCCCACCTCAAAGACACATCATAATGAAAATGCCAAAGTTTAAAGATAAAGAGATGGGGGTGGGAGAATGGGTGAGGTGAGGGGATTAAGAAGTACAAATAGGGAGTTACAGAATAGCCATGGGGATGTAAAGTACAGTATAGGAAAGGGAGTAGTCAAAGAACTTACATGCATGACCCCTCGGACATGAACAAGGTTGGGGGGATTGCCTGAGGGAATGCAGGGGGGTACTGAGTGGAGGGGGGGCAAAAAAGAAAAAATCAGGACAACTGTAATAGCATAATCAATAAAATATAATTTTAAAAAATATATATGTACTTGATATTAGATTCACTATAAAAGTACATATTTTTCCTAGTTATAACAGTAATCTATCTGCCCTGGCCAAACTGTAACAAATGTATAAGACTGCCATAAGAATCTCCTATTATATCACCAGGAGACAAAGATAAGAGCAGTTCCTAATATCCTTAAAAGCTTCTTCATTTCCAGAAAGGTGAAGGGAGGGAGAAAGAGAGGGAGAGAAACACCAATGTGTGATAGAAACGTCGATCAGTCAGTTGCCTCTCACATGCACTCCAACCAGGGACTGGGCCTGCAACCCAGGCATGTGCCCTGCCTGGGAATTGAACCGGTGACCTTCTGCTCTGCAGGACAATGCCTAACCAACTGAGCCACACTGGTCAGAGGGCTTCTTCATATTTTCAGCAGAGAGATAAGTTTCTCTACTACTGGAATTATTGCTCATCCATATTGGCTTTTGATTATGTCACCAAAAAAAAAAAGGAGTAAAAAAGATAGTTTATAAGAAATTATTATGTGATAAGCACTGCAAAATCATGATAAGTCGCAGTTCATTCTAGTTTGAAATCTACTTTGAAAATTATAGTTCGTTTTGTCTTATTTAAACGTACAAGAGCCTCCAATATTTTACCATAAAAATACCTCTCCCAAACCATACACACCTTGAAGAGTTGAATAAGATAAACTCTAACCACTGAAAATCCCGTAGTTACATTTGCATATTCATTTCTACCACTGAATGTACCTAACTAGTGCCAATTTTTGAGCCTGACTGTTTAGATGTAACATTTATTATGCAATTATTATGTGCTGTATACAATTTCACCCTTATTATATACTAATCTCTGTAACAATGCTTAAGACAGGTATTTTTAAACTTATTTAACATATAATGAAACTGCCTCTCAGAAAGATGAAGTAATTTATAAAAGATTCTACCGCTTGTATGTTATAAAGCTTTGATAGATCTTTTCCCCCCTCTGGTCAATAAACTTTCTCATGGATTTAAGTGACAGTAATCAGGCTCTTTCATATGGACTCAATAAAACTCTCCCTGTCCCAGGGATACGTGTTGTGTAATTATGACAGAATTATATTTAAGGTTATATTTAAATTGTTCCAGTCATTTCCTTGAGTTTTTCACAAGCTTTCATTGATAAAATAAGCTTAGTATCAGTGATCCACAGTTTAGGTTTGAAAATATATGTGACAGAAGTAGCCTTCTTAAAAAGTCACTATTGCCCTGGCCAGTGAGCTCAGTTGGTTGGAGCATTTTCTTATAACCAAAAGGTTATGGGCTTGATTCCCAGCCAGGGCACATGCCTCAGGTGCAAGTCTGATCCCAGGACCAAGCGCGTACAATCCCTGGTCTGGGCATGTACAGGAGGCAACCAGTCGATGTTTATCTTTCACACTGACGTTTCCCTCACTCCCTTCCTCTCTCTAAAAAACGCAGTAAAAAAAAATGTACTCAGGTTGAGGATTAAAAAAAGTTTTTTTAAAAGAAAACATAAAGTCACCATTGTAACTTAAGACAAATTCACATCTGTAATCCACATACCTGATTCTCCATTTCTGGCAAGACAGCGCTATTCACCTGTTCTCCCTTTTTGCCTTTTAACAACCGGTTAAGGTCCTGATAAATATCTCTTGTGGAAAAGTCAGTTCTTTTTCTTTCTGTGATCAGAATTCCTCCTCTCTGAATAACCTGTTTTACAAGAAATATTTTAAATTCCTAAGAGAAAAGGAATGAGAAACGCAGTAAAACAAGAACTACAGCACTGACATGTATAAAGGGACAGCAGCTAACAAATCATTAACCAACCTTAAATTTTCACACAACATGCAAGACATTACTAAAACATTTATGTGTCAACATGTATTTTAACAAATCTATAAACTGAATTTTCATGGATATTTAAAATTATGTTCACACAAAGCTTCCAAAAAATAGTCCCGAAGGTTAAAAACTCCAAAATACTCTTGGAAAGCTGTTTAGATACTATCTATGCTAAAAATGCCACCACAGACTTGCTATCTCTCAAGCAGTTCTTACAGTATTTGCGGCCCACAAAAAACAAAAGAATCCTTGGGGAATACAACATTCCTTAAGAAATATCTAATAAACAATATACCAATAAAATGGCACAATCAGAATTTTGTTAAAAGAATCAAGTTCCACTCAAACTTGCAAAATAATCCTGAAGAACTGCATCTCACTTATTTGATAAATCCATGCTAACTACAGTAATAAATTGTTCTGTTTTTTTTTAAATGGCCCTAAATCACCTTGTTTTTCCCCTGAACTGTAAAAGCATTCCTTTTGTCAAATGTGACTTGATTTGAACCCTTTATGGCTTGCATTCTCTTACTGTTTAGGGAGGGAAGAAGAGAGGAGAAATGATCTGAAATAGAAAAGTCTTAAATAAAACATTGTAATAACATAAAAAAATTTTTACTTTAAAATTTTTATTTTTCCTGAAATAAAACAGCATCATGTTAATTAGAGCCTTTATGTGGCTTCGTTTCTCCTCTATCACTAGACTAATGCTCTTACCTGCCTCAGTTTCCCCATGTCTCCAGCAATTTCTCCTCCCGGTAAAACACATTCCTTCGGTCCAATCTGAATCAGGAGGGCCTCCAGATTGGAGAACTGATCATTATCGGGGAACTCACACAGTCCTAGCTTCCTCTGTATGGAGTCAACATACCCAACGCCGACCTGTCTTTGGCCATCAACTGTGGACATTTTGACGCCCACAACGCCAATGGAATCTGATGTATCGTTGTTCCCAAAGAGAATGTCTTCAAACTGAGAAAGATTACCAGGAGAAGCCTAAGCAAAAATAAAGAAAAAGTTTAAGAAACTGTTGAATGTACTTTAAAATTTTACTAGCAAACCAGAATTACCCAACCTGGATAAATTTAACAAAATCTTACAAAAAAAATAATTGCTTATAACCATATATTCGAATAATCACCACCAATTTTCTATAAAGTATTCCCTCTGCTTTTCCAATTATTTTCAGAATAGCTAGGCGTATCTAAAAATAATTGTACCAAAAGTGATTTTGGTTTGAAATCTGGCAGCTGGGTTTATACACACAAAACCATGAAGGAACCAAAAATGATCATCCTGTCCATACTAGGCTTCAATTTCGACACTCTGCCCTACTACCCACTAGCTGCACACATCAGTATTTTCACTAAGTAGCGTTACCACACAGGAGAGCGGTATTATTAGCTTAAATACTGACCTTGAAAAGTCTCTCTATATATCAATATACTTATATGTAAAATGAAAATTGTTCTAAATCAGTGATTTTCCAAATAAAGGACCCTTGACCTGTTTTTAATATTTCAAAAATATTAGAACTATTTCTCTAAGATTACAGAGAATAACTAAAGGGTCAAGTTTCTTTGCTTTTGCCTGGACAATTCTGTGGATCACACTAAAAACTTCCACCTGATTAGCTGAAAGGTTGAAGTTAACATAAGGCATTCTGGGGCAACGCAGTAGCCATTATAATGTTAAATGTGATTAGCATCGTAATCATTTATCTTTTCACAATGATTCTGGATCTCCTATAGTTATGGACTGATTAAAATCTGGATCAAAAATGAAAAATTGTTGTCTGATATTCAAATAAAAAATCACTGATTCAATCATAATTGTAAACATCATACTTTCACATACATGCTTTAGATTTACATGCACAGGTTATGAAGCACACCTTAAAAACTCTCAAAAGTAAACCATTAGCTAATAAAAAGGACTTTGAGAATACTTGAAAATGATATGATTGGTAATCCCTGAACTGATGGTATCTACGGTCCTTTCCTGCTCCAAATATACTTAACTACTAAGAACATGGAGAAGAAATCAGTCACAGAGATCAACTATTTTAAATATCACTAACACTTTACAATAGAATCAATAAGGTAAAAATGTAAACATAAATTAGTTCTAGCAGTTATAATCTAAACTACTTTAAATGAAGACACCACCTTTTAACCTGGTAAAGATACATATTTTAACATGAGCCCCCCCTCACCTAAAGAAGTTAAGAAGAATTCATCTTGAAGGGTTCTGATATGACCTAAAGGACTGACAGACTGATAACCATGACAGACTGGTAACCATGGTAATCGCCTGAACTTATGATTCTTTTTGTTGTTGTTACTGAGTTCTGTGAGGAATGAGAAAGGAAATATCACTCTGTGGTACCCTCAATTTTCTCTTAACATCTTTTCAAGACATAGGCTAAAACTCTAAGTAAAAGACCCACTTTTCTTAGTATAGTAGCAATGAAAATTCCCAGAAAGCTCCATAATGTAGAATGCCAAATTCTCCCAGATACTGTCTTCAATAAATGTCTATTCTTACAAATGGGACAGAGGAAAAGGATATGGAATGAAGATTAAAAAATATCATATTTGAAGCAGTATCCATACTGAATGTTTAAATATTGCATTAAACTCCACAAGAAAAAACTCATAGGACTTTCAAATCAGAAAGCATCTTAAAAATGTTCTAATTTTACTGTTATTGAAGAAACAGATATAGAAGGTTGGGAAATTCACCAAGGTCACCCAGAGAGACAGAAGAAACAAAAACTGCTTGTAATAACTATGCCAAGTGGGTTCTTGAAATATCAGAGGATCACTCTGTAAATTATATGACTGTCTAACCACAGTCATATAATTATGCTGCATATCTAAAGCTAATATATAAAATACAAGCATTAAAAAAAGAAATGAAAATGACTGACTACAAGCTCAGAGCATTGATCCCTTTACACACACACTTATTCTAAGAATAAATTTCACATCCCCAAAACATTTTTTTTTTGTTATTCTCACCTGAGGACATACTTACGACATACTTACTGATTTTTAGAGAAAGGGGAAGGGCCGGGGGGAGACAAACATCAACTGGTTGCCTCTCATACACACCTGATTGGGGACCAAACCTGTAACCTAGGCATGTGCCCTGCTGGGAATCAAACCTGTGACTTTCCCATTTATAGGATGATGCTCTAACCAACTGAGCTATACTGGCTAGGACCCCAAAAACATTTTAACCATTTACTGAGAACCTACTAGTTGTGGATATTATGCGTGAACAGACAAAACAGTGATTTTACAGACTAATAAGACAGCTATTAAATAAAGCAACGTAGCACTATCTCCTTGAAGGCACTGAAAGCATGCTTGTCGCCCTGGCTGGTGTGGCTCAGTGGACTGAGCGCTGGCCTGGGAACCAAAAGGTCACCAGTTAAATTCCTGGTCAGGGAACATGCCTGGGTTGTAGGTCAGGTCCCCAGCTGGGGGTATGCAAGAGGCAACCCATGGATGATTCTCTCACACATCATGTTTCTCTCCCTCTCTTTCTCCCGCCCTTCCCCTCTCTAAAAATTTAAAAGAAAAAAATCTTTTTTTTTTAATTTTTTTATTTGAGTTTATTCAGTACAGTTTCTATCCTTTATTCCCATTCCAGCCCACCCACCCATTCCTCCCCTCCTCCCTCCCCTTTCCAACCCCCCTAGTTTTGTCCATGTGTCCTCTATAAAAAAGAAAAAAAAATCTTAAAAAAATAAAGTCAACAAGCCTTTCTAGACACACCACAGAACATAATCACCATTAAAAGTTCCAATTAAAAAATTACAATGTAGCCCTGGCCAGTGTGTGAGGTGGTTGGAGCATCATTCTGTAAACAAGAAAGGTCACAGGTTCAATTCCCAGTTAGGGCACAAGCCCAAGTTGTGGGTTCAGTTCCGGGCTGGTATGTATGAGGCAGCCTATTGATGTTTCTCTTCCTCTTTCTCCAAAATCAATAAGCACGTTCTCGGGTAAGGATTTAAAAAAAAATTACACTGTAATGGAAGAGAAAGGAACATACAAAGGTATCAACATGTGACAAATGTGTATAAATGAGATATCTGGAAAAGTGTAAATTTGTGTAAAATTACTTCAAAAACAGTAAAATCAAATCCTTATTTAATGCTGTATTCAGCTTTATGTGGCAGCTACTTATTATTTATGTTTCTGACACAGTGACAAACATCAGTGTTCATACTTATGATATAGATTTACTGAATTTCTGAGTTGCTATTAAACTGTAGTTTTTTTAAATCACATGCTAAAAATTAAAATTTCTCAAGGCATTTTAGTATCACTTGGTTAAAATATTAAAACACAAAGAATTCCCTTACTTTTTAGTTTTTTCCTATGCTTAAAACAATAAATCAAAAAGGAAGACGATTACCTTAAATGCCAAATACCAATCATTCTCCTTGGAAGCCTTATTTCCAGCTTTGTTCTTATAAACTTCAACTCTGTACTGCTGAACTAGAAGAAGATCTTTTACAAAAGACTCAAAATTCATTTTACTAAGCACAACACTCTCCAGAGTCTTTGCTCCTAAAGGAAAATATTTAAAATATGTTAGAAATGTGAAGATTTGACGTAACGTGTTCCAAGTGCCTAACAATGTTTTCCCCCAAAGCTACTAGGTTCTCCCAGTAATTCATTCATTCGATTAACTGTTTGTCAAGCACAAGTTAGATGTCCTAGGGACTTCGGCAGACGAGAAGCATGAAATGGTAAACAGACAAAGCCCCTGCTCCCATGGAGCAGATGAATCAAAATAAAAAATTGAGAAGATACGAGGATAAAAGAATGAGTAAAAATATACAGCTAACCTTTCTTGTTCTTTTTTATAATTTGTTTTATACAAATTTGAATACAAGTCATATATGAACTATATAGTATTAGGTTGGCCAAAAAATCTATGTGGCTTTTTCCATAAAATAAAAAACACATTTTTCATTTTCACCAATAACTTCATTGTTCTCAATTAATGTCTTGAATTGATCACTATCAACTAAAACTGGACTACCCAACCACGGAGAAATCTCAGCACAAAACTTCCCAAACTGTTCCTGACCAGTTCCACGGTCACAGCACCTCCTCCACAGACCGCACAAACCTTTGTGCTTCAGCTGTGCTCTTACCGTTCTTGAAATAATAAAGCATTAAAATGGCTACGCAAAAATTCACCAGTTTTGATACTTTTTTTTAATGCACACTGATATGACAGCTGTCACAATACAACCTAACAAAACTGTTTCAAATGAAGTTAAAGACAACTAAGCACTACTAGAGCCATCTTAGGGAAAAAAACGAAAAATGAACTTTTTGGCCTTTTTTTCAAAAGGTCCATAAAAATGAGTTAGTCGTTATTAATTGTAAAATGTTCTAGACAGTATATTCACATAGCTAAAAAGTCAAAGGTTCAAAAGGTACAGCAAAGTTTCCTTTCAACACTGTCCCTTACACATCCAGTTCACCATCACGGTGTCAGCAGTATGTAAGGCATATTCCCAAACACAGTCTATGCACACACAGCAAATATGCATAAAGCATTACCTTTTTCCTTTCACACAGTTGCTTATTACACACAGTATTCTGTATCTTGGTGTTGTTTTTAACTTTAATATATTTTGAAGATTGTTCCATCAGCTTCTTTCAGTTTACAGCTGCGAACATCCAGTGACTCCTAGGACACTTTCTAATTTAGTCTCTCACTGCTGGACAGATACACCTACATCTTCAGTCTCTGTTATTATAACATTGCCACATGAACAGCTTTGTGCTTCACTCTCCAAACATGTGAGGGTATCTGTGATATAAAGTCTTAAAACTGGATTTTATCAAGGGATATGTGGGATTTTGATAAACACCACCAGACTATCTCCCTGGTTGGCTGTGCCAATTTACACCACCATCCATAATGTATAAATGCATATACTTCCCCCACCCCACCCATTCAACACAGTCTTCAAGCTTTCTAGTCTTCATCTTAGATCACTGATCCTCAGCAGGGGGTGATCTTGCTCCCCTAGCAGACAACTGGCAATGTCTGGGTACAGGCAGCGTGCTGTGAAACGTGCAAAGGACAGCCCCTCACAATAACAAATTAATCAGTCCAAAATATCAATACTGTCAAGGCTGAGAACACACCTTAGTTGAAAAATAGTGCCTCAGCTTGGTTGTGATTCGCAAGTACCGATTTCTTTTCAAAAATAAAATCACCCAAACTACCAAATTGAATCAAAACTCAATTTTCATATAAGTAATGCCAATTATTCACTTACTGGCAATTCAGAATATACTTGTATATTATTCTGACAAGTCTGGATCTTATGGAAAATTTAACCTAAATTTAACAGTAGACCATGCCAAGTACACATATCAAATACAAATAAACATAAAGATTAATTTTGATTTAGATGTTTTTTAAAAAGAATTTATTTATTTGTTTCTAGAGAGAGAGGAATGGAGGGAGAAAGAGGGAGGAAAACATTGATGTGAGACTGAAACATATTAAAACATTGACTGGTTGCCTCTTGTATGTGCATGTGCTCCGATCTGGACTGAATCCTCAAAGCAGGCCATGCATGTGCCCTGACCTGCAATCAAACTGGTGACCCCTCGACGCCCAACCGAGCCAGGCAGGCCAGGGCTAGGGCTTCAGATTTGTGTTGTCCAACACTTGAGACACAGCTGATACTTGCAGTATCAATTAGTTGTAAGTATTAGACAGGAATCCCCACTGTCACAGACACCCTGAAAACTGGCTCAAATCTTGCTTAAGGCTATTTCTTATGACCTAGCACAGAACTGGCAAACAAATGTCTACAGGGACCAGGCAGGTTAACAAATAAGCAAAGGAATCCAAAGGAAGAATTACAACAGAACTGACAGACGACAAATGGCTTCCTTCATAAGAGACCATAATGGAATGGTGGAAACTGACAAAATGAGCAAAGCATCAGGTAAAGAAGGAATCTAGACTCATTAGGTCAGAGAGAACAGCTACTCGGCTCCAGCCCACTGCTGACATGCAGGAATATGTTTGCCCAGAGTTTGTAACTATGTAGATTTTTCCAAAATAAAGTCTAAATCCAATTTTTTACATGAAATCTCCCAACTTTTAAGTTATAGGCAATTAATTCAAACTTTATCAAAATACCAGTTTTCAATTCGGTAAATTCAAGACAGCCACATTTTTCTTAAGTCTTGAATAGCTGCTTTATTTTTTTGCTCGCATTTAAAAAGTTGAAAAAAGGAAAAAAAGAAAAAGAAAAAAAGCAAGCTGAATGAAAATTATGTTTACCTGAGAGTCTCATTTAGCAAGGCATGTACTAACATTATCCCAAGATATGGAGGATTAAGGCCTATCCAGGCTGCAGCAAACACACAGCTCCCAACACTCAAGATCAGAACCTCGATGTGAAATGGCAGACCCCACTTAAATGTTTCCCTTTTTGCCCTGACTGGTGTGGCTTGGTGGGCTGAGTGCTGGCCTGGGAACCCAAAGGTCGCTGATTGATTCCCAGTCAGGGCACACACCTGGGTTGTGAGCTGCAGGCTAGGTCCCCAGTTGGGGGCGAGGAAGAGGCAGCTGATGGACGTATCTCTCATACATTGATGTTTCTCTCCCTTCCTTCCCTTATCTCTAGAAATGTATATGTATCTTTAAAAAATAATAAGTAAATAAATTCTTCCCTTTTTTTTGCCTGGCACACAGGGTGACCATGCTGATTTGCCCACGACGTTGCCAGTTTTAGTATTGAAAGCCCAGCATCCAAGGAGTCTCCGCACCCAGGAGCAAACCAGAATTATTGGCAAACCCTATCAGCCCACCTAGTTGAATACCACAGAAATAACATTATTCCTATGATGAAATATCATCATCAAAAAGAAAAAAAAAAACCTTGCTCAAGAAAAATATTGAACCAGAGTTAACACAAAATCAGAGAGGGCTTTCTGCCAGAAATACTTATAAATGCCATTATAAATAGCAACTTCCAATAATACATGGCAGTGAGTTTCAAAACACTGTTTTTCATATCATCCTTCACTTTAGAAGGCAAAGTATCAGGGGAAACCCAGCACAAGCAATTCTGGGGAGAGGGAAAAAACACACTGATCTGACATAACTCTTAAACAGCTCTTACTTAAATTGGTTCAGCAGGATAAGCCAATTTATCAAGTAGAATTGTCTAGCCAACAAAGTTTTTTAAAACATTTGAATGTGAATGCTTACCACAGGATGAACAGGCCCTCTCAGATCTACAAGCCCCACCACTCCCTATATTCGTACACCTGACCACTTTGCACATCAATGTTAACAGCCTGGCCCTGAATGAAAGTATACAGAGCAACAGTTCATCCTTTCTATTGATACATTTAACAGAACACAGGTTCACAACTGTGCTGATGTCTTAACAGTGGGTGAGGATAAGAGGCTATGAATGAGGTGATTCCCCTCTATTCCCAAGGCCTCCTCTACTTCCTCCACCCTCCCACAAAGCGAAATGTTGCCAGTTGGATTCTCCATCAGGGCACAGGCTTGGGGAATCCAACCCCTGGGTTGCAGGCTTGGTCCTCTATTGGGGCACATCCGAGGGGCAACAGATCAAAGGCAACAGGCTGATGTTTCTCTCTCTCACATGGATGTTTCTCTCCCTTTCTCTCTCCATATCCCTTTCTCTAAAAATAAGTCTTTTTTAAAATACTGCCTGTTTTTTAAAAAGTATAGGTTCAAAAATAACCCCCATATCATCAACTGATAAACAAAATATGGTATATCCATACAATGGAATATTTGGCAATAAAAAGGAATGAAGTACTGATAACCCAGATGAACCCTGCAAACATTAAGAGAAAGAAGCCAGTCACAAAGACCACATATTGTATGATTCCACTTATAGTCAGCCCTCTATATCTATGGTTCTGTATCCTCACATTTAACCAACCTCAGATGGAAAATATTCAGGGTAAAAATGATATCATTGCTAATGTTTACTATGTGGTTACTTCTATGACAGTTATATCTGCATTGAACACATGCAGACTTTTTTCCTTGTCATTATTTCCTAAACAATATGGTATAGCTATTTACATAGCATTTACATTGTATTAGATAAGTAATCCAGAGATGATTTAAAGTATAAAGGAGAATGTACCAAGGCTATTTACTGAACGGTACTACGCCAATTTACATAAGGGACTTGAGCATCTGGATTTTGGTTTGGGGCGGGGTCCTGGAACCAATCCCCTGCAGACACCAAATCTAGCCGTGGAAACTAGATTAGTGGTTACCTGAGGGTTGGAAGGATTGGAAAGAAAGGGAAGTAAATGCTAATGGATACAGCATTTCTTTTTGGGGGTGATGAAAATGTTCTATAATTTGTTGTGTTATAGTTGCTTCATGTTGTGAATATACTAAAAACCACTGAACAGGGTGGAGCAAAAGTGAGTTTACAGTTGTTCATATGAAAAACAATACAATAAGTAAAAGCAATACAAGAATAAACTAGGTGTCTCGCATACTCACAACAGTAAATCTACTTATTCCCCATTCTATGCTTTAAGTAGGTAAATCATATTGTGTGTGAATGATAGCTCAACAAACCTATTAGAACAAATGTGTTAAGACTAGGAGTAGGAGTGCAAGGGACCATCACCAGGTTATCTGGGGTCATTTTTGCAATAAGCAATGCTGCCTAGAAACATAGTCTTATCAGATTTCCAGAGCAGCAAAGGAAAAGATTTTGTTAACCCTTTACCCAGGTGGCATATTAAAATAAAATGAAAAATTCCTTCCAACAAACAAGTTTGGCAGCCTTACATCAACATACATTATAGAAAATATCCTTCGTCACACTTCACCTTGACAGTAAAAACTGCAAAACATCAGCTTTTGGGATCCAAGATACTTCTTGTTTTTGAGCCTCTCCTTTTTTCAGCCATTTCAGCCAATTTCTACTAAATTATCCGTCTTTTTAGAACTCTTATTAACCTACTCAAGTAAATATTAGCACAATCTTTTACCTAAAATGTGCCTTTGGCATAAACCTCTAATTAAGAAACAGAACTCTGGGAATAACTAACATTCACTTCTAATCACCTTTGACCACATTCCTCAATTGGATTAAAACGAGGTGTCCGTCTAGGTTATTCTAGTTTTAGAAATGTTCCTGGCAAAACCCAACTTTTTAACTTTCACAGGCAGCAAAAGGAACAATTCTGTGGTTTTTAAAAAAAATCTAGCCTGGCCAGTGTGGCCCAGTGGAATGAGCACCAGTCTGCGAGCCTAAGGGTCACCATGTTCTATTCCCAGATCAGGGCACATGCCTGGGTTGCGGGCCAGGTCCCCAGCAGGGGGTCATGCAAGAGGCAACCACACATTCATGTTTCTCTTCCTCTTTCTCCCTCCCTTCCCCTGTCTAAAAATAAACTTTAAAAATTTTTTTTAAATCTAAACTCCAACATAAAAAATTTCTGGATGTTCATACTAAACTTCCTTCCCAGTAAATGGATATAATGCTTAGGATCCATCCATGATTCCTAAATTAGACAGAAACACAGAACTATTTGGATTATTAATAGGTATTTAGAAAATCAGTCATCCAATTTATCTAATAACATACAAGTTAGAACTTCACATATTTTAAATGCTTAAACTATTCTAAACCATGTAATACAAAGACAAGAGTACTAGCCTGGAATAACAGGAGTCATAAAATCACTTTAAATTCAGAAAGCAATTTAGACCATCATTAACTATGAAGCCACCCATAACGCAAGTTCTGGCTGGTCTTTCTGGTCCCTAGACCTCTCTGTTCTTGCCCCTTCTGCCCCATCCTCCACACTACAGTGGAAATGATCCAATACACCACCTTATCTTTTCTTAAATTAAGTCTTCAGACCTCTCACTGCCTACAACATAAAATTCTAACATCTCTCAGCACAACGTAAAAAGTCTTTCATCTTCTGACCCCACCTATCTGGGCCACTCTCCTCACTCATCATGTTCTGCTCCAGCAAGACCAATCTACCTCTTTTCAGGCCCTCTCCCCAGCGAACTCCTTGTTCTTCAAGACTCGAGTGGAATTTAGCCTCTCAAACAATGCCTCTCCTGATAATCTTGGTAATCTTTGGTAATCTTGCCTCTTATGCCTCATCAACAACTTGTAAAGGAGCATGTAAATCCAGTTCTTCACCTTGAATCTAATTATTTATGCCGTGCTCTTCACTACAGTGAGCTCTGTGAAGGTAGGGATATTGCCTTTTCATCTACTACTCCCAGTGTCCACAACCCTGGCTGACACGCCAGCACTCAATCAGTTCCTACCTAATGAATGAAACATCTTTTGTCAGTAACATCCAAGTTGTATGTGGCAAAGACAGGAGGAAAAACCCCCAACTCCTTACTCCCCCTAAAATGCTTTTTTCACTCTCACAATGGAGCCAGGGAGGAAAGAGATCAACATAAAACACAAAGCCCACAAAGGGTGACAAATATGTAGCTTTCCACGAAGTGATGATGAGGCCGGAGAGATGGGGCTGGGGTCAAGTTACAGAGAGAACTTGAATGGCGAGTTGGGGCACAAATGCACACAGCTGCTAAGTGGAGGGGCTGCAATTTTTAATCCAGGCAATCTGGCTCCAGAGTACGAGGTCCCAGCCACCTGGCGGGCGACTGCTTCTCAACTGTCTACAGGTCCCCGTCCTGGCCCAGCCTTATAAATCGAATGTAACCAAAATAATAATGTTGACATAAAATGGTTTCCCAAAACCCCTTCTATTCTAAGTCTCACTTCTGAACTGGTGTTTGTAATAAAAAGATTTGGCTTTTGATGAGATTCACGGGGCCGCAGGCGGGGCCGTAGAGCAGAGATAACGCGACTACTGTTAAACAGAAGAATGTATTAAAACGCCTCGCATGAAGTATGGCAAGTAGTGAACGCTCCCTACGCGTTCGTTATTAGGTCAGCTTCGAAGGCAGGACGGGGGGTGGGGTAGCACCCCACCTGGCCAGGCAGGGGCCAGAGAAAGCGCAATTTCCCCCAGGGCACACACATCCCCACCCCCTTCCCTCCGACAAAACCTGCTAGCCGCCCACTTCCAGAGAGAAGCCTACTCCGTCCCGATCCTCACCCGCCGGCCCCATGTACTTGATCACGCCCTGGGTCTTGAACACCTCCCGGGCGGCCAGCAGCGCATCCTCGCGGTGCGCCGTGTAGAAGTCGCCGCGGTCGAAGAGGCGCACCGTGGTGGTCGGCTTCTCCGGCATGCTCTGGAAGAAGCGCACGAAGCCATACTCGGCCGCGCTATCCAGCTGCAGCGTCTCCTTCGGCTGCACCGCCATTTCTGAACCTCTCCACAGACTGGCTTAAAGGAACTGCACGACCCCACACTAACTAGGCTGTTTCCCGCCTCCCCTCCCTCGACCCGGGTGCGTCTGGCCTCTGCAGCCCGCCCAATCAGTATCCAGCGCTGTGTTTCTGTAGGTGGGAGTCCGCTGTCGTAACCAATCTATAAACGGACGCGGCCCAGCTTCCCGCGCACGCTGGCGACTGTCTACTGCGCATGCTTGAGCCTAGGTCGCGCGCAGACCTTGGCTGGCTCCCATCCTGAAAATCAATTAGTTCTGCGGTTTTTCTGGACTGTAAGGGCTGGGATTCGAGAGGGTGGGCAGCCATCAGGGGAAGCAATCAGGTGACACGTTAAGGCAGGTTTTGCGTTTATTACAGACCCGGAAGTGTGGGAGTGGAATCAGAAAGAAACTTGAAAACAGGGAAAGCTAGCCTTTTACTCTTATTCCCAGTAGTTTTTTAAATCTGAACACACACCTCTCTTTCCTGCCTCTTTTCCTTTTTTAAGCAACCTGCTAACATCAAGGTTTATTCTCTACAACCTCCTAACTGCTTTGTACTAGCTAAATTACCTCTCATTTAGTCCACTTCTTGATTGATTAAATCATTAAAAAATGTTTACATAACCTGCTATATGCCAGACTCTTCTAGGCTCTAAGGATCACTAGTTAAAAAAGCAAACAAAAAAACAGTGCCTTTGTTCACCTTACATTCTAATGAATGGTTCAGCTATATAGTAAGTAAACTAAATGGTATGTTAAAAGATAAGCGTTTAAGTGAAATTAAAAAATAAAATATACATGGGATTGAAATGTTTTTAAATGTTAATCAAAGACCCGAAGGAGGTCCTGCACAGTTACCTACCTGCCTTAGACAAGTATTGTACTCTCCTGTTTGGCTAACCCTTCTAAAGAACCTGCCCCAGATCCTGATTCAACAAGCAGAATGACCCCAGGGGCTTTTCCAACTAATTCCTGGCCCTCACCTGCATTCAAAGGTTGGAATTTCTGAAGGTACGATCTTGGGATTTTTTAAAAAGCTCTCTAGAGATGCCTGATAATTGGCTCAGTTTAGAAATCACTGGCACACAGTTTAAAATTCAAATACCTTCTGAGGCAGGAAGCAAAGTTTGGATCACCTGACTTTTGACTATTCGGCAGTGCTACATCCAGCCCTGCCCCCTCCTCTCACCCAAATCCTATGATCTAGGAGGGCAATAAACTTCCCCTTTCCTCTTAATACTTGTGACTTCAACACAAATTTGTCTCTCTGCTCCGGAATGGCCCTTCCTTGCCCTCACAGGCACTTTGTGTAGCAAACTCCTAGTCATCCTTCAGTCCTCTGCTCAAAGGTCTTCTGAGAAAGCTGCCCAGTCTCCCACAGCGTAATTAGTTGTGTTATCTTTTGGGCTTTCACTTTGTTTATATGTCTTACTGCATTATTTTAGAAATATCAAAAAAATAAAAAATAAAAAGTATCTGTTCACCTATCTGTCTTGGAAAGGACAGGGATGGGTATTTATGTTTATTTGTAATTAATAATAATGGCTAATGTTCATCTGAATTTATTAACTCCTGGATATTTTCTTTACTTTCATGTGTTTTCTGTGTCAATCTCTTGGGGGGAAAACTTGGTTCTTCTTGCTGAGGCAGTAAAGAATTACTAATCAGCAAGTCTATTAGCATGCAAGCAAAGTTTATTAATGATATGTTTTCATGGAAAAAGACTGGGGGCTGGGGAGAGGAGAAAGGCATAGGTAAAGGGCAAGGCAAGAGCATCAGGTCCTTTGTTCTGAGGACTTATGTAGTTGGCAGGAGGGGTGAGAGAGTTACATATTGATTGGTGGGTAAAAGGTGTTGCCAGCTTCCCCTGCAAAAGATTTGATCACCTAAACCTAGGTATGTGTGGAGGGCTGTTAATCCAGAATTCTTATCTGGCTCCAGACCACATTTGGTCATCTTGTTGTAAAACAAATACGTGACAGGAGGCAGTTAATTAGAGTTGATGCAGTTACCCAAAAGTTATTTACAGGCTCTTTCTGTAAGCATTAGGGACCCCCTTGTAAAACAGACAGTGACCAGAGAGGCAGGCAATTAACCAAAGTTGTTTTATGGGCTTTTACTTTGGGCACTCTTCTTTCCTCTTCTAGACCTTGGGATGAATACACAGTTGCAAAGGCTTTCTCCCAGATAGTGGAAACAATACATAAAGAATTTCAAGGGCTCCCCTCATCGTGTTTCTTGTGATGTTGGGACACCTGGCAATCTTATCAGACCAGGCTCAGAACTGCTGAGTTAGTGAGTTAGACGAGTCTCCGGTCTCCTCCCTGCTTTGGTTTACTATTAATCCTACCTAACAACCCTTTGCAACTCTTAAGTATTAGGAACTTTCCTTGTTTTACCATAAGAAACTAATACTTGGAGATGCCTAAATCACAGAGCAAGTAAGCGATAGAGCTAGAGTTCAGTCTTGTTCCAGATTCTGTATGTTTAACCATCTGTGTGCCATAGGGCCTGGCACATATCAGGTATGCAAGAAATGGATGTAACTGAATGAGCTGTGCATCATAATAACCGCTTCTACATGATATCCTAAGCTTGAGTGTCATCCCATCTCTTCCCCTTTCTAAAATAGTGAGTTCAGAGGCAGGCAGCATTATACGAAGAATATCTACCTCTAGGGTTCATGTGGGGATCCAATGAGATAATACAGCTTTGAAAGTATTTTTTGCCCTGGCTGGTATAGCTCAGTTGCCTGGAGTGTCATCCCATAAACCAAATGGTGGCAGGTTTGATTCCCAGTCAGGGCACATACCCAGGTTGCGGGTTCAATCACTGGTCAGGGTGTGTACCAGATGGCAACAAATGGATGTTTCTCTGTCACAACGATGCTTCTCTCTCTCTCCCTTCCTCTCTCTGTCTAAAGGCAAGAAAAGAAAATGTCTTCAAGTGAGGATTTTTTTAAAAGTATTTTTTAATCTTTTTTTTAGTATTTTTTAATCTTTTGTAAATAGCCTTTACTTGTTTGCCATCACATTTACCCCTACCCAGACTATATCCACTTAGTATTTATTTATCAATTGAGTCTATCCTAAAAATAAAAAGGATGCCTGCACTTGCCCTGATCTTAGAGGACAATTCAAAGTAAAGTGAAGGGCTACAGGAAATGTCAAAACAAACTTCCCATCCTGGCTGGTGTGGGCTCAGTGGACTGAGTGTTGTCCTGCAAACCAAAAGGTTGCTGGTTCAGTTTCCAGCCAGGGCACATGGCTGGGTTGCAAGCCAATTCCTCAGTTGGGGGTGTAAAAGAGGCAACCAATCAATGTTTCCTCTTTCTCCCTCCCTTCCCCTCTCTCTCTAAAAATAAATATATAAAATCTTTTTTTTAAAAAAGGACATTACTGTCTTTTTCATTATAGCCACCTCATTGGGTGTAAATGTTATCTCATTGTGATTTTGATTTTCTTTGCTCTAATGACTTATGACCGTTGAGAAACTTTTCGTGTGCTCTGTATGTTCTTCTGAAAAAATATTTGTGAATCACATATCTGATAAGGGATTTGTATGAGAATATATATTTAAAAATCTTACATCTCAATAAGAGAAAGATAAACAAGCAAAATTTAAAAATGGGCAAAGGAAAAGGCACAGAAACAAGGGACAGACAGACAGCTTTAAGAGGGGAGGGGGGAGGGTAGGACTAGTTGAAAGAAGGTGAAGGGATTAGACACCATGTATGCATCACTATGGACATGAACAACAGTGTGGGGATTGACTGTAGGAAGGGGGCAAAGGAGGAAAAATTGGGACAACTGTAATAGCATAAACAATAAAATTTTTTTAAAGATTTATTTATTTTTAGAGAGAGGGGAAGGGAAGGAGAAAGAGAGAGAGAGAGAAACACCAATGTGTGGTTGTCACTTGCGTGCCCCCTACTAGGGACCTGGCCCACAACCCAGGCATGTGCCCTGATTGGGAATTGAACTGGTGACCCTTTGGTTCGCAGCCCGCACTCAATCCACTGAGCTAGCTATAAGTAAGGTGCTAAAATTAAAAAGCAAAAATCTGCAAAGGATCTGAAGAAAGTTACTAATTTTTTATTTATTTCCAGGCTCTCCATTCTGTTCCATTGATCTATGTATCTAATTTTTGGTTTGTTTTTTGCCCATACCATAATGTTTTGATTACTTTGTAACATAGTTTGAAGCCAGGGAGCATGATGCCTCCAGCTTTGTTCTTCTTTCTCAATTGCTTTGGCCACTCATGGTCTTTTGTGGTTCTACATAAATTTTAGGATTGTTTGTTCTATTTCTGTGAAAAATGCCATTGGCAGCGCTGGTTGGTCTGGCTCAGTGGATTGAGTGCCAGCCTGCAAACCAAAGGGTCACCAGTTTAATTTCTGGTCAGGGCACATGCCTGGGTTGTGGGCCAGATCCCCAGTAGGGGGTGTGTAAGAGGCAACCACACATTGTTGTTTCTTTCCCTGTCTTTCTCCTTCCCTTTCTCTAAAAATAAATAAAAAATAAAATCTTTTTTTAAAGAAAGGATTTTTAATTTGTAATGAGATAGGACCTTGTCTGAACATAATGATTTCAAATTGTGAGCTTTAAAATGTCACTGAAAAAAAAAAGAAAGGATTTTTGGTTCAAGGGATAATAAAGTGTGAGGAAGCAATTAGGAATACATGGGACAATTAATGGAAGAGAAGGGCTATTTTATTAAGATCTGTTTATGCAAACTCATCTCAGTGTGGACTCTACATCTCTGGTGCTAAGTGGCTCTTCATTCCCTGGTACAGAAAGAAACTCCACAAGGGAAATTTCTGCCCTGCTTTTAGACAGTTAAGGGGAAGGCAGAGAACTCTTCCTGCATCTGCTGGTTCTCAGCTGCCTTCAGCTCAAAATAATGCTTATGCCAAAGCGGCAGGTTTTGATGTGGCATATCCTGATCGCCTCTGTGTTGAAAAAAGTAGAAAGAGCTGAGATGTGTTAAGAAAGGCTTTGTGGAAGAAAGGGATCTTAAGTTGGGTCTCAACTCAGTACAGGGTATAATAGGAAATAAAGTCAATTGTGATCAGATATTAGTTCTGGGAATGGTATACAAAAAGGCTTGAGAATGGGAAGAGCTTGGTATTAGGGAAGCTAGAAATTACATTAATCTAGGCGAGTGGTAAAGTCTGGAACCGGGTGGTGCTAGTGAAGAGGAAGGAGGAACCAAAGGAGGCCACGCAGAGCAACCATAGCTAGGTGACAGCATTGGAGCCCAGGGCTGGGATGCCACCCTGGGAACACTCCTATAGCTGCCATTGGTCTCACCACATTGGTGCTCATGAGCGTTTCCTCCATTGTTCTTCTTTTTTTTTTTAGATTCTATTTATATTTTAGAGAGAGGAAGGGAGGGAGAATGAGAGAGACAGACGCATCAGTGTGTGGTTGTCTCTCACGTGCCCCCACTGGGGACCTGGCCTGCATGATGCCTCTGGGAATAGAACTGGTGACTCTTTGATTTGCAGGCCAGCACTCAACCACTGAGCCACACCAGACAGGGCTGTTCTTCGTTCTTTTTAATCATAAGATGCCAAGTCCTACATGGGGGGCCCTGTGCCGTGGCTACTGAGAGCAGAGGGCGGCAGAGTACTGTCTCTCACTAATACAATACACAGAAGTCTCACCGAGTTGAAGAGAGGATGGGATACTGGACAGCCAGAAGGGGAAAGAGTGCCCACTATAGGGCCAGACTGTGAAAGGCCTTGCACACACACCCTCATTGGCAGGTGAGAGTAGTAGACTTCATTCTGTATAAAACGCTATGATCGACTTTAGGCAAATAATTCCGGGAGCTATGTGGGGTTTAGGCTAGAGAGAGAATAGATTGGTAGCAAAGAGACCAGTGAAAATGTGTAAGAGAAAGCAGATTAAAGGAACATTATTTCTGAGGGAGAATCGCAGGGCCCAATGACTAAGGGAAAAGAAAAGGTATGAGACAGAAAAGAATTTGGGACTTGGTGCATGATGATGTCATCAACTGATTTTGAGAATACAGGAGACGAATACATTAGGTTTGTGAAGCAAGATGGTGAGATCATTAAAGGCTAGTTAAGTGAAACACAGTTTTGTGTAGAACTAAGGATGAAGGGCAGAAATGGAGATGGTATTTCCATTATTATCTAGGCTTAGAAGGTAACTAAGGCAAGGGAATGGATAAAATCCTCCAGGAAGAAAAACAGGAAAAACAGAAGGATAAATCCTGAGGACATCAGTATTTCAGAGCCAGTAGGAGAGGAAAACAACCAGGGGAGATTAAGGCCCATGAAGCCAAAGAAGAAAATTTGTAAGTGACACACTGGAGTAGGGAATGGAGCAGTTAACATGGTGATTAAGCTGTGGAAGATCAAATGGTGAAACACTGGGGAGAAAAGGCCATTGGCAACTAGCAGGTCAGTGTCGACCTTAGCAAGAATAGCTTTAGAAGAGATAGAAGAGTAGGACAGGGACTAGAGGGCATTGGGCTGAAAAGTGTGCCACTTATACAGGTTAGTTCCAAGTGCACCTTTTGCCTACTCTGTAAAAAAAAAAAAGTGCTGTCAGTAGAGGGCGATGGAGAGACACCAAAAGAGGAGAGTATTGTGTCCTTGCAGACCCATTGGCTACCCCAGTACCCCTCTCTCAGACCCAGGGCTTCCCCATCATCTGACTCTTAGAGCAGCAGTGGCTTCTCCAACACAGTGCTGCTCCTGCAGCGGACAGCAGCCGGCAGCCTCCCTGAGTTCCAGGCGCACACCCCAACTATGAAAGGCAGCTTTATAGAGCGCCTTTGGTGTCTGGTGAGACACCTCCCTATAAATAGCCCCCAGCACCCTAGAGAATGGGTCAGCAAACCTTTTCGGTAAAGGACCAGAGTAAATGTTTTAGGCTTTTGCCAGCCATTGATTGGTCACTCACAACTACTCAACTCTGTCACTGTAGTTTGAAAAAGCCACACACCTTATGTAAACAATAAACCTTTATTTATGGACACTGAAACTTTATTCCATCCAATTTTCACATATCACAAAATATTCTTTTTTCCCCCCAACCATTTAAAGATGCAAAAAAATGCCCAGACTGGTGTGGCTTAGTGAGATGGACGTTGTACCACAAACTGAAAGGTCGCAGGTTGGATTCAAAGTCAGGGCGCATACCTGGGATGAAGGCCAGGGCCCCAGTTTGGGGCATGTGAGAGGCAACCCATCGATGTTTCTCTGGCACATCAATGTTTCTCTCCCTATCCCTCCCATCTCCTCTCTAAAAATAAATAAACATCTAAAACTGCAAAAACCAGTCTTAGCTCCTGGACTGTATAAAAACAGGCAGAGATGGGCCAGCCTATAAGCTGTAGTTTGATGACTCCTGTCCTAGAGGAAAGATTTTCATCAAGTTCCACAAGGCAGATTTTCAAGTTCTGCCAGTACCGTTTGGCAGCAACTTCTGCTCTTCAGAGAGGCACAGTGCCTGCCCCTCAAACTTTGGGTGTAGGGCTCAGGGGCAGGAGAGATGTCTCCCTTGGGTGCTGTATCTTAGTCCTAAGGGTAATGACTGCTCCTTATTTCTGCTAACAGCTTTCTGCTGTTCCTATTGTCTTTAAAGCTCTAGTTACTTTCTACTAACTATATTAATTTCTATCACTGTATATTAAATTATCTTAATATCTGTTTCCGTGGATCAGGAGTCCATGCATGATATGACCGGTTCCTTTTATCAAGGTCTCGAGATGATTAAAGATGTCAGCCAGGGCTGTGATGTCATCTGGAGCTGGGGTCCTCTTCCAAGCTCACTACTTGTTGGCAGAATTCAGTGCCCGTGGCTCTGGGACTGAGGCCGGCATTTCCTGATAAGTGACCCTCTCCACAACAGTTTGCTTTAAGGCCAACAGGGAAGCACCTCTGCTGCTACTGCTTAACTTTAGATGTTTTTAAAGGGATCATCTGATTAAGTCAGGCCCACCTGCAGTAATCTGCCTTTTACTTCAATGAATTCTTTTTTCAAATACTTAAAAAAATATTTTTAGACTCTTCCAGTCAGGATGGTGGTGTAGGTAGACATGGCTCACCTCCTTGCACAACCACTTCAAAATTACAGCTAAGATATAGAACAACCATCACTTAAAACCATCAGAAATTGAGTTGAATGGAAGGCTGACAACTACGGAATTAAAGAAACCATATCCACCCAGACTGGTAGGAGGGGCGCAGACGTGGAATAGCCTGGTCCCAACCACGTGTGGTGGATAAAAATTCAGGAGAGATACATCAGGAGTGAGGAGTCCCACCCCACACCAGACACCCCAGTCCAGGCTTCCAGTACCAGGAATATAAGTCCGCACTACTTCTGGCTGCAAAAACCAGTGGGGATTAAGTAGGTGGAAGAAACTGCTGGAGCCCCAAGCAGTTCCTCTTAAAGAACCCACACATGGACTCACCTACTCAGCTCACTCCCTCTGAGCTCCAGCACTGGAGTAGCAACTTCAAAGGCACCAGTGTCATAGTAGGAGAAACTGAAGTGTCTGGCATCAAGGTGAGCAGAGACCATTGTCCCCTTTCTAAACCCACCTGTCACAGAGCCACAGAGCTGATAGGCAGATGCCATATCTGAGACTCCAACCACCCGGCTAACACTCTTTGACCTGCCTTGGAAATCCCCAGAGACTCCGCCCCACCCAATTTATGGGTCCAACCCAGCTGCTTTTCCTATGAAGGGCTAGTCTCGGTTCATGCTGCACAACTTCCTGAATCCTCTCAAACAAGCAACAGCTGGCCTCAGTGAGCCCAGACCCAGCACTAGCAGCAGCCAGCCTATATTCGCAGCTTCTCTTCACCTAGGAATCTCCACGCCCAGGTAACAGCCACCTCAGATTCCTTTATAGTTTACACAGAGTGGCCCCTGTCAAAACACAGGTGGGGCCTGACCATGGCCTGCACAACCTGGGAAACCCCAGGGCCAGTGCACCAAGTGAACCAAGTTGGAGCACCACCACCCTGCCCCTACACAGATGATCCTCCTCCAAAGGCAGAGGTTGGTGTAAGTTGTCGCAGCCAATCCTTGCAGATGACTGGCAGGAGTATGTTGCAGTCACCGTTCCGCAGTGACCGCAGACGCTGTAGATGGCTCGCGAGTGGCGAGAAAAACATACACACGGACTACCGAGTCCTGTGTAGGAATAGTGACGGCATGGTTACCCTCTCAAGGGGAGGGTGCCTCCGAGTGGCCTGGCCACTCTCTCAAAGGAGAGCGCCCCGAGCCGCCGCCTCAATAGGCTTTTATTAGGTAGTATTGGGTAGGTGAACAGATACAGAATGTGGATTCATTGTCTAGCAGAAAAGATCAAACAGGTAGATAATTTACATAGGGTTCAAAAGACTCACGCTGGGTTTT